>PCFQ01000014.1:9701-49611 GCA_003063905.1 Chlorella sp. A99 | reverse complement strand
CCCCCGCCCCCCCCCCCCCCACCCCCCCCCCCCCCCACCCCCCCCACCCACCCACCCACACACCCCACGCACCGTCTTGAGGCCTAGCTCCACGCCGCCGCGGATGATGCGTATCGCGATCTCGCCGCGATTGGCGGCCAGGATGCGTTGGAATGGCGTGTCGGGCTTGGAGCCGATCTGCATGGAAACGATGTCAGGGAAGCGTTTGGAGCGCTCAGGGGCAAGAGTCCAGGGTAGCTCGCGGCACAGGGGCAAGTGCAGAATTCCAGAGGGCGTTGACGCCGCCATGCGGTGACGGCGACGCCGCAGATGACGCATGTGGGCAACAGCAAACCCAGTGCCATCCTCAACCTCAACTCTCCTCGCGCTCACCACGGCGCCCTTGTCGTTCAGCGTGACCTGCGACACTTGATCGTGCCCTGAGACGTGTCGCAGGGCCACCACCCTCACGGGCCTGCCGACTGCATTCCCTTGATTTTGTGATCGGGGGCGGGCTGCCTGCTTGCGGTGGGAGGTCAGCTGGGGCACCGTACCCCAATGCCGGGAAGCGGCGAGCTGCTGCATGTCTCAATGCTTCTGCATGGACAGGGCAGTTGCGAATGCGAAATAAAACGGATGGAAGGCACATGCGATGCAAAATGGCATGGACAACAGCAGGACCTTAACCTTGATCAAAAGGAAGAAAAGCAGCCAAAATTGTCGCAAATTCATCATCGCGATCGCCTGGCGACTTCGAGTAGTCAATCGCCAGGGCTTGTGACGGCGAGGGTGAACAGCCCACGGAAGCCGCGCGCATCGCTAACGCTTGCATGTGGCCAGCGAGTGGGCAACAACAGGGAGCGCGCAGGTGGCTCGGGAGTGTGCAACAATCGCAGCAGGTTAGGCACTTGCTGCTGCTCTGCCGCAGCTCAACGCTGCCCACAGAGGGAATTGGCTGCAGCGCAGCAAGCCATCAAAGGCTCGCTGCCAACATTCTGTGGCGCAAACGCGCCGCCGCCGCCCCCTGCAGGTCTGGACCCATCCAGCGCTGGCGACACCCCCAATGCTGCGCCTGGCTGGCAGCCGCAGCAGCACAGCAGCGCTGCGCCAGTTGCAACGGCACACTGTTGGAGCAGCTGCTCTCCTGCCCCGCAGTCGCGGCGCGGTGCGGTGCCTTGCCTCCAAAGGCAGGGGCAAAGAGAAGGAGGAAGGTGGGACATGTGGCCACGCACGTGCTTGCAACAAGCAGAAGGAGGGACAGCAAGAGCACTGCATGGCCACGCCAACTGATTTCCTCCCCACTGCCTCCTGCTCGCCAGGCGTGTACAGCAAGACGGTCAACCTGCCGCAGACGGCGTTCGACATGCGCGCCAACTCGGTGGTGCGGGAGCCGCAGCTGCAGCAGTTCTGGGCGGAGAACCGCATCTACGAGCAGCTGTCACGCGACAACCCAGGGGTGAGTGCGGGCCTCACAAGCAGGGGCGTGGCGCGCCGCGAGCTTCACTCACTTCACTCGCGCGCGCGCTCCTTGCCGCCGCATCCCGCAGGAGCCCTTCACGCTGCACGATGGCCCGCCCTACGCCAACGGCGACCTGCACATTGGCCACGCGCTGAACAAGATTCTCAAAGACATCATCAACCGCTTTGAGCTGCTGCAGGCGCGCCCCGCCAGCACCCGCGTCGTGACCGTCTGTGTGCCGAGGGCCGGCCCGCTAGCGCCGCTGCTGTGCTGCCGCCGCTGCCGTGTCGCCGCACCGCGATTGCTGCCACGTTTGCTGCTCGCTGGCGCAGGGGCGCAAGGCGCGGCTTGTGCCTGGCTGGGACTGCCACGGCCTGCCCATCGAGCTGAAGGTGGTCGCACGCGGCTCACTTGTCCGCTTGGTTGTGCTCTGCCCAGCAGCCAGTCTTGCCCATTGGACTGGCTGGCTTACGCTTCGTACACGCGCCGCTCCGCAGGTGCTGCAGTCAATGAAAGAGGCGGAGCGGCAGGCGCTGACGCCACTTGCGCTGCGCCGCCGCGCTGCCGAGTTTGCGCGCAAGACAGTGGACGCGCAGCGCGAACAATTCCAGAGGTGAGGCGCTGCGGGGAGGTCGGCCTGCCCTGCTTGCCTGTTTCGCCCATGTTGCACCGTGTGTCCACTCGGGGCCGGCGCCGCGGCTGTGCCTGCCTGCCCCGGCCTCGCAGGTACGGCGTGTGGGCCGACTGGGACGCACCCTACCTCACGCTGGACCCCGCGTACGAGGCGGCGCAGCTGCGCGTGTTTGGCCAGATGGTGCTGCGCGGCCACATCTATCGCGGACGCAAGCCCGTGCACTGGTGAGCGGAGCGGGGCGCAGCGCGTGCGGCGCGGCCGTGCTCGAGAGCGCCAGGGCGAACCGGCTGAGCCGGCTGAGCTGTCCGCCTGCTCCGCCTGTCCGCCTGCTCCGCCTGCTCCGCCAGGTCCCCCTCCTCCCGCACCGCGCTCGCCGAGGCGGAGCTCGAGTACCCCGAGGGCCACACCTCGCGCAGCATCTACGTGGCGATGCCGCTGCAGGACCTGGGTGAGCGATGCCGGGGCCGCCGGCAGCAGGAGGGCGGGCGCGCTCCAGCAGGGGCGCTCGCCAGCACGCGCCGACGAGCCGCCCCCCCGGCCGCGCGCAGGCCCCGGAGTGCCCGAGGCGGCGCGCGAGGCGCTGGCGGGCGCCCACCTGGCCATCTGGACGACCACTCCCTGGACCATCCCGGCCAACCTGGCGGTGGCGGTCAACGCCGACCTGCAGTATGCGGTGGTGCAGGTGGAGGCGGCGGCGCCGGCGGCAGAGGGCGGCGCGCAGCGGCAGCAGGCATGGCGGGCGCAGCGGCTCGTGGTGGCGGCGGACTTGGTGCCCACGCTGGCCAGCAAGTGGGGCGTGGGCCTGCGCGAGCTGGCGGTGGTGTCTGGCGCCCACCTGGAGGGCTGCACCTACCGCCACCCCCTGCACGACCACGGCCAGAGGTGCGCGCTGCGTGCCGGGCGCTCCGGCGCCGCGGCGCTCGCCAGCTGCACCGGCGCCGCGGGGCTCAGTGCGCCCTCCTCCCCGCGCCTCGCAGCCGGACGTTTGCCCGCGTGAGCCCCGTGGTGGCGGGCGGCGACTACATCACCACGGAGAGCGGCACGGGGCTGGTGCACACCGCGCCCGGCCACGGCCAGGAGGTGAGTAGCGCGCAGTGCAAACCACTCGCGACTCTGCTGCCTGTGGTGCACCACAGGTGCATCCAAGCACACATCCCTGCGCGCATTCACATCCCTGCGCGCCGCCTGCAGGACTACCTGGTGGGCCAGAAGCACGGGCTGCCGCTGCTGTCGCCCGTGGACGACGCGGGAGTCTTCACCGCCGAGGCGGGGCCCTTTCAGGGCATGCCTGTGCAGGCGAGGCGCCGGTGTTGGGCGCGCTGCGAGGGAGAAGAGGTGCCTGGGCGCTCGCTGTTCCATCGCGCTCGTGAAGCCGCAGCCGCGCGGGTGGCGTGCAGGGCGCGGGCAATGCGGCGGTGGTGGACGCGCTGACCGCGCAGGGAGCGCTGCTGCTGGAGGAGGCGTATGCGCACAAGTACCCCTACGACTGGCGCACCAAGAAGCCCACCATCTTCCGTGCCACCGACCAGGCGCGCACCCTCCTGCCGCCCATGCGGTGCCTGCTGCGTGCCTTGCGTTGCTGCGGCGGGCCCGGCTCGGGGCCCGCAACCGTTTGGGTCACGCCGCTCCCTCGATCCGGCCCGCCCACAGTGGTTTGCCTCGGTGGAGGGCTTCCGCGCAGAGGCGCTGGCCGCGATCCGCGGCGTGGAGTGGTTCCCGGCGGCCGGCGAGAACCGCATCACGGCCATGACCGAGGGCCGCGCCGATTGGTGCATCTCCCGCCAGCGCAAGTGGGGCGTGCCCATCCCTGTCTTCTATTACAAGGCCGGTGGAGGGGGCGGACGTGGGGTTGAGAGGGCCTGGTGCCTGGGATGCATGAGCTGCTCGAGCACACAACCGCTGACCCTGTGCTGATGCGCGTCCGCTTGCGCTCCCGAGCCGGCGCTTCCCTGCAGGACTCGGGCGAGCCGCTGCTGACCGAGGAGACGGTCGAGCACGTGACGGGCGTGGTGGCGCAGCGCGGCAGCGACGCGTGGTGGGAGCTGAAGCTGGAGGAGCTGCTGCCGCCCCACCTGCGCGACCAGGTGGGTGGCAGGGCGGGGTGAGGGGCAGCCAGTCGCGCGGGGCGGCACCGCAGCCTCACAGAGCGCCGCTCCCGCCAGCCGAGCTGGCTGACCTCGCCCCTCCGCGCCGCGCAGGCGCCGCTGCTGCGGCGGGGCGAGGACACGATGGACGTGTGGTTCGATTCGGGCTCCAGCTGGGCGGGCGTGCTGCAGCGCCAGCAGCCCGAGGAGCGGGGGCAGCTGCGCTTTCCGGCCGACCTGTACCTGGAGGTGGGGAGCGGTTGACTGGACCTCCGGGACGGGACCCTTCAGGAGTTTGATTGATCGTCTACTGACACCTGACATCTGACATCTGACACCTGGCATCTGACACCTGACACCTGGCATCTCCTGCTGCTGTGGATCGCAGGGATCGGACCAGCACCGCGGCTGGTTCCAGAGCTCCCTCCTCACCAGCGTCGCGGCCAGCGGCGGTGCGCCCTACCGGTGAGACCTCTCTCTGCGGGGGGCGCCCCGCCGCCGGCCGAGGGCCGCGCGCGGCGGCTCAAGAGCGTGCGGCCCGCGCCCGTGCCCTGCAGGCGCGTGCTGACCCACGGGTTTGTGCTGGACGACAAGGGGCTCAAGATGAGCAAGTCGGTGAGGCGGCGCGCGGGCGGCCCGCGCGGCGCGCGCCGCCCGCGCGCCCAGCGCCCGTGTTCGCCGGCCCGCCGAGCGCCGCCGCCTCGCCGCCTCGCTCAGGTGGGCAACGTGGTGGACCCGCGTGCCGTGATCGACGGCGGCAGGGACGCCAAGAAGCAGCCGCCCTACGGCGCCGACGTGCTGCGCCTTTGGGTCTCCTCCGTCGACTACTCCAGCGACGTTATGATCGGCCAGCGCATCCTGTCGCAGGCGCGCGCGGCGCCCCCCCGCGTCACCACCTCAGACACTTGCATTCTCGGCGCGAGATCGACGTTCCCGCATGTCGCGCCCGGGCCGGGAGTTCCGACCGGGGCGCCCCCCGGCTCACCCCGCCTGCCCGCAGGTGGCCGACGTGTACCGCAAGCTGCGCTTCACGCTGCGCTATCTGCTGGGCAACCTCTCCGACTTTGACCCGGCCACCCAGGTTGGGGCGCCTGGCTGCGCGTGCGGTGCTGCGCATTGCCCCTCTCTCTGCTTTGTTGACCGCTTCCCCCCGTTGCCTCCCTGCTCTCACCACAGTCTGTGCCGTACGACCAGCTGCCCTCCACCGACCGCTACATCCTGTCCCGCTTTGCCGCCCTCGCCGACGAGTGCACCGCCGCCTATCAGCACTTCCAGTTCTACCGCGCGTATCAGGCGCTGCAGGTGAGACGCGACCCTGGGATGGCGGCGGAACACGTGGAGTTGTGGAGTACAGTTTGCTGACCGCACGCGCATGTGTGGGGGTGTGCTTTTGTTTTGGGTGGGGGTGGGAGTGGGGTGGGGGTGGGGCCGCGAGCGGCGGCGGCGGCAGACGGGGGGGTGGGGGGTGGGCTGGGCTGGGGTGGGGGGTGGGGTGGGGGGGCTGCTGCTGCGGCGGCGGCGGCGGGGCGGCGGCAGCTCATCACGTGCGCATCTACAGCGCGCCCCCTGAGCTCTGCGCCATGCCCCCTTGTGCAGCGCTTTGCCGTGCTGGACCTGTCCAACTTTTACCTCGACGTTGTGAAGGACAGGCTCTACATCCGGGGAGCGGCCTCCCCCGAGCGGCGCGCCTGCCAGACGGTGCTGGCGGCGCTGCTGCAGGTGAGCGCCAGCCGGCACAGCAGAGGCATGCAGGGTAGCGAGAGCACCCGATGGTTCGGTTCGGTCACCGAGTTGCACCCTGCTGCATGCTCGATTTCCTTTGTCCACAGGGCCTGCTGCCTCTGATCGCGCCGGTGCTGCCGCACATGGCGGAGGACGCGTGGCAGGCGCTGCCCTACGCTGCGCCGCACGCGTCGGTGTTCCAGGCGGGCTGGGCGTCCGTGCCGCCCGCCTGGCGGCGGCTGCCGGCGCAGGAGGCCGCGGTGTGGCGCGCAGTGTTGGGGATCCGCTCCGAGATCAACCTCCTGCTGGAGAAGGGCAGGTGAACACAGCCCCTGCTGTGTCTGCGACCGCAGGAAGGCGGGGCGGAGGGTGGGCGTTGGGCGTGTGGATGTCGCCGGCTCGCGTGCGACCAACGCGCGCCGGCGTCACCCGCAGGGCCGACAAGGCACTGGGCGCTTCCCTAGAGGCCCGGGTGCTGCTGCATGTGGAGAACCCGGAGCTGAGGTGGGTGTGCTCTTGTTCTGTGGACTGGAGGCGTGGCATGGCGTGTGCTGCGCTCTGCCGTGCAATGCTCACGTGTTTCTCGCCGCCCGTCGCTCTCCCGTCCTCCGCAGGCGGCAGCTACAACTGCTCCAGGCGGCGGACAATGCGCAGGACCCGCTGCGCTATGCTTTCATCGTCAGCCAGGCGGAGCTGGTGGGCAGCGCCGGCGAGACCACCTGCTCCAGCGACAGCAGCAGCAGCGGCGGCAGCGGAGTGCTGTACTCTGCCACCACGAGCCTCGACGGCTGGGAGGGCGCAGTGACGGTGGGGGTGCGCCGCGCGGCTGGCGCCAAGTGCGGGCGCTGCTGGAACTATAGCGAAGCGGTGGGCAGCAGCGCGGCGCACCCGCACCTCTGCGAGCGGTGCCTACCCGTCATCGAGGCGATGGGCGTTCAACCGCCGACGTCAGCGATGGACAAATCCGCAGCGGCACTGGCTGCAGCCTGAGTTTGAGTTAAGAATCCAGAGAGAATTCGCCATTAAAAACACACGCCAAGTACGGCCTCTCACGCGAAGCAGCCAGCGCCAGCTGCTGCCGGCGCTGCTGGCGGACCGGGAGTGGCGGACCGACTGATCAGCCAGCCAGCTGCCAGCAGGTCCCAGTGGGAACTGACTCTCGGCACTCGCGCCCACACGCGCCAGCAGGGAGGGTGTCAAACGTCCATGCCACGCGCTCTGTGCCGGCAGGATCCCACGCGTCGCGGGCGTGCTGCCGCCGCCGCCGGCGCTGGAGGTTGCACAGGCGAGTCTGGCTGTTGCACCTGGGCCAGAGGGTGGAAATCCACAAAGTGCGAGGCTAGGGAGACACTGCACTCTCTCTGAACTATTTATGGTGACGCTGTGTGCTTGCAACAAGAGGAGGCAAGCTTGCAGCAATGAAAGGATTCAAGAAAGGATGCAGCATCTCTGGCGCAGCACATGCCGGGCGGCTTGGCTGCCATGAGCGCCTCCCCGACTGCTGCTCTGCCCTGGCCGCCGCCGGCTGCTGCAGCACACGCTGCGCTGCCAGCGACGCAGCCTTGCCCTGGTGCTGCTTCTTGGTAGGCTTGGGCGTGCTGGGAGGCGGATGCGTGTCGTGCCCCGACGCCTCGCTGCTTGCAGCGCTGGCGCTGGGTGACCAGTCGTCATCGCCGCCGCGTCGCCTGGCGCCTGCCCACCGGCCTGCATACTGGTCTGCCCTGCTCCAGACTGGTCTGAAGCTCCTGCGCCCCTGGGAGGCGCCTCCGCCTCCGCCACAATGGCGGCCGCCGGCAAGGTCCGTTGGGCACATGTTTGCGCTTCCCGCGCCCCCTCTCCTCCATTTCTGTGTCCAGCGACGCCATCGGAGGCCAGATCGAGGCTGCCAAGAGGTTCGAAGTCGGCCCTTGCGAACGCGCGCCCCGCGCTCTGCCCCGCCACTTGGCGGATTAGTCACCAGTTCAAGAGGTTTGGGGCGGTCGGGGGACCGCGAAGCTGCGGATTTGGGGGCCGCCCGACCCCAGCCTCTCCGCCGCCCACCCTAATTGCAGTCAGATTTGAGCACCTACTAGCGTCTTCATGACAGTGAGTGTTCCATCGTGACTTCTGCATATCTGATCGTGAGGAAGCACCGCCTCACACGTCCACCGATGCTGCAGGAATGGCGTCCAGGAGGGTTGGGGCGAGCAGCTGCGATTGCTTTTGGCGTGGCAATCGTTCTCATGCTTTGTTCAGCCCACATCAACCGACCATGGCGCGTCTGTCAAGCTCTGTCTGTCGCAATCTGGGGTATTGTCTCTCAAGCTCTGTCTGCCTCACTGGGAATCATCCAACGCCCTTTATTTTGTTCATTCTTGCAGTGCCTACGAACTGCCACGACCGCGCGTTACCATGCTCACACGCAACACCTCCCTGGACAGTTTTGATTGGCAGGCATACTTCCATAACTACCCTGAGCTCTTCAGGCCGCCACTGTCCCTGCGATACAATGCTTCAGAGGCATTCCACTACTACCAGACAGAGGGCAAAAAGCGGGGTCACGTGGCCGCACGTGTACGCCTGCGCGCGCGATACACGGCTGGTGAGAAAGAACAAAGAGCACCCATCCAAACTTAAGTCGCCGTAACCACCCGCTGAGGCTGACACACACTGCAGAGAGTGGCTTGTGCAATCAGATGTACGCACATCTTGCGGCAGAGCACCCATCCAAACTTAAGTCGCCGTAACCACCCGCTGAGGCTGACACACACTGCAGAGAGTGGCTTGTGCAATCAGATGTACGCACATCTTGCGGCAGTTGTCATCGCTCAAGCTGTTGGCGCCGAAGTCGTGTTGGCCCCTGCGCTGTCGCGGGCTTCATTCCAGCCGTCGTCCTCTTGGCAACTTCAGAACGTGTCTTCCTTGCTGGACGTGGAGCACTTGATCGCGTACGCTGCTGGCAGAGGCTTGACGGTGTTGCCGACACCTCCGTTTGACCCTTCAAAACTTCAAGCCTTGCTGGCGCACCTCCCACGCGGCGGGCCCCCGCCGTACGGCGACAAAGGCTGCGTGACTGCAGCGCTGACAATCGATAGAGACCCCGAAGCTTTCAATGGGGCTCCCTGGGGACCAAACCTCACTACCGTGGCTGCCCTGGTGCGGCGCGCGGCGGTGGAGGCAGCGGAGCACTACCAGCAAGGCACGGGGCGCGCGCCGCCCTGCGTCAACCTCGACCTGCCCGCCACGTTCTTCCAAGTGAGACTGCGCAGCGCTCAGCACTTGGCCGCAGAGGCGTACTGCCAGGGCTTCCGCTACAACCGCGACCTGGTCAGGCTGGCGCGGCACGTTGTGCAACGCATTGGCGGGGGGGTCAATGGGCTACACTTGCGAATGGAGCTCGATGCGAAAGGCTTCGCGCGCGTCAACAAGACGGATCAATCTTTTCTCCGAGGTGCATCTTAGATGTCTCAGTATTGAATGTCCGTGCGCCAACTCGGCCCGACGTTATACCCCACTGTAGAGTATGCCCGAGCGATGAAGCCATTGAACAGGAGCTTGCCGTTGTACGTAGCCAGCGGCCTGTTGTATGATGGCACACTCACCCAGGGTGAGCCTGGGCCTTGGCTTGACACCTGTCCCTTGGCCTTGCTAGAAAGCGCTGTGGGTCGTGCCTTTCGCTGTCCCCGCAGACTTCAACGCCTCTCGACACTTTTTATTAAACTCAAGCCTGGCCTCGGTCATCGTGCACAAAGAGATGTTTCTCAACCAGGAGCTCCAAGGTATGCGTGCGTGGCGCTGACCCCGGCAGTTCTGGCCAATCTTTATTTTCCATTCCTGCAGGACTCCATTCGGAGCAGCGGGCGCTGATCGACTTTCTTGTGCTTTCCTCTGCTCACATCTTTGTTGGTCATCCATTTAGCACTTTTTCGACATTAGTGGAGGGAGAACGCAGGTGCAACGGACTGCAATTCAATTCAAGTCTCTACACGGGCCCTGGCCGACCTGTGTGGTTTAGCGACTGGGCGGAATTTGTGTGAAAACTGGAGTTAAACTGGAGTTTTTGAGCGCAAGCGCCGTGGTTGACGGCCCCAGCAGTTTTGTTTTTTGAGGGGGTGGGGTGAAACCCGCGCACTGCTGAACGATATGGCGGCAGCGGTAGTGCAGCCGGCGACCGCGGTCTAATGGGCAGGAGTTGTTCACAGCAGGCAGGGAGAGTGGTGGGGAGCAGCATGAAGCGGGCAGATCACGTTGGACGTGTCGCCGGCTGCGCCTGCGCTGGCGAGGTGCGGCAGGCCCAGGCGGTGAGCGGCAAGCGCCCGCGGCCGGTCTGTCAACGGGCGCGCACACACTGCGTGGGGCAGCACGACGCGGAGCGTCGCCCGCCACCCTTCGGCGCGGAGGCGGTCACAGATGGGGCGCGCGAGAGGGGCATGGGGCAGGGGCAGGAGGTGTGGTGCGCCGGATTGTGGGGAGCAGGCTGCATGACAGCAGTCGGCCCAAACGGATCTGCGTCGCGAGCCGGAGGCGCTCCAGGAGCCCAGCTGGGTGGCAGTCCACATGCATGTGGCTGCCTTGGGGAGGAGGGCGACCGGCGCGGCCGGAACCTGGGGCCGACGGCGCGGGGCTGGGGCGTGCCGGGCTGAGAAGGGGGTGAGTGCTGGGGCGGGGGGGCAGGCTGTTGTGGCATGTGCAGGGGCGGCTGGGGAAGCCGTGCCGTCTGAGCAGGCGGATCTGTACCAAGGGCACAGGCAGAGAGGCGGTCAAACTAGAGGAAAAACACGCGCCAAGTACGGCCTCTCACGCGAGGCAGCCAGCGCCAGCTGCTGCCGGCGCCGGGAGTGGCGGACCGACTGATCAGCCAGCCAGCTGCCAGCAGGTCCCAGTGGGAACTGGCTCTCGGCACTCGCGCCCACACGCGCCAGCAGGGAGAGTGTCAAACGTCCATGCCACGTGCTCTGTGCCGGCAGGATCCCACGCGTCGCGGGCGTGCCGCCACCGCCGCCGGCGCTGGAGGTCATCGAAGCCGCTGCACAGGCGAGTCGGGAACTTGGACCGTTCTTTTGTTGAGTGAGGCAGCGTGGGCTGGTGCAACCTTCCCTTGCTTCCTGCCACCTGGCCCACTGGGGTCCCGCCACTGACCAGATGCAAGCTTATTCTGATTCTGAGTCGATGAGCAGAGCTGATCCTGAGATCAGGCAGCAACAGGCATAGATCTTCCTCACTCCTCACAACTCCCAGCTGCCAGCTTCGGCCGTGCCCTCCTCCACCATCACAAATGCCATGTCGAGCTGCCGCGCCAGCTGCTCCCCACACAGCGGGTCCTCCCCAGTCACAAGCGCGTCCAGCTCCCGCAGCAGAGCGTCCGTCGACGCCGCGTCGTCGCCCGCCGACGGGGCATGCAGGCCCTGCCGCGTCCCCGCCAGCCGAGCGGCCAGCTGCGCGAGGCGCCGCCGCTCGTGGGGTGGAAGCAGCGCGCCGACCTCGGCGCAGAGGCAGGCCCCGTGAAAGGCGTTGCCCGTTGGGAACAGGAACACGCGCGGGAGCGCGCCGCCCGAGGGGCCGGCGGAGGTCGGCGGCGGCTGGTGGAGCGGGCGGCCACAGCGAGCGCACGGCTCGGACGTGTCCAGGCTGGCGGCGCGGTGCTCCAGCTGGGCGAGGTCCTCCCTGCGGGTGCGGACGTGATGTGTGCTATTGTCAACAATAGCAGTAAAGGAAGGACGGCGTCGGCCTGACAACCGGCCCTGCCCGTGCACCTGATGGCCTGCGCCGTCTTTGTGGACACCTGCATCTCTCGTCGCAGATCCTCAATCTCCTGGTTGTACACCTCCAGCGAGCTGTGCGGTGTCGGGTGGAACACAGACAACAGGGTAAAAGGGACACATTGTGCAGTGTCAAGGGTGGGCCAGAAAAAAAAAAAGCCAGAACAAATAAACTTGCAGAAGTGACAACAGGGTTTTAAGAGGGACACTGTGCAGTCTGTGGAGCCCCGCCAACCTGCAGATTGCGTCCTTGAAGGCGTCAATCTCCACAAAGTCGGGAAAGAGAGGAAGGATGTCCTCGATGCGGATGGCACCCCTGCAGCATGACGCGGCCATGCGATTTCTAGCCGGGTGCGCCCGCTGGAGAACCCCTTCCTTGCCGCAACACTGCAAGCCTCACTTGCTCTCCTCCAGCAGGTGTGTGATGTCTCGAATGCACTCATCCTGCTGCTTGCCAGGTGTGTCCCGCTGCTGCTCCACCAGGTGGCGCGCGATGGTCAGCCACAGCTTGCGGCTCAACACCTCGTCGCCCTCTGGCTTGCGCGCTATGCTGCAAGGCAGTGGCAAAGCAATCAGTTGCCCGCAGAGGTCCATGCGAGTGGGAGGGGGGTTGCACGTGCCTGGTGGCAAGTTGCCGATCGAATCCCAGCGCCAGAGCCACCGCATCCTCCCACATGCCCAACTCGCAGAACAGCTGCACGGCGGCCTGCACGCAGGAAACACGAATCGTGTGTCAGCATGAGGCAGCGGGGCCCAGAGAGAAAGCAGAAGCAGCGCGGAGCGCTCAGGAGCAGCCGCAGCTGCGGCAGAGCGTCGAGAGGAGGTCGTACCCGCAGTCTGCCCCGCTCTCGGACAAGGCGCAGCGCATGGACAGGGTCATACTGCGGACGGCCCAACAGGTCTCGCCCTGCTACAAGGCAGGGGGCACACTCGTTCAGTCACCAGTTCAAGGCCGAGTCACCTGGTCACTGCAGGTGGCCTGCGCCCCCCACCTGCCGAAGCCAGGTACTCGAGCAGCGGGCCCTCATCCTCGCTCTGCTGTGCCAACATCGCCACAACCAGGTTGTGCAGCGCGGGCTCGGTGCTGCCAAGCTGCGACAGGCAGTAGCGCACATACTTGAGCGCCTCTGCGGCAGGGATATTGCACACAACGAGGAGTGTAGTGACGATGGTCACACCTCTGTTTCCAGCTTCCCACAGATCTCCCGCATCGCACCTGCCGTGCCCTGAGGGTCTGCGCCAGGCTCTCCGTACTGAAGCAGTGCAGGTAGCAGGCGCGCGGGGTCGAGCGGTGGCACCGCGTCAATCCAGGACTGCACTGCTGCCGCAGGCGCGAGCGCCATCAGGGCCGGCGCAAACTTGTAGGTAAGCTCCGTCCCTGCCGACGGCTTGCGCAGCACGCTCAGTGCCTGCTGGGCCTGCACATCGCAAGAGGGCACAAATCATGCACAACGTGCTAGGATGGCCAGGTCGCACAGAAACAAAACAGAGGAGAGGGCTGCCATACGCACCTCCCCTCGCTGGAGCAGGTACTCGAGCACGCTCTCATAGTCCTGCGCCAATGGAATAGCTGTCAGCTAGAGTGGTTTCACTCGCTAGCACTTGCAGGCGCATGCCTGGCACCTTGCGTGCGCGTGCAAAGTGCAGGAGGTCGTCTATGCGGCCATAGCTGGCAAGCAGGGAGGTCGTGGTGCCAGCGTCGAGCACGTCCACACGTTCCTGCAGAGCGAAGGTGTAGCAGTCATCGCCCTGATGGAATGTGGGAGGACTGCGGCATCACGGGCTCACGATCTCACGGAGCAATTCTGACTTGCTCACCGACAGCAGGTCACGTAGCTGCTGCGCCAGCACCTGATAGCGCTGCTCGCCGCCCTCATCGCCCCTCTGCGGTAAGGCGCACGAACGCAGACTCAAGAATGCTGGCCTCGCGCAGCCGCATGGCATGAGCCGCCCACCGACCTGCAGCAGCGCACGGTTGATGCGATCCAGCAGCAGCTCGGTGAGCCAGGTCGCCACCATTGTCGCCTGTGTGTGGTCCTCCCGCCCCAGTGTATCCAGCCGCTCCTGCAGCAAGAGCCGCGGCCTCCTAAGTTTCCGGTCTTCTGTTTTGTTCAAACACGGGCACAAATGCCAGTTCTCACCCCCACCTGCAGAAAGGCTTGCAGCGCCTGTGGCTGGGCGCACTCCATGAGCCGCAACGCCAGCTCCTCAAAGGAGGGCTTGGCGCAAGTGAGCTGCAAGAAGAGAGCATACGTGCGAGTATGGGACGTAAGTATAGGGGAAGCAAACGGTGGGAGAGCAAACGATTGAAGACAGCAGATCACAGCAACGTGGCGTGAGTGCTTGCCTTTCCAAACAGCGCGCCTGCCGCCTCTGCTTCGTCCTCCTGCATGAGTGCCTCTGCCTGCAACCAACACGCATGTAAACCTCTGGCTCCGCGCAGCAGAAGCATGCAGAAAGGGGTGGATTGCGCTCACGAAGCAAGAGCATGCAGAAAAGGGGGGGTGCGCGCTCGCCTGCACCAGGTAGACTGCATTGCGCTGGTGGGCTTCGCGGCAGAAGACGAGCGCAGACCTGCGCCACAAATGAATGTGCGGCAGGCTTGAGGACCAGCGAGAAGGTCAACTGCTCCAGATTCCTCCCCTGCTGCTAGATCCCCTCCCTCCCTTGCGTGCCTGTAGTCGCCCTTGTCAAGCAGGATGCGCCACATGTCCCGGTCTTCGTCGCTGCTCTCCACGTCCAGCACGTCGTCGCCTGCACGCCGAGCGAGGTATGAGTAATACTAGGCAGCAAGCTGGCAGGTATGCCCAGGCATTGGCTCCTCACCTGCTAGCACATAGACCCGCCCTGCCACGTGGTCTCGGCACAGGCCAAGTGGCATGGTGGCCACACCTCGCAGCGGCACGGCAAACTGGTCCAGCGGCACCTCCTGCGCTGAGCAGAAGCAGGGCAGCGTCCCAATGTGAGACGCCTGGGAGTTTGGACGCGTGATTGCCACGCAAGCTCACCTGCACCACGCTCTTGCTGGTGCGATTGACCAGCTGAAGTTTGGTGGGGAAGAGCAGCACAAAGTGGTGCTGTGTCAGCACCTGCACGCATGGGCAGCACGTAGGTGAGCTGGGATGAAGTGGTAGGATGGCTCACTTGTGAAGCAAGCTTGGCCACTCACGTGCACTCACCATCGACAGTGGCCGATCCGTGGCACTGCCTCCGCCTGCCACCTGCTGTGCCTGCGTGTGCAGCACCTCTGCTGGCAGCAGCTGGTGCCGGCTCAGGTGGTCAGTCTCGTCGGCAAGGGCAGGATTCAGGTCCAGCCTGCACATTGCGCAGAAGTGAGAAAACGCCACCGCCCCCAGCACAGTCTGCGACAGTCTACAAATGCAAACCGCACCTGCCAAAGTAGATGCCCGCTGGCGACAGCGCCGCAAACAGCTCGGGCTGGGGCATCTCAAACACTGCCACTGCTGGGTGCATTGCACTGGTGCTGCTGGCCGCCGCGGCAGCGCCCTCCAGCCACCCAGGATCGGGCTGCTTGGCGGGGCACAGCACCTGCAGCTGCGCCGCCCCAATCTCAATGGGCAGGTCCATGTGGCGGGGCTGGCGGGGGGACGCGGCGGCGTCCCCGCTGTATGACGCAAACAGCGCCTCCAACGAGGGCCCGCCGCAAAAGGCGTGGAGGCGCGTGCCGCACAGTGCGAGGACCAGCAGCTTGCGAGTGGGGTCCTCGACTGCTGTGTTGGTTGCTGTGGAAACTGTCGCCGCTGGGCCACCGCCCATGGCTCTGCTGCCAGGCCTGCCTGCCAGTTGGATGAGCGCCAGCCCCGCGACAGGTCCACCCCCCTCCTGCAGCTGGTGCAGCTGTCGCACACGCTCTTTCTTGCCACCGTCCACGACATTCAGCTCCAGCAACGCCCCGGCATCGGTGCCCAGCACCGCCTCGCTGCAACAGACAAACGCACATATTCATGGAAACTTGGACTGGGGGGGGGAGGCATGAAGCATAGAGACGCGACATGATGGAAATCGCACACGCCTCTCCTACCTGATCATGCACGGGTTGATGGTGGGGCTCCACGCCACACTGGTCAGTGCCACACCTCGCAGCTTGGTCAGCAGGCGCGCACGCTTCCAGTCGGGGCCGACGTGAAACGTGTCCAGGGCGCCACCAACGCCTTGCGTTGTGACCAGTGCATGACAGCCCACTGGGTCCACAAACAAGCGGCGGACGCGCACGTCACCCGACTTGGCAAGCTCCAGCTCTGCACGGCAGGCCTGGAGGTGTGGGTGTCAGCCAGTCAAGGCAAGAAGCTGAGCACGGCGCACGCACCTGCGACGGCAGCCGTGTTGCCCGACAGGTCGTGACGCAGCAGAAAGTTGCGGGAGGTAGCCACAAACACGGTCTCGTTGCAGACAGCAAATGCGACGGCATGCCCGCGGCCCCTGCATTTCAGCAGGCAGGTGAGCGGGGAGCGGGGAGGGCAGCACTGGCGGCAGCGGCAGCGGCGGCGGGCGGGCGATTGGAGCAGCGCTCGCCTGGCCAGAAACTCCGCCCGGTGCTCCACGGTGAACAGGGGCGCGTTCTCGCTTGCGGGGCCCACTGTTATATTGTCGGTGGAGCGCCCTGCCCCGCTGATCTCCGCGTTCCACTCATCCACGAGCGCCATGGCGTGCCACGAGAGAGCTAAGTTAGCTACTGCGACCTGATCGATGGGCACATAAGCAAGCGGTTCTATCGCTGTCAATCGGCCAGGGGTTGCCGAGAACCTCAAGCTGGGGTGATCAACAAAAAGACAACGCAGGGCCTGGACCCAAGTCCTCGCGCAGTCGGCCAGACCCTATCTGAATGTCTCGGCACCCAATTTCGCCTCTACTTCCATCCCGCGCACCCCTCGAACCCCTGCCTCTTCGCTCGTTGCTGTCCAGACCATCAGGCTTTAGCTTGGTTGCCCACCGTGCTTCAAGAAAGCCTTTCGCCATGCAGTTGGCTCAGGCGGACCTGCTGGGCCGACAGGCGGGCTGGACTGGGTGCAGCGCAGTGCGCGGCCGGGCGGCAGCTGGGCGGCTGTGCCGGCGACGGGTGTGCATGCAGGCAAGTGCACGCGATCTCTGCCTCCCTGCCTCTTTGCTGCCGTGAGGCTGATCCATTCGAATGCATAACCACGTCTCAGGTACGGGCATCGGGTGCCACTGCACCGCCCCATAGCAGCAACGTGCTGCAAAAGGTCGCGCGCGTGCTGAGGGAGAAGGCGGCGCAGGACATGGAGCGCATCATGCAGGGCACCAGCAAGACGCGCGAGAAGCTGGGGGTGAGCGAGGGCGGTGGCGTGTTGCTGTTGCTGTTGCCGTTGCCACTGTCTTTCAGTTTGGTGTCGAGTGCGCTCCCTCACTCTCGCCTGTGCCTGCGCACGCAGGTGGTGGAGGAGCTGTTTGCTTATTGGCGGCTGGAGGATGCAGACAGCGAGCTGGAGGAGCTGGAGGATGCACTCATCGTGCGTGCCCGCCGTGCTTTGTGTGCCAAGCTCCACCTCTCGCTGCGCATTGTTGCACCATTGCACACCTGCTAACAGGAGTTCCCGAGCTCGCGCCTCACCGCCCGCGCTGCTGCAGATGAGTGACTTTGGGCCGCGCACATCATTCCGGATTGTGGATCAGATCCGGGAGCAAGTGCGGGATGGGCAACTGAAGACTGGTGAGCAGGAGCACAAAGGGTCAGCAGGCCGGCCTGAAACCAGCATGGGTGGGCTACCTTTGCTCACCCTCTGCCATCTCTCCTTGCAGGAGAGGACATCCGCTCGGCGCTCAAGGCCTCGATCCTCGGCCTGCTGCAGCAGCGCGGGGGCTCTGCGGAGCTGGACCTGCCGGCGTCCAAGCCGGCGGTGAGGGGTGCGCTGCACGATCCGGCCAGTCGTCACACCAGCAGCCCCTCTCATCTCCCCCCTCCCCACCGCCGCAGGTGGTGCTGGTGGTGGGCGTGAATGGCGGCGGCAAGACAACCACCATCGGCAAGCTGGCGCACCGGTTTGCCTCTACCACCGCCGCCAGCAGCAGCATGAGCAGCGTCGATGCCGACGCACCCGCCCCTGCCAGCAGCAGCGGCCGGCCGTCGGTGGTGCTGGCAGCAGGCGACACGTTCCGCGCGGCGGCGACGGAGCAGCTTGAGGAGTGGGCTCGCCGGTCTGGCGCGGCGCTGGTGCGCGCGCCCTCCGACAAGACGCGGCCCGACACCGTGCTGTTCACTGCGGTGCAGCAGGCGGCGCGCGACGGCGCCGACCTGGTGCTCTGCGACACCTCTGGCCGCCTGCACACCAACTACAACCTGATGGACGAGCTGGCCAAGTGCGTGGGCGGCGCAGGGGGAGCTGCTTCACGCGTGGGTTATGGTGGAGCCCGCTCCAAGCCAACTAGCCGCGCCGCGCTAACGCGCGCACCCCATTCGCCGCGCAGGTGCAAACGCAGCGTGGGCAAAGCACTGGTCGGCGCGCCGCACGAGGTCCTGCTGGTGCTGGACGGCACGACCGGCCTCAACATGCTCAACCAGGTGCCGGCGTTTGCGGTGGTGGCGGCGACGCACGCAGCAATGCTGCCCCAGCGCGCGTCCATCGTGCATGCGTTTTCGTCGTGACAACTCCCACCTCACGCGTGCGCCCTGTGGCTGCACCCCCAGGCGCGCGAGTTCCACGAAGCGGTGGGTGTGACGGGGCTCATCCTGACCAAGCTGGACGGCTCCGCGCGCGGCGGCGCCGTGGTCAGCGTGGTGGACGAGCTGGGCCTGCCCGTCAAGTTTGTCGGCGTGGGCGAGGGCCTGGAGGATCTGCAGCCGTTTGATGCTGCGGCCTTTGTGGACGCGCTCTTCCCCAGCGGCGGCGGCGATGTGGAGGCACAGTAGCGGCGGACTGCCCAGTGCTTGTTTCCAGTCTATGTAGCATTACAAGGCTACAGCGTGGCTGTGCCGCTCTTGCTGAACTCCAGCTTGTCAACCTTGACCTCCTCGCCCCGCAGCTCATACACATAGACCGTGCACTTGGTGCCGTCGATGTCCATCAGCACAAAGCTGGGCACTGGCTGCTGCTGGGGCTGCTGCAGGCTGACGCTGCTGCTGGGGCCGGCATCGCCACCGCCGGCGCCGCCGCTGCTGCTAAATGTGAAGGCGCCGGTCGCAGAGCCAGGGTTGATCACAAATCGGTCGCCCTGGCGATAGGCCTGAACGTGTGGGAACGTGGCGGGGATCGGAGGCACGAGCGGCGTCCCTCTGAACGCATGTTCCAGGCAACATTGTGACTGGCCAGCGGCAGCATCTCAAACAGCAACTCCCACTTTGAACTGGTGCGTGTGCCCCGTGACCAGGATGTCGCAGTCTAGCCGGCGCTGCAGGATGGCCAGCGCATCGGCGTCGCCCCACGGCACCACCTGCGCCGAGGGCGGCGGGCAATGTGGCCGTTGCCAATCTCTTCAAGCCCCGCCCCAAATTTTCCGCCAATGCGCACCTGGTGGCCATGCACCGCGCCGATGCGGAAGGCGCCAACCTCCAGCACCTCGCTGTCGGGCCACCGCGTGCTCTCATCAAAGTCGCCTTGGACCACGTGCACGTCTGAGCACACTGACCGCAGGTACTCGTACACGCTCTGCGGCGGAGGCGAGGCCGCCGGTGTGGCCGTGTGTATGTGTGTGTGTGTGTGTGTGTGGTGGGNGTGGCGCGGTTTGGTAGTGGGCGGGGGGGGGGGCAGTTGGTCGGTGGCGGTGGGCAGTCAGTCGGTCAGCGGTCTGGCGGCGCTCACGCGCCGTGCCTCTTCTCACCCCTCCCCGCACCTCCGTGCACAGGTTGCCGGTGCAAATGACGTGGTGTATCTTGCCCGGCACGAGGAGCGCCCTGAATTTGGCGGGCAGGTCGGAGGCGCGGTGCGGGATGTGTAGATCGCCGATCGCCAGGACGAGGACCATCTTGCACAGGAGGTGCGGTGCGGGATGTGCGATCTGTCGTGCCGCCGGATTAGGGAACTGGAGCAGCCAATGTTCAATGTCGTCGGTGTCGTGATCGTCTGATGGGTGATCGGAAAAGACGGCCTGCGGGGCGTCGGGCGGTGGCGGGCGGTGGGGGGCGCGGCGCTCGCAAGCAGCTGCCGCGGCGCCCCCGCCCTCCAGACGACCCGGCTTACCTCAGTGGAAGCTGAGGAGGCCTCCCGGTCCTGAAGTGTGGTTGTGTGAACCCTCTAGACTGATATGGGCAGTAGAACTGGGACCTGAAGAACGTAATAAGAGTTATTTCGAGGCTGGAGGGGCTGGAGAAGCTGGAGAGGCCGAATGAGGTCAATCAGGCTTCTGAGGGCCTTTTGAGTTGATTGGCCCCCCGAGATGACTCCCAATCTTGCTTTGATCGCCTCATCGCCGTGTTCTGACGCTCAGTGCACTGCAATCGATTATTTTCACGGGAGTGCTGTCTGCGGCTGATTGGATCGCTGGTCTGGCCTGACAATGGACGCCGCGCTGCAGAGTGCGTGTTGCGCAGTTACGCAGGCTAGGTTGCGGACTGGTCGATGATCCATCCACCTCGCCACCCTCGCATTCTGCCTGTCAGACCTAGTGGACGCCGTCCAGGCGGCCAAGGCCAGCGAGAGAAGGGCGGCTGAACAAGTGGCAGCGCTGCGTGGGCGTGTCGACGAGCTGGCGAGACTGTGAGTGATCGCCAAGTGTGGCCCAACAACTGCGGCAAGCTCCTCACGCAGCCGAACTACGAACTTCCTCCACCCATTCAACTTCTTTCTGCAGGCTGGACCATGAGCAACAGCGCACAACAGATCTTGAGCAGCAGCTCGCAGCCACTGCGGCGCTCGCTCCTTCTACTGCGGCGGCGCACTCACCGCCACGGCAGGCGGATTTGCGCTCCATGCTCGGTGCGGTCAGCGAGTTGGGGGTTGGCGGCGCCTCGTCCTTGCCACATGGCATGGCTGCGGTGCGGAGACAGACAGCGCCCGCCGTTGGCTCCGGACTATTTGAGCATCTCACCACGACAGCCGCTAGGCTGGCAGAGCTGCGGCAGGAGCTGCGGCAGGCGCGGCGGCAGCAGAAACAGCAGGCGGGGGCCACAGCATCCCCGCAGGCTGTCGCCTCAGCTGGCGCCGCTCTTGTATGCGCGGCCGCCGACCCAGATGGTCCGCCGGAGCAGCACGCCTCAGATGGCTTGTCTATCGAGCGCCTAGAAGCCATGCTGAGCACCTGCCTCCAGCTGCAAGAGAATACCGTGCGCGCCTGCACCGGCCAGCTGTGCAGGTGGGTCCTGTGGCACAGAAGAGCACACGTGTCAAGGCATGTGCTGGCACTGTTCACCTTTGGCCCCTCTTGCCCCTTCGCTGGATGCAGGCAGGAGAGCATGGGCGATCAGGCGGAGGTGTCGCTGGCCGACGACAGGGGCGCGGGCGTAGGCGCCGTGGCAGCTGCAGCCGTTTCGGTGGCCTTGGCGCAATCTTGGGCGGCCGCAGCTGGCAAGGCCGAGGACTGCCTGCGTCCGGGAAAAGCACGATTCAAGCTGGTGGCGGCGGTTCCTCGCAGCATGCGGCGGCGTAGCCCCCCGGTGGATGTGTCTCGCAGCGTTGGCAGGCCAACGGCGCGCGCCGTGCTGCAGCGTGCGGCGTTGACAGCACCCGCAGGGGAACGCCACGGCGATCCAGGCATTCTGGGCTCCTTGCCACAGCCGCTGGCCAGCCACTCCAACCTGCAGCCGGTAGGGAGCCAGGCCAGCCTCGCAGCGTCCGACAGCAGCACGACCCTGGATGCGCTGGCCGAGGCAGGACCAGGGTGAGTGAGTCAGTGGGCTCCTTGAGAGGGCAGGAGTATGAGCATAGTCCTGTCCATGCTTGCTGCAGGGTGCTGGACGAGAGCCAGGAGGCGGCCTGGCGTGCGCAGGGCTCCCACCTCAAGCTGCAGTGGCTCTCGCCGCCCTCCACGGTGGGCACGTATGTGTGGTTAGTTCCTGGACTGGGGTGCTAAAGCAACTCTCCTGTGCCTTCAGGTGCTGGTGGTACACAAGCCTGTGCCCGCGGTCACACCTGCCTGTGTGGACGCCATCTGCTGGCTGCTGCGCCGGGGCATGGCTGTGTACGTGGAGCCAGCTCAGCGCGCGAGCCTGGCGCCCAAGGTGGCGGAGGCGCTGGAGCGCAAGCCCCCAGGCGTCGGCAACGGCGATGGGTCAAACGGGCATGGCAGCGACCTCAATCGCGACGCACCCATCGACCCGCTCGGCCGCCTGCTCTCGTGGGCGCCGCAGTCCTGCAGCGAGTGCCCCGAGGTGAGTGAGGCGCTTTTGATGTCCATGCCGTGTCATTTCTGCCCCCAGGCCTCATTTGGCGCTGCGCATGCACAGGTCATCCCCCGGCGGGTGGCTCAGCAGCTAGACCTGTGCATCACACTGGGCGGCGACGGCACTGTGCTGTGGACGTGCTCCCTGTTTGGCAGCGGGCCCGTGCCGCCCATCGTGCCGTTTGCCATGGGTGCGTGCAAGCGCGCTGCTGCCGCCGCCTGTTTGCCCGCGGCTGTTGCTTACGCATGCAGATCAGGTCTCGTAGTGTCACCCGTTTCTCACCTCGCCTCCCATACACGCAGGCAGCCTGGGCTTCATGACGCCGTTTCCCATTGACTGCATGGACGCCGTGCTGGGCCGCGTCGCAGCAGTGGGCCACGGCTTCCCGCTCATGCTGCGCCACAGGCTGCAGGTGCACGCGTGCAACATGCCATGCAGCAGGCACAGCCCCCAAGTGGGCTCAGCACACCCCTCGCCACTTCTGCGCAGTGCCGCATCCTGCGCGCCGGCCGCGACGCTTCAAATCAGGACCTGACCCAGGAAATGCCGCCGTCGTGTGAGGAGGAGCATCTGGTGCTTAACGAGGTGGGCAGAGCAGCGGTGCTGCTTGCCTGCACACTGCACCGCCGATGCGTCGCCGCGAAGGTGATGGTCTGTGCGCTGAGAGAGGGTGGTCTGTGCGCCCGTCCAGGTGGTCATTGACCGCGGGCCCGGCGCCTCTCTGACCTACCTTCAGTGCTATGCGGATCAGAACCACGTCACGGTTGTGCAGGTGGGGTTGTGGGTGAGAGGGGGGGGGGGGGGGGGGGGGGGGGAGCTTTTTCGTAAGAAAGGGTTNGGGGGGTGGGGGGGGGGGGGGGGGGGGGGGGTGGGGGGGGGGGGGGGGGGGGGGGGGGGCGGGAGAGCTCTTCGCATGCAACGGTTGCCATCGTGCGCATGCAGGGGGACGGCTTGATCGTTGCCACCCCCACGGGCAGCACGGCGTACAACCTGGCGGCAGGAGGCTCCATGATTCACCCTGGTTGGTGCTCACATTGGCCTTGCCTGCCGCGGTGTCTGCATTGCGCTCTGTATTGTTGAAACAACCGTCCCCCTTTCGCCCCCCCCTTCTTGCAGGCGTCCCAGGCATCCTGTTCACCCCCATTTGCGCGCACACACTGTCCTCGCGGCCCATGGTCTTGCCCGAGCACGTCACCCTGCGCGTCAAGGCACGCTTCGACAGCCTGCGTCCCTATGTTCATCTGGTGCCCGCCCGCCCGCGAACCGCATTCAGTTCCCCCTCCCGTGCCTCTCCCCCCTTCCCAGGTGCCGCCAGACAGCCGGGGCGAGGCCTACTGCAGCTTCGACGGGAAGAACCGGCAGGCGCTGCACCGCGGCGACTCGGTGCAGCTGCACTCGAGCAAGTGGCCGGTGCCGATGGTGTGCAGCCTGGACGCCTCGCACGACTGGTTTCTGGCGGTGCGCGAGGGTCTGCACTGGAACGTGCGGCTTGCGCAGGCGGGCCAGGGCAGCTGAATGGATTTGCGTGCGGCTCGGTTGCCATGCCCTGTTGATTGGTCCTTGCTTCGCTTCCTGCTGTAAAGTGTTGGGGCTGCCTGCAGTGACAGAGCAGCTCATGCTCCGCCGCATGCAGCGGTGCTAGGCTGGCGGGAACCCCTCTTGCCCCGCCCGCTCGTCGGGCTGGCTCATGCTGCTGTTCAGCCGCTCCACTGACGGTGGACAATGGGACCCCAACCCCCCCTGCATACCCTGCACTGGGGGCTCCCTGCTCATCCTAGACGTCGCTGTGGGTGCGGGGGGTGTGCGGAGCACTTGCTGCCCTGATGCTGAAAGCGGCGGGGCGGCGGCGGACGTGCTGCCCCCCTACCCCCCGCCTAGCTGTCGCACCACATGGCACCACCGCATCTCGCCAGTGGCAGCGCTTGATGCTGCCGCCTGGAGGCTGCGAGCAACCTGCGATGAACTGTCGAAGATGTCAGCTGCGATCATCTACGGGCGTCTCCCGTGCTTGGTGGCAAACGATCGATCGCAGAGAAAAGACTATCACTTGCGAGCTGGCCGGCGCCATGGTCCAGAGGCAGGACAAAGTCGCCTCCCGCGCAATCCGGGCCCTCTTCCACCAGTTGCCGAAGCTGGAGCGGCAACATGGGTGAGCTGCGAGGGGGCTGCAGCCGCCGACCTGCGGGGGGCCTGGAGGCCTGGAACGGCGCCCGCAGACTTCTCAGTGGCGTGCAGCACATGGAGGTGGCTCAGATTGGGGCGCGGGCCGCCTGGAGCCACTCACAGCAGATGGGATGCTTGGGGACTGGCGCAGCCCTCTTTGGAGGCTGGAGCGCGACAAGCACTGCGATGGCAGTGCTGGCGGCGGCCGTGGGCGGCCTGCGGGCTTCCCGCTCGCTCGCCGCCGCTGCCCCAGGCCTGCGCTCACTGCCAGGCCTGCCTGCGCACAGCTCACTCGTCTTGCAATTGTTTATGTGTCCAGGTATCTCCCGTGACTCCCTGCACAAGCGCCGGGCCACCGGCGGCAAGCAGAAGGCGTGGCGCAAGAAGCGGAAGTGAGTGGAGTGTGGCGCAAGTGGCAGTGTCCAACACAGCCAAGCAGCCCGCGTGCTGGAGGCGGGCGGTGGCAGTCTGAATCTGCTCTGTTGCAGCGCGCCGGCTGCCGCCTGATACAGCGGTCGCCTGCTGCTCAGCGCTCGTGCAACTGCTGCCGCAGGTATGAGCTGGGCCGCCAGCCCGCGATGACCAAGCTGTCGTCGCACGTGTCCGTGCGCCGGCTCCGCGTGCGCGGCGGCAACTACAAGTTCCGCGCGCTGCGCCTGGACCACGGCAACTTCTCCTGGGGCTCTGAGGTGCGTGAGCCGCTGTTCGCAGCGACCACAGACCCGTGTGTGTGTAGAGTGTGCCGCAGGGCCTGCTTGCTTGGCGGCCGGGCACTGCTGCCGGGCGCGTCTTTGTCATGGACCAGCGCCAGCCGGGCGGCGGTTGCGCACGGGCAGCTGGGAGAGCTAGCAGCAGCAGCTGGGAGAGCGCGCTTCGCGCGAGCTGGCCGACGTGAACGCGGTGCAGCGGTGGCCTGCAGAGGCGCGGCCTGCGCAAAGACGGAGGGAGGGCAGGCAGGCAGGAGCCTGTGGAGTGGAGGCCTTGCTGGCCGCTCACTATCTCCTGCATGCATGCCCCCGCTCCTCTGCTTTCCAGGCCGTGACCCGCAAGGTCCGCATCCTGGACGTGGCCTACAACGCCTCCAACAACGAGCTGGTGCGCACGCAGACGCTGGTGAAGAACGCCATTGTGCAGGTGGGCGGGGCTGGGGTCCCAGGGCGGCAGCCATTGAACCGCGCGTGCGTTGCAAGTGGCGGCGCGGGCGAGATGTGGAGGAGCGAGATGTGGGGGAGCGGAGCTCAACAGTCGCGCCGCGGGGAGGAGCAGCGCACGGTTTCCCTGGCGGCTGTGTTGTGTTGGCGGCTGGCTGTGGCAACGCCTGCTGTGCCGCTCTGCAGCGCGCTGTGACCTTGGCGACCCCCTGCTGACGCGCCCCCCTTCGCGTCGCAGGTGGATGCCGCGCCCTTCAAGCAGTGGTACCAGCAGCACTATGGCGTGGAGGTGGGCCTGAAGAAGAAGGGCGCCGCCGCCGCCGCCGCCGCCGAGGCCGGTGAGTGGCTGGCACAGGGCCAGTGCGCAGGGAGCGGGAGCGGTGCGCGCGACGGCTATGGCGCCGGGCGGCTCGCGGCGCGCGGACTGGGGGCGTGTGCGGGCGCACTCGTGAGCAGCGGCGCGCCGTCGCTGCGTGAGCCCCCCTGCAGAGGCGGAGAAGGGCCAGAGCAACCACGTCACACGCAAGCTGAAGCAGCGCAACCAGCAGCGCAAGCTGGACGCGCACCTGGACGAGCAGTTTGCCACCGGCCGCCTGCTGGCCTGCATCTCATCGCGCCCCGGCCAGTGCGGCCGCGCCGACGGGTGCGCGCCCCCGACCGCGCCAAGCGACGGCGGGGACGCGCGTGGCTGTGGGCGACCGGCCGTCGGCGCGCGCGCAGGCGCGCCCGGCGAGACGTGACCGCCACGGAGCCCCGCGCCGCTGCCTGCAGGTACATCCTGGAGGGCCGCGAGCTGGAGTTCTACCAGAAGAAGATGCAGAAGAAGAGCAAGAAGGCGGCGGCCTGAGCGTGCACGTCGGCGCGCCCCTAGTCTGCCGAGCTGCCTGGCGCTGTAAAGAGGAAAGAGGACAAGACGACTCCGAACGCCCGAATGCCCTTGGCCTTCCTCGGCGTGTGTCGGGCGGGCTGCACCGGCCGGCCACCAGCGCCCCTGCGCGTCGGCACGAGTCGAGGGCCCCTTTCTGCTGTCAGACACTCTTACATCAGCCTCTCAGGCAGCCACCTCAACCAGAACCTGTTGCTCCGCTTGCTGCTCTGCAGCTGCAGGCGCCTTGACCGCCTTCATCATGCCGTACTCCATCAAACCGTCAGCAAACGCGCGGTGCATGCGCTCCAGGGTCACGATCTCGCGCACGGTCTTGTACCTGAATGTGGTGACGGTGATGGGTGGGTGCAGGAGGGGATGGGGTGGCACATGAGGCGAAGCAGTAAACATGACCAGCCTGACAACTCAGTTTCCACAATCAAAGGGTCCTCACCAGATGCGGGGGCCCTTGAACACCACGATCCAGGGATCCCACACGCCCACCCAGATGGAGTGGCGCCAGGAGTTGATGGTGGGCGCGGTCCAATCGGCCAGAGTCATGCCGTCCAACACGCCCGTGGCCTGCATTGCAGGCAGGACGCCAGTAACCACCGCTGCTCTGCTCAACAGCGGTGGCTCTGCTGACGAGTACCTGCATGATCCGCCCATACTCCTCCTTGCTGACAAAGTAAGGGTGCGCCCACTCGTCGTACAGGAACTGCAGACGTGCGCGGTCCTGGTCGCTGCGAGGGGCGGGTGCGCGGGCGGGGGCGGGGGCGAGGGGCGGGTGGGTGGGTGGGCGGGCGGCAGATGGGGGGTGAGGAGTTGTTGACAAGGATGAAGAAGTCACGGGCCACTCCCCTCACACCTGAACGGCTTGTCTGGCGTCTCCTCCCGCTGGCACCACGTGGCGATGACCAGCGTCCCGCCCGGCTTCAGCACGCGCACCTGCAAGCGCGCGCGAGCCCCGTGACTGGCCCTGGCGCGCCGGCTCCGGACGGGAGGCACGCCCGCGCGCCAGCGCGCCCTCACCATCTCCCGCACGTATGCCTTCTTGTCGGGCATGTGCTCCCCGCTCTCGCAGGCCCAGACCAGGTCAAACGAATTGTCGGGGAGGTCCATGGCCAGCGCGTCCATAACCTGCAATGGGCACCCAAGTGCGGATGTTGGGTGTATTTTTTTTGGCGAACCCATGGTCCTGGCACGAGCGCGCCACTGCCTCTCGCATGTGCCCCTGCACACATCCCACTCCAGCTGTTCCAGCTCACCTGGAACTGGACATTGGCCAGTCCGCGGTCTGCCGCCAACTGCGTGGCTCGCTGGACTTGGTTTGAGGAGAGAGAGATGCCTGGGGGCGAGCACACGATGCGGAGGGAGGGTTCAAATCATTGCCGCGGCAGCGTCGTGTGCCACGAAGCAAGCCCCACCTGTGACCGAAGCTTCGGGGAAGGTGGCCGCCAGGTGGCGCGACGTGCCGCCGATGCCGCACCCCACGTCCAGCACCGTCTGCAGGGCGGGCCACCACGATGCGCTTCACGCGCTGCCTGCTTAAGCAGTCCAATGCAGCGCACGCGATGCGGTGCTCCGCGCTGCCGCAGAACCGCACACCTGCGGGTTGCGCGCCCCCGACCACGCCAGCATCTCGTCCACAAAGTCAAGCTTGGCCTTGATGAAGCCTTTGCGCGTGTAGCCGGCGGCGCGCTCCTGCAGGGGCGCGCGCGCCGAGGCACGGCGCGCTTCAGCTCCTCGCCCTTTCAGAATTGCTGAGCAGTTCCAGCGTGCGAATCATGCTTTCAGTTGCCGAAGCGGGCACCTGTTCTGTGTAGTAGCCCAGGTGAATGTGCTCGCCCCAGTAGTACTCAAGCACTCCCTCCTCCGTCCACGCGTCATACTCGTGCCCCACGTTGCCGCTGTATGTCCTCGACGGCGTGTCGAGCACGCGCTTGATGCCGAGCCCCGCCAGCACAGCGCCGCCCAGCAGCAGCGCGGCTAGGCCAGCCGGCGGCAGGCCCGGCCCGGCGCCCGCTGCCGCATCTGCCTGCGGCTGCGCAGCGCAGCAGGCGTGTGCTAGCTCTCCAATTGGCTGCTGCGATGCGCAGGCCTCGGCTGTGTGGGCCTCCCAAACGATCCGCCCGCCATCGCTAGCTCGCCACGGCATGTCGCCGTTCTGCGAGCTGGCTGGAAACAAACCAAATGTTCGAGTCAGTGGCTGACTTCGTGGAGCGGGGTGGGGGCACCGGCCAGACCGGCCAGACCGGCCGACGCCGCCACTCCGCCACTCGCCTGCTGCCGCGGGGCAACGCCTCGATCGCGCATTCCGGGCTCCAGGACACCGCAGCAGCCGCTGTGAGGGCGTCTGCGTGGTGAATGGCCGCCTGCAGCTCTGGGCCATGCTTATCTACGAGCTCCGCTCGTAGCACCAGCAGTGGCTCGTGGGTCGCAAGCAAGGAGGAAACACAGCTTTGTAATGCGTGGCCAAAATTGGCCCAATATGGTGGAGGTGGTCATCACATCCGGCGGCGGTTGCCACCCCGGCGGCGGCCGTCAATACCGGTGGCCTTTGCCGGCCATCAGGGCACGTCGCGGCAGCTGCTGTTCCAGGCGGAGTTTGCAGGCCTGCCGCCCCCGGCGGAGGTGGAAGCGCTGGGGTCTGGCCCCCGTCGCCGCCGGCCGCCGGCGCTTCGCCCACGTCAAGCGGGACCTGCTGCCGGGGCGGCCAGACGGCGGCGACTTCGGCCCCCTGCCCCTGGTGGAGCACTGCGAGGCGCGCTGGGCGGGCTGGCTGTTCCAACTGGTGGCGGGCGCGGGCGAGGCGCCGTGGGAGGCAGTAGCGGCAGAGCTGCTGGAGCGGGAGCAGCCGGGCATGATCCCCTTGGGCCTCCTGGCCTGGGCGCGAGAGCCTGCAGTGGTGGCTCGGTTGTCTCAGCCCCTGCGTCGCTGGTGCGAGGGCGCGCGGGCGCTGCCGGCGGTGCAGCTGCTGGCGCCAGCGCCCCAGGGGCCGGCGCTGGCCGAGGGGCGGCCGCAGGCGACGGGGCGGCGGCGGCGGCGGCGGTTGAGGCTGTGGCGCCGCCGGGCTGGCAGGCGGCGCTGCTCGTCATGTGGAGCCCGCTGGTGCCCGGCGTCGACGGGCACCCCTACCTGGCGGCCACGCACGGCAAGCTGCGCGCCTGTGGCGTGCGCACGCTGGCCGACCTGCTGGCCTTTTACAGGCGGGTGTACGCGCTGTCGGGCGCGCCCGGCGGGCCGCCGGGCGGGCGGGACGCCTGGCGCAGGGCGGCCGGGCCGCTGCTGGGCTACCCCAAGGCCATGGGCCTCTAGGGCGCCAGGAGTTGCCAGCCATCAGGTCATGCCCCCGTTGTGGCCTGGTCCCTCTGCAGACCTTTTCCGCCGACGACTGCCGCATCGGTGCGGTGCCCGCATGGCCCGCCACCCTGCGTTCGTTGATTCCCTGCTCAATCTCCCTGCTCCTCCGCCATTTGGGAAGGTGCCGGTGGTTCCGCCCGCCCCTGCCCTGCCGTCTGGTTCCCAGATCCGCCCCGCGCGGAGCACTATTTCTCTCGGCGTCGTAGGCCCCCCGGCGCGGGCGATGGATGTGCTTGTGGCTCTGCATGTAAACCCCTCAGCCGGTCAGCGATCATGTCCCTGCCGACCTCTGCTGGCCGCCGCTGCGTCTGAAGCAGTCAACCACCCCGCGGTCATCCAATTGTTGCACTGCGTGTGGAGAGGGACGCCGCGATGTTGCAAACAACAGCCATCAGAGCAAGAGAAACCACAAGCACCTTGTCAAATGAAGTACTCGACGCCCTCCGTGTCTCCTTCTGGCTGCCGCCCCTTGCCCATCCCCTGTTGCCCTCGCTGCTGCGGTGAGCTGCGCTGCTGTTGCTCTGCCATTGCGTCTGACGCCAGCCCCTGTCCAGCTGCTTGCGTGGCCGTCCCAGTGGCCTGCACACCGCTGCTGCCCACCTCGCTGCTGCTGCCTGCTTCTGCGCTGCACCCTGCTTCCCCGCGGGACTGCAGCCCAGCGTCCTCGCACTCGCACCACTGCTCCATCCGCTCCGAAGCGTTGCCCGACAACACGCCAATCTCGCTTGCTGGGCTGCCTGCAACCATCATGTGCGGCGGCACCGGCTTGAGCACCAATGAGCCAGCCGCCACCTGTGCACCGTGGCCAATCTCAATGTTGCCAAGGATGCTTGCAGAGGCGCCGATCAGCACGCCGTCGCCAATCTTGGGGTGGCGGTCGCCGTGCGCCTTGCCGGTGCCTGGAAGTGTGACGGGTGGCAGCATTGTGAATGGAACACCAGCGAGCGGCGCGCCCCCCGCCACCCACCCAAAAATGAAAAAGGTTTGCCCTACCTCCCAGCGTCACGTTCTGCAGGACCGAAACGTTGTTGCCCACCACCGCGGTCTCGCCGATGACCACGCCCGTGCCGTGGTCGAGCAGGATGCCGCTGCCGATGCGCGCCGCCGGGTGGATGTCGACCGCAAAGACCTCGCTCATGCGGCTCTGCAGCGCGCACGCCATCACGCGGCGCCCCGCCAGCCAGAGCTCGTGCGCGATGCGGTGGGCCTGCATTGAAACGGCGCAGCTGACCAGATTGTGTCAAGCTGCCCCACTCACTCGAAGAACGTGAGACAGAAGATGCACCTGTATGGCATGGTAGCCCTTGAAGTAGAGCAGTGCCTGACTGTAGGAGCAGCACGCAGGGTCCTGTGCTTGGGGGGGGGGGGGGGGGGGGGGNGGCTTAGTCGTTTTCTTGTGGTGTTGGGGGGGGGGGGCACGTCAGCGGAACAAGAACAGACATTTCAGCAGGCGCCCGTGGGGGAAAACGACATGTCTTTTCAAGCAGCCCCCCTTTCAATACTCGCGCACCCGCTCGCGCACGGCGCAGATGTCTGCGCGTGCGGCGTCCGCCACCTCGCGCTTGTTGCGCAGGATGCTGTAGAAGACCTGGGGAGGGGGAGGCCGACGGTGTGCGGGCGCTCAACCAGGCACGCCGAGAGGTATTGCCAGTTCAGGGCACCTCCCAGCCTCACTTCGAACAGCTCGGTGGAAAGCAGCGTGGTGTCCGCCAGGCGGTTGGAGAGCACAAACGCGAGCGAGCGCTCAAAGCTGTCGTGCGAGAGGATGGAGGCGTACAGAAAGCTGCTGAGCAGGGGCTCCGTCTTGGCGTCTGCCTCTGCCTCCTGCCTGCGCGCGGGTGAGAGGGGCCGGGGGCGACAAGGAGCTCGTGCTTCCTGATCCTCTTGCTAGTTGGGCAGCACTGTTGCACCGGCGCCAGCTCACCTGATCACGCTCCACGCCGCAGCAGGGTCGGAGCACACCGACTCCTGCGCTCCGCCAGGCTTGCCCGCAACGTGCGAGCGTCGCCCATTGCGCGCCGCCGAACTGCCCTGCTGCAGGTATTGGGGCACGGGCGTGGTGCCCTCCCACCCGTTGCCACCTCGCGGCGTGGCGCCGTTCTGCGAGCTGCCTGCAACCAAATGTTCGAAGTCAGTGGGTGTTGGCAGGAGCGGGGCGCCCGCCCGCCAGACCGCCCGCCGCGCCGCAGGCCAACTCGCCTGCTGCCTGCACCGCGGAGAAACGTCTCGATCGCTCATTCCGGGCTCCAGGAGCGCGCGAAGTGACAGCGATGCGCCAGGCGTCGGACAGGAGGGTGCCGGCCATCGAGTTGCAGTCCAATGATCTTCCGAAACGCACCAACACGTAATAATGAGATAATGAAGCGCAAGTGTGCCAGCTCGAGACGACCTTGCCACATTTTGACGCTGATGCTCTGATCGTCGCTGTGCACTCTCTTCACATCGATCTGAGAGCCACCTGCCTTGAGAAGAGCAAACCCTGCCAAGAACCTCGTGTCTGGAGCCGTCTTGCTCCATGCTGCGATTAGGCTCTCGTCTGAAGGGGCTGGCGCCGGCACTGGGAGCGCTGCAAGAGTCGCTGCTGCCTTCAACCTCGGCGGCGATGGCGGTGCTTGCCCGCCCGGCGGCGCCTGCCCGCCCGGCGGCGCCTGCCGCCGCCGCCGCGGGCGGCAGGACCTTCCACAACAGCCCCACCTGTAGCGACCGCTCCGACTGTGAGGCACTACATTGTGGCTGCAGCGTTGCGCGCCGTCGCCAACAATCGCGCGGGCCCTCTGTCTGCCCTCTCCCCTCGCAGACGGCACCCCCGGCACCCCATTCTACCCCCGCTCCACGCCGGTCAACACCATCCTCCGCGTGGTGCCGCAGCAGACCGCGTACGTGGTGGAGCGCTTTGGCAAGTACAATCGCACACTGACGCCCGGGCTGCACGTCCTGATCCCCGTGGTCGACCGCATCGCGTACGCGCACTCGCTCAAGGAGCAGGCCATCCCGGTGCGCACCGCTGCGCCCGCCGGTTCCGCGCGCGGCTCCGCAACCTGCCCCCACTGCCCACCCTCTGCGCAACCTGCCCCCGCTGCCCACCCCTCTGCGCAACCTGCCCCCGCTGCCCACCCCTGTGTCAATTTTCTAAAAACATATTTTTTACAATATATAACATCTGCTCACCTCCAGGTCGCCAACCAGACCGCCATCACCAAGGACAACGTCAGCCTGAACATAGACGGCGTTCTGTACGTCAAGGTCCGTACGTAAGGCGAGCGCAGGGGCGGGGCCCCGACGCCCCCCTCTCTGGGCACCTCCCGACCCCGGTCGCGCCGCCCCCACCCCGCAGATCGTGGACCCCTACAAGGCCTCCTACGGCGTCGAGAACGCGCTGTACGCGGCGACGCAGCTCGCGCAGACCACGATGCGCAGCGAGCTGGGCAAGATCACGCTCGACTCGGGTGGGCAGATGGATAGATTGCATTGACGTGCTGCTTGTAGTCGGTCACTGAACTGTCACAGGCGGTGAGGGTGGCGTGGGGGTGAGGGTGGGTGGGGCGGTCAAAGGCCCGTCTGCTGCTGCCCACAGCAGCTCAAGTGGGGCGGCTGCTCGGCGAGCCCCCCCCTCCCATTCCGATCCATCCAATTGGCCGAAATTCGGAATCCGCCCCCCGCGCAGTCTTCTCGGAGCGCGACATGCTCAACAGCAGCATCGTGGCGTCCATCCTGCCCGCCGCCGCCTCCTGGGGGCTGGAGGTGCGATGGAGGTGCATGCCCCGACCCTCCCATGTTTCAACGCGCCGCCCACAGCTGGGCTGCTGTCATGATGGACTGGTTGGTGAGCAGCTGTTGGTCTGCGTTTCTCCCCCCCCCCTCCCAGGTTCTGCGCTACGAGATCCGCGACATCATGCCACCATCATCGGTCAGGCAGGCCATGGAGCTGCAGGTGGGCGCTTGCGTGCTCCCCCTTGGGCCCTGAAATTTGGAGAAAGAAAAGAGCAGAGAAAGAGCATTCTCCTTTACGCTGACCTCTCCGCCCCTTTGGGTGCTCCACAGGCCGAGGCCGAGCGGCGCAAGCGCGCCGACATCCTGCAGTCCGAGGGCCAGCGGCAGAGCAAGATCAACGTGGCTGAGGCGAGCAAGAGCGAGATCATCCTGGCCTCTGGTGAGCAGGGCAGCTCGCAGGCCTGGGAGGGCGCGCCCGCGAGCCCGCAGGCTGTCACAGCCCCGGGCGGTCGCCGCGCTCTCTGCAGAGGCCGCGCGGGAGGACCAGATCAACCGCGCCGAGGGCGAGGCGCAGGCCATCTTCAAGCGCGCCGAAGCCACGGCCAAGGGCGTGGGCTTGCTGGCAGAGGCCATCCGGCAGCAGGTGGGCGTCGTTGTTCTCCTCCGACGGTCTAAAGCCTGGCTGCCTGGTCAGCACTGCTGCAACTTCCTTGCCTGCTCTCGTCGGCGACCCTGCTTGCAGGGCGGCAACGACGCGGTCGCGCTCAAGGTTGCCGAGTCTTACATTGATGCCTTCCGCCAGCTGGCCAAGCAGGGCACCACAATGCTGCTGCCTGCACAGGTATGGAGAGAGAGCGCCGTTGGCGCGCGGGCTTGGGGCGGGGCGGCGGTGCTGTTCTGTGGCGCTAGCGGGGGTGGTGCTGCGCCCGTACAGAAAATGACCCCCACTCCTCTTTCTGCAGACCAATGATGCAGCGAGCATGGTGGCGCAGGCGCTGTCGATCTATAGCAGCATCTCCGGGGGCAGCGGTGGCAAGGGTGCCAGCAGCAGCTCTGCCCCCACGGCGCCTGGCATCAAGACAGCAACGCCCCTGGCCCCTCCCACGCCCAGGGCAGCGGCTCCGAGCGAGGGCAGCAGGAACAGCGGCGGTGGAGCGAGCCAATCGTCGCCTGTGTTCACTCTGCAGCGCCCCATGTAACTGCCAGGCCGGTGGAGGGGAGGAATTCCAGCCATTTTACAGCCATGTTTTAGCCATTTTCTCAGTGTTCCACAGGGATGTTCTGTCCCCACTGACTGGGCGCTCTCGCGGTGGCTTGCCGGCAACGGGGGAGCAGCAGCGCAGCACCGGGGGTGTCGTGTGGGGGGGCGGGGGCCGCAATCAGACACGTCGTCCGCATCGTGCCCTGCACATGCACCCTTCAGGACAGCACTTGATTCGCCAAACCTGTGCGAGTGGGCCCCCCGCCGGGCAGCCGTCAGGTCATGCCCCCTTTTGGCCTGGTCCCTCTGCAGACCTTTTACGCCGACGACTGCCGCATCGACGCGGTGCCCGCATGGCCCGCTGCCCTGCGTTCGTCAATCCGCTGCTCGATCTCCCTGCTCCCCCGCCATTCGGGGCGGGGTTCCGCCCGCTTCTGCCCTGCTGTCTGGTTCCCAGACCCGCCCCGCGCGGAGCACTGTTTCTCTCGACGTCGTAGGCACCCCGGCGCGGGCGATGGATGTGCTTGTGGCTCTGCATGCAACCCCTCAGTCAGTTCTCCTCTGGATCAGCTTGCTGCTTGGGCACGACGCCCCCGCCGGGGCGCAGGCAGAGACGGCGGCAGAGGACAAGGCGATCGCGTGTTCCACATTGTGATAGCCTCACCGCTCACTCTCATATAATTGAAACCCTAACCATAGGTGCGGCGGCCGCGCAACCCTGCGAAACTTCTCCACAAACCGTTTACAATGTCCGTGGCGCTCAGCGTGGGCCCTGGAGCACGGCGCTGCAGTCCCGTAGCAGAGCAGAGGCGATTCTGAGTGCCGTGCCTACCCAACCCTCCGCCCACCGTCGCAGAGGGACCGCCGCACCACCGCCCGTGATCTCACGAGGCTGCTGCAGCACTCCAGTTCGTGCAGGACAGACCCTCTGGACAGGTGCAGCTTACAGGTACCGTTTGTGCTGCTGAGAATGGATGGCGTGCTGTGGACGAGGGCTGGTGCGCAGGCCCCATGCCCCCATGCACACGTGCGTCTTGGATGCCCCGCCTTTTCAGACCCTCCCCCCCTCCTTCTGCAGCACAAACGCCTGAGTTGGAAATGTCAAAAGTGTTTCAGCCGGTTGGCCAGAAGCGGCTCACAAACATTGCCGTTGTGCGCTACAAGAAGCATGGCAAGCGGTTCGAGATCGCATGCTACAAGAACAAAGTTCTGAACTGGCGCAACGGCATGTGAGCGGGCCGCGGTGGGCAGGCGGCAAGCGGCATGCCGGGTGCGGGTGGGCGGAGCGGCGAGTCTGGCTCCCCCAGGATGCCAAGCACGGGTCGGCACACCCGGACGCTCCACCCCGTGCTGCCCATCTCATTGCAGCGAGAAGGACCTGGACGAGGTGTTGCAAAGCACCACCGTGTTTAGCAACGTCTCCAAGGTGGGCTGGTGAAGCCACCGGGCGCCTTGCGCCCCGCGCGTTACTGACCCCCGTGCTTTACTGACGGGCTTCACTCCTGGAATCACGCAGGGCATCCTGGCCAAGATAGAGGACATGGTGGAGGTGTTTGGCACCGCTGATGAGGAGGCGGTCTGCCTGAAGATCCTGGCAGAGGGCGAGCTGCAGGTATTGCGCAAGACTTGCTGGTTGGCTGTTTGCCTGGCAACCCCCAGTCGGCGCCGGCACCACGGCGCCCTGCGCAGGTGTCGGACAAGGAGCGCAAGGTGGAGCTGGACACGCTGTTCAGGGATGTGGCCAGCATCATCAGGCGAGGGTTTTGCCCTCAACCCTCAACCCTAAAAAATTCTAGGGCAAGGGGGGGGGCCGCCCATGTGCCGACGAGGTGCCCAGCGAGGTGGTGGTGTCCTCGTGTTGCCGGTGCCGTGGAGTGACGCCCGCCCCGCCCCCGCCTGCAGCGAAAAGTGCATCAACCCCGAGACCAACCGGCCCTACACCATCTCCATGATCGAGCGCGCACTGCGCGACGTCCACTTTTCAGCCGATGCCAAGCGCTCTGCCAAGGCGCAGGCCCTCGAGGTGGGGCGCACGCGGGCCCGTGCCTGCGCCGCCGCTGGTGCTCATGCCTGTGCCTCATGCTGCCCTGCGCTGCCTCTGCAGGCGCTGCCGTTGCTGCAGAGCCAGTTCCCCATCCAGCGAGCACGCATGCGGCTGAAGCTGGCCGTGCCGCTGAGCTCCAAGGATGAGCTGGAGGAGCTGCTGGCACGGTGCGGCTGTTCTACAGGGCTGCGCGCTTGCAGGCGGCGCGCTTGCGGGCGGCATTCCCGCTCACAGCATAGCTCCCTGGCCTCCGTGCAGGCAGGGCGGCGTGGTGGAGGAGCGCGACCTGGCGCTGGGCGGCGGCCATCTTAGCAGCGTGTGCCTTGTCGAACCCGGCGTCTTTCGGTGCGACTTGTCCCCGCTCCATCCGTGCAGCCGAACTGCAGAGTCAGCAGGCGAGAGCTGGCCTTTTTTTTGTCGTGTTCAAGCCACTCCCTTCCGTGTCCCTTGCCCACTGCAGCGAACTGCACAGTTTTGTGCAGGGGTGCACCGGTCAGATCGAGGTGTTATCGCTTGCAGCCACAGCAGAAGAAGCGGGTGGCGCCGAGGCGGCAGCGAGGGGCGTTGTAGACCTGAGCTTGGGGTCGGTCAGCAGCCAAGCGCAGCAGCAGCATGCCCCCCGGGAAGGGCCGGCAGCAGTGGCAGAGCCGTCACCCCCAGCTGCCATGGGCAGCGGCTTTTTTGCGGCAGGGGCTGCCGCCACCCCTGCACCGCGGGCTCGCAGCAGCGCCGCGGCCAGCGGTAGCAGCAGTGGTCTGCAGCAGGAGGTGATCTACCCACGGGGCCCAGTGGCGGGCCTGCCAGACGAGCTGGCATCGCGGCGGGAGCGCTTTGCCGAGCTGGACAGCCTGCAGCCCGGCTGGACAGTGGAACTGTGCCGCCGGGGAGATGGTGCCGGCCCGCTGGACGCGGTCTTTTTCTCTCCCTCGGGTGCGCGTGGGAAAAGGGGCTGTCTGACGTGGGGACTTGGGTCTGCTGGCAGCCCGGTGACACTGGCATGTGTGCCGGTGCAGGGGCGCGCGTGGGGGCGTTTGCCGCGGCGCGGCGCATGGCGCTGGGGGCCCACAAGGAAGATCGGCGGCTGACGGCGGAGGCAGCGGGCGTGAAGAAGTGATGGGGCGGTGAGGGAGAGGTTTGTCGTGCCGTGATGGTTGGGGCAGGTGTAAGAGGAGAGGACCGGCGTATTCTGCTTGATTCTCAGCACAGCCTGCAGCGCAATTTGCGGGAGCACGTTGGGAGTCGCGAGCGGGGGCGGCGACGGTTGGGTGGGCGGCGGCGGGTGGGGAGGGGTAATTGTATGGCCCGTTATGCGCGCGGGACGCCTTCCCCAGCTTAACTTGCTTGCGAAAGTGTTGGAGCACAAAAGGCTGTGATAGCAACAAACCGTGTCGGTCCTCTTTCCACCGATCCTGCGCCCTCCCCTGCTGCTCCCAGTCTCCATGTGCAGCACTTTTGAGCTGCAGTTTGCGCGCGAAGCTGTTTCTGTGTTTGATTGAGTGCACGCCCTGAGCTGTGCTCTGCAGCGGCAAGCAGCGATGAGGAGGCTTGCGCTGGCCGTGGCGGTGCTGGGGTCGCTGGTTGGGGTGGCGAGTGCAGCAAAGCACACTTGGAAAAAGGGGGACCGGCCGACGCTATGGGCCAACAAGGGTGAGGCGATGCGGTCTGAGGCAGCCAGGGCCGAGCGGGAGGACATCGTGGGGAGGGTCGCAATGATCGGGGGGGCTCCCTCTACGTGGGAAGCCAGGCACTCTAAACACATCGATGGGGCCCGTGCAGTGGGGCCGTTCTCGAGCCCTTCTGAGACCTACCAGGTGTGACGCATGGGCGGGCTGCGCCCGCGAGCGCGCGAATCTCAGCTTTGTTTCGTGCACAGCTCGCGCGCTGGAACTGCACACAGTGCCGAACATGCTGTGGCAGCCTCACTGTGCGGGCATGCACAGCGAGGGAGGCCCTCCTGTCTGCCACCTGTCCCTGCTCCTTCAATTTACTTTGCACTGGGCCCCCTGCCTGCGCAGTACTACGACCTGCCCTTCTGCCAGCCGGAGGAGAAAGACAGCAAGCTGCTGACGCTGGGCGAGGTGGTGGACGGCAACCGCATGGTCGCCACGCAATACGACCTCAGCTTTGCCACCAGCCGCGACAAGACGGTGCTGTGCAGCAAGAAACTGACCAAGGAGGAGGTGGAGAAGTTTCGCAAGGTGTGTGTGGGGGGGTGGGGGGGTGATGTGGGATTGGGAGCGGGGTGGAGGCTCGCAGGGCAGGGAGGGGGAGGGCAGATGCCCAAGGGGGCACAGACGCTCCGTCCGCTCACCCCACCCGCATGTGGCACGCAGGCCATCAAGAAGGACTATTATTTCCAGTTCTTCTATGACGATCTACCCATTTGGGGCTATGTTGGCAAGGTGGAGGCGACCAAGAGTGAGTGGAGGGGGTGCCAAGCAATCAACGCACGCTGGACAGCCGTTGACAGCCTGCTTGCGGCTGTCCACCTGCAGCTGCCGACGGCAAGGAGGCGCAGAAGCTGTTCCTGTTCACGCACATCCACTTTGACATAGCGTACAACACGGACAAGATCATCGAGATCAACGTGTCAACCGACCCCTCCAAGGTGCATTGTGAGACAGTGGTGCAAGGAGCAGCACGTGGGCAGAACGCACATGGCAGGGGAGGGCATTGTGTTGCAGCAGCCAGTCTCCGCAACCTCGGTGAAGCGACCTTGGTTGAAATGGCACCCGTTAGTGGCTGCACTCTTTGAGTGATGCCTTGGTCCCTCTGCCATGCCCGGTGGCGCGCAGGTGGTGGACGTGTCGGAGGGCGTGGGCAGCGATGTGCAGGCTGAGTTCACATACAGTGTCAGCTGGAAGGAGACGACCACCGAGTTCAAGAACCGGTGGGGCTGGGCACAGGCGCTGGGGCCAGACGCAGCAGTTGCAAAGATTGGCGCTGGGCTGACGCTGGGCGCCCGCCACGGCGCGCGTCGCCCCTCCTCTCTGCAGCATGGACAAGTACCGAAAGTACCAGTTCCTGAAGCAGCACCTCGAGATCCACTGGTTCTCGATCATCAACTCCTGTGTCACCGTGCTGCTTCTCACCGGCTTCCTGGCCACCATCCTGATGCGCGTGCTCAAGAACGACTTCGTCAAGTTCTCGCGCGACGACGAGGTGTGCCCGGGGCGCTCCGGCCGCTCCCCGGGCGGTGCTGAAGCGGGAGCAGGAGGGCAACAGTGCTGCTCCTTGACCGCCCTTGCACAGGACCCCGACGACCAGGAGGAGAGCGGCTGGAAGTACGTGCACGGCGACGTGTTCCGCTTCCCCTCGGGCCGCTCCCTCTTCTGCGCCTGCCTCGGCAGCGGCACCCAGATCCTGGTCCTCTCGTTCTGCGTGTTTGGGCTCTCGCTGCTGGGCACCTTCTACGTGAGCGCACGGAACAGCCGTCTTGCATGCAGCGGCTGCTCCTCGCGCTGCAAGCTCAGCAGAGGGCACCTACCAGCACATGTATGCATGC
>PCFQ01000046.1:342343-362859 GCA_003063905.1 Chlorella sp. A99 | reverse complement strand
GGGGGGGGGGGGGGGGGAGTGGGGTGGTGGGCGCGGCGTGCGTGTGTGGTGCGTTGGGTGTGTGGTGGTGTGTGGTGGGTGGGTGGGGGGTCTTCGTTGGGTGGCGGTGGTGGTCGGGTGTGTGCGTTTGGGGGCGGGCCTGCAGGGGTCGAGGGTTGGGGGGGTTAGGGGCCGGGAGCGGGAGGGTGGCTGGCGGAGGGTGCCGCTGCCTCGGCCCGCGTGCCCGAGCCCGCCGCCGCCCGCCGCGCCGCGCCCCCGGCCCCCGCAGGTGGCGCTGCTGCAGGCGCCACGCGGCGCGCTGGCGGCGGAGCTGGCGGCGGAGCTGCCGGGGCTCTTTACGCTGGTGGGCGCGGGGGAGGGCGCGAGCGTCGCGCTGGGCGACCCCCTGCAGCACGACAAGCTGCTGGAGAAGGTGGGCGCGATGTGCGGCAGAAGGGTTCAGCCGAGGCGTTGTGTGTTGCGTTGTGTTGTGTTGGTGCGTGCGTGGGTGGCGTCGGCGCCGCCGGGCTGCATGGGTGGGGTGGGATGGGGGCGTTGGTGGGGGAGGGGGGCACGAGGCGTTGGCAGCGTCCGGGGCAGGGCGGGCGTGAGACGCGCGCCTCGCCCACCCCTCCCTCCCCTCACGGCCCCCCCCCCCGCAGCTGCGGCGGCTGTCCAGCGAGGACAAGTGGCGACCCTACCTGCAGCTGCGCAAGCGCAAGAACCACTTTTTGTGGATGGTCGAGAGCACGGGCGCGTGGCGGCCGCACGAGCTGTTTGCCTATGCGGTGCGGGTCATGATATCCAAGGCGGACAAGGTGCTAGAGGGCCTCCAGCAGTACCCGCAGCGCAGCTGGGACTGGGAGGCCGAGTGAGGGCCCCGCGCCCGCGGCACGCGCGCGCGCGCCGGGGCGCCGCCGCCGCCCCCTGCCGCTCCCGCCCCGCCCTGCTCCGCTCCTGCGCTCCCGCTGGCTGTAATCGACCGCTGCTCGTGCTGGGAGGCTTGGAGATGCTTACAAGGCCCCAGCAGCAGAATGGCATGCCGCGCGCCAACCTGGCGCGCCGGCCGGTCAGGTGCGCAGCAGCAGGGCGCGCAGGGCGATGGCCAGCCCCGCGGCCAGGGAGATCTGAAGAACGTTGACCACGTCGTTGGTCAGCCAGGCCACCCTGCCCTGCTCCACCGCGCCGACGTAGCTCTCCGCCGCGTTGGCCACGACGGCCGCCGCCAACACGCAGCCCGCCTCGGCGCCAGTCACCTGCGCGCGGCGATGCGGCGTGCGACGAGTCCGGTGCCAGGCTGTTTCGGGCGCGGGCTCAGCGGCGTGCGCTAGTCGAGGGTTGGCGTGCAGCCAGGCCAGCGCCCGCGCAGGGCCCCAGGGCACCAGCCTGCCCTGCGCGGCGCCTGCTCGCCTGGCCCAGGGCGTAGGCCAGCGCGCCGACCGCGGCGGCGGCGGCCACGCCGGCGCCGGTGCCCTCCGCGCTGACCGCGCCCTCGGTGCCGCGCCTGACGGGCTGCAGGGTGGTGATCAGGTAGGTGGTGCGGCCGTAGGCCTTGCCGATCTCGCTGGAAGTGGTGTCGGCCATCTTGGAGGCGAAGCTGGCGACAAAGCCCACCTGCGGCGGCGCGGGCGGCAGGGGGGAGCCGGCGCTTTGGGGCGCGCGGGGGGCGACGTGTGCGTGGAGGGGTCGAGAGTGAGGGAGGCGCGGCTAGCAGCGAGCTGTCTCAGGCGAGGCTGAGCAGCGTGGCATGGCAGCCCCGCCCGCTTGACTGCTGGACTGCGCCCCTCACCCTCCACAGCGCCACGTTCCCGGTTGCCAGCGCCGCCAGTGCGCACACGATGCCTGCAAAGCCCGAGCCCAGCACGTTGCCCTGCAGGCGTGGGGCCGTGCCGGCAGGTGATGCGAGCGACACGAGCCGCGCCCACCGCGCCCACCGCGCGGCACAGGCGGCGTGGCGCCAATCCGCCGCGCCCGCGCCGCCCCTCCCCCGTGCGTCCGCGCGCCTCACCAGCGACCGCCGCCCCGACCGCGCCTCGGCGATTCCCTCCGCCTGCTTCTGCTTGAGCCTGACCCTGGTGACGAGCGTGCCGAAAAGAAAGTAGGCGCAGACGACCGCGTACCCCCCCGTCCCAAACGCCGCAAACACCAGGCTGCCCAGCACCCAGGAGCTCGCCACGCCTTCCCAGGTCAGCCCCTTGAGCAGCACGCGGATGCCCGCCGCGTAGACGAGGCTGTTGGCCACGGCGCCGGCCACGAGGCCGGGGCTCGGCGCGGCCGCCGCCGCGAGCGCTGCCTGTGCAGGCAGGCGCGGGCGGCGGCGGCGGGCAGCAGCGGCGTCAGCTTGCAGCGTGGCATGCACCATGCCGCACGTGCAGCGTTCCAATAACTGCGGTCGGTGTTGCTGGGCTGGCAAGCTCGCCTGGCAGGCCTGCGCTACGTCAGGCGGGAGGGCGGCGGTGGTGGCGCACCCCTGGCGCCGCTGCCGCCGCTGCGCACTGGGGCGCTCACACCACCTCGCAATGCTGTTGCCATCGCCCCTACGGACGCACGGAGCCCCCCTGCAGGAGATCGACACGAGTGACATCCCAAACACACGATCGCGTGCGCTGGAGAGCCGATGACAGGCGGCCAACGAAAGATTATTCAGAGTCGAGCTGGATGGATCAGTGAAGCAGCAAATTGGCGGCGTGGCGTATAGGAGGTGTGCTGGGGCGGCGGCAGCACAGGTGTGGCGCACGCCAAGCTGCCTCCGGTGAACCATGGGCAGGCCAACCCATCCGGTTGTGCTTTGCTGATGTGACCGGTTCAGGCTATTAATTGCCTGCAAGGATGTGTGCGGTAAGACTGGCAGCCCGAGGGCACACGCCGCTGTCGATGATGGCCACCTACCGCCTGCACCCCCCCATGCACCCATCCGCTCGTCCGCCTGGTTATTCCTGCATGCACGAGGATGCCGGCAGCTCACTGTGGTTTGCAGGTGCGGTAACGGCTACCGCAAGACACGCCTCCGGTCCTCGGCGCCGACCAGGGCGGGAGACGCCCATACTAGTAACATAATTTGCCCGAACGGTTTCCTGCGCTTTGTCGGCTCATCTGCGGGATTGCACACGCCGGCTTTGAGAGAGAGGTCACATCCCTTTGTGTCCCTCTCTGAGCACCCCGCCCCCCGTGCTTCTCTTGACAGCAGCACAATGGTGGCGGCCTGCCGGCGCCGCGGGCGCCTCTGACTCGGTCGATAAGCAGGGGGGCCTCTCTCCACAGACGTCACACGCAGTTTCCTCCTCAAGATGGGCAGGGGCGACGGGAGTGGGCCGTATGAGGCAACCGCAGCGACTGGCGATATGGGTGGCGGCGGGCTGGAGTCGGCGGGCGACTTCGACTGGACCTGCGCAGACTACACTTTTGATCCCTTCTCGTTGCATGTCAGCCCGCTCAAGCCTGGATCACTCAGCGATGGGCCGGCCAGCATGCTGACCAGCGAGTCTGGCGACGGTGGAGGAGGCGGAGCGACGCCAGCGCCCGCTGCGGCAGCGCCGCCTGACACCAATGGCAAGGGCATTGGGCTGCGCACCCGCGGCCGCAAGAAATACACTACCGTGCTGTGCCAGGTGGGCGCGGACTCACGGGTGCCGGGAGGGAGCTCCAGCTCCACCGCCGCTCCTCGCTCCCCTCCACCCACGCACATTGCACATTGCACGCTGCCTGCAGGTTCCCGGCTGTGGCACGGAGCTGATCAACTGCCCCGAGGTGAGGCTGGCTGGCGCGCGGGTGGGGCTGGCTGCGTGCGCCGGCGGGAGTGTGGGAGGGCGCGCGAGACCGCGGCGCCGCCGCCGCGCCGCTCGCCGCCCTGCACTCCGGCCGCTGCACCAAACGCACTGCACTGCACGACGCTGCCCTGCGGCCGCCTCTTGTCGCAGGCCTTCTATCGGCGCTACCGCGTCTGCAAGCACCATGCCGGCGTGCGCTCCCTGGTGCTCGACGGCTGCGTGCAGCGCTTCTGCCAGCAGTGCGGCGCCTTCCACGACGTTTCCGAGTTTGTGGGCACGCGCAAGAGCTGCCAGCGCAAGCTCAAGCGCCAGCGCCAGCTGCGCCGGCGGCGCAAGGCCGCGACCGACAGCGGCAGCGAGGGCGGCGGCGGCGGCGGCGGCGGCGGCGGCGGCGGCGGCGCGAGTGGCGGCAGCGTGGGCGACGCGCGGCCGGAGGCGCGGCAGGGCGCCGAGCAGCCTGGGGCTGATTACGATGATGTAGAGTGCCTGGTGGAGACGACTCTCGGGTCTCTTGAGCCAGAGCTGGCTTGCATGGAGCTGTCCCTGTCTCTAGCTCCAGCCCTGCCCGGCATGCCGGGGCCGCCGGGCGAGCCGGGCGCGGATGCGGGCGCGGGCTTCCCGCTGCTGCTGGGCGGCGCCCCCGGCCCGCAGGGCGCCGCCGCGCCGCCGTGGCAGCTGCTGTCGCTGTGGCAGCCGCCCGGCACGCAGCCACTGCCGGCTGCGGGGGGCCAGCTACTCTTCCCCGGCTACCGGGAGCAGCTGCAGCAGCAGCAGCAGCCAAATGGGGCAGGCAGCAGCCGGATGGAGCAGCCGCAGCTTGGCGGGCCTGGCGTGGGGCCGCTGCACGACTTCTTCGCAGAGCCTCCGGCGCCCGGCAGCGCAGCGTCCGGAGAGGATGGCGCGGCCCTGGGCCTGGGAGAGGCGCAGGTGCATCGATGGCGGTCTGGCAGCGGGGGGAGGGGGGTGAGCTGGGGTGGGGGGTGGGGGGGGTGGGGGGGGGGAGGCTGCAGGCGACCCAGTTCACCTGCGCCGACGCGCTTCGTGTGCGCCCGCGTCGCCCGCGCCCGGGCGGTGCAGGCGATCCGGCCGCTGCTGCCCTCCGACATCCCCTACCAGCCCCAGCCCCAGCTGACGAGCCTCTCGATTAAGGTGCGACGCCCGGCCCGCTTCCACCGACGCCTCGTCCGGCGCGCGCGTCCGCACGCGCCCGCCCGCCCGCCGCTCACCGCGCGCGCGCGCGCGCCTCCCGGCCCGACCGGCCCGCGCCCGCCCCGCCCGCGGCAGGTGTTTGGCTGCCTGCCCGACCAGCTCATGCCGGCCGTGCGGGCGGAGCTGGACTCGCTCGCGTCTCGCCAGGCGCTCGTGCTGGACAGCGCGATCCGCCCCGGCTGCACCAGCCTGACGCTCAACCTGCTGCACCCGCCGGCCGCGACGGTGCGCGCCCCACGAGCGCCCCCCCGCCGCATGGCCTGCCTGCCCGCTGCCCGCTGCAGCGCGGCCTGCTGTCGCAACGGCAGCGCTCACGCGGCCCGCGCGCCGCGCGACGCAGGGCCCGGGGCTGCCGCCGCGGCAGGAGCAGGGCGAGCAGGGCAGCGCAGAGGGAGGGGGGGACCTGCAGGACAGGGTGGCTGCCCTGGTGGCGGGCGGCGGGCGCCTGGGCCGCCTGCTGTCCCGCAACGGGGGGGTGGTGCAGATGGGCGCGCAGGTCGCGCTGCTGCAGGGCGCCAGCAGGGCGCGGATGCACATGGCAGCGAGCAGCGCGGTGCCGACGATCGAGGCGGTGGGGCCCCGCTGCGTCCGCGTGGCCCAGCCTGGTGGCAGCAGCCGCAGCGGCGGCGCCGGCGAGGCGGCCGCGGCGCCGCCTGCGGCAGAGGGCCCCGGGGAGCCGCCCGAGGCTGGCTGGCTGGTGGAGGTCAGGGGCCGGCGCGTGGCAGAGCCCTCCTTTGTGCTCGTGCGCCAGTGGGGCAGGTTCCTCCCTGTGGAGCTGCTCGCCTCGGGTGGCAGGCAGGAGCAGCAGGCGTGGACCCGCGTCCGGCCCGTGGGCCTCCTGCCAGGCGCGCTGCGCAGCGCCCGCTGCGCCCTGCCCTCTGCCAGCCAGTGCAGGACCCAGGCGCCCCAGGAACGACGTGTCATACCCGCTCACCCCCGCTCACCCTGTCCCCGCCCACGCGTTCACCCTGCCCCCGCCCACGCGCCGCAGGTTGTGCGGAGCTGGAGGTGCAGGCCGGCTCGCTCGTCAGCGCGCCCCGCCCCCTGCTCGCGCTCCCCAGCGCGGCGGCCGTGGACGAAGTGCGGCGCCTTGTGGCGGCCACCGAGGCAGCGGCCGCGGCTGGCGGGGGCGACTCGCGCCAGTCGCGCGCTGCCGCAGCAGCAGTGATGGACGCGTTCCTCCGGGAGGCTGGCATGGTCGTGCAGGTCACCCACCACCGAGCGGTGGCAGCCGCATCTGTGGCGGGCGGCGCGCCTGCGCCTGCTCCCTACCCCCCGCACCTGTTGCAGCACACGGCTGCGACAGCCCAGCGGCTGGTGCCCGTGGCGGCGGCACGGCGCTGCCCGGCGCTCACGGCCCTGCTGCTGGGAGGCGTCTGCGCCGATGGGTGCAGCGCGGCGCAGGCGCTGGCTGCGATGGAGGCGGCGTTGCCCCCTGGCGTCAAGCTGCTGGATGCGGTGGAGCGCCTGGGAGGGCCAGAGACTGCGCGCGCGTTTGAGCAATGGGCCACATGTCACAGCCTGGCGTCGTTCGCACCTGCGCCAGCCGCAACCTGTGACGCAGAGCTGGCTGCAGAGCGCGGCACAGGGTGCAGTGACTGCGGCGGCAGCACCGCCGCAGCGGTGGACAAGGGAGCAGCACCAGCGGCCGACGAAGAGGTGGCGCCTCCCAGCTTCCATGGGTGGATGAACCAGCGGCGGGCTCAGTCAGATGCCTACTCCGAGATAATGCAGCTGGTGCGCGCAACTTCGGCCCGCTCGGGTCTCTCGTCTCGCTCGTCTGCCGCTGCCGACGCGGCACGTGCGGCGCGGCTCAAGGCCATGGAGCGCCCGCGCCCCATGGCTGACTCGCCGCGCGCTCGCGCGCGCCCCATTCGCCCCCCGCCCCCCCCCCCTCCCCCCCGCCGCAGGTGTCGTGCACCGCTGCGCTCCACCGGGGTCTGCGCAACACGGGCACGCTGATGGGCACGCGCGCCTTTCTGCCGTACCTGGGCACCTGCCTCGTGCTGATCGTCGCGACGGCCGCCTGGCGCCGGGCGGCCACGCGGCGGCGCTCGCGCTCCTACGCGCGCTGGCGCGAGGTCCCCGCTGCCCTCTTCCGCCTGATCACCATCGCCCCCGCGGGCGTGGTGTTTGACGAGACGTGGCTCAGCGAGACGCGGCGCGCATTTGACGCGCCAGGGGCGGGCCTGCTGGGCCCCGCCTCCAACGCGCGCATGTTTATCCCCGTGCTGCTCTTTGCGTCCAACAGGTGGGTCGGGAGGCGCGTCCCGCTGGCCGCGCGGGGCCGCGGGCCGCACGCGGCGCTCGCGCCCGCGCTCGCGCCTGGCGCCGGCTGCGCCGGCAGCCGCGCCTGCTGTGGCGCGCCGCGGCGCGCGTGGCTCTCTCTGCCCTAGCCCTTGCCCTTGCCTGACCTCCTGGCCTTCTCCCTGGCCCCCTCCCCACAGCGCGGGCGACCTGTTCATGGCGCTCGCCCGCCCGGTGCGCCTCTGGCTGCACGTGCTCCTCCAGCTGGTGGGGCTGGCGGTGGCGCTTGCGCGCAACGACGTCATCTGCCGCACCGCGACGCTGCGGCACCCCGACACGCAGCGCCTGCTGGGCGCGAGCTACGAGGGCCTGCGCTGGCTCGCGCTGCTGTTGCCCGCGGGCTGGGCGCCGCGCCACGTGCCGCTGGCGCGCTGCAAGTGCGTGCTGGGCGTGGTGGAGGTCCTGGCCATCTTCTTCCTCAACGTGGCCATCGTTGCAGCCCACGAGAGCAGGGCGTACCGGCAGTGGGAGGCGGAGCGCGCGCGGGTGGGCGTCGCGCCGGCGCCGCCGCGCGGGCGCGGGCGCAGACTGGCGCGCACCTGGCGTGGTGCCGAGCGCCGGCTCTACCTGACGCTCGGCCGCGTGCTGGACGGCATGGGATGGGCGGCGTGGTGGGCGGCCCTTGCGGCGGTGGCGGCGGCGTCTTTCCAGGTGCTGGCGGCGGTTGTCTGAAGGCCCCGTGCCCGCCCCCCTTTCCCCCGCTCTCGCCGCCCCCGCCTGCGTGCGCCTGCCGGCGGCCTGGCTTCAGCGCTGCCTGTTACTGCTGCTGTCTGGCATGCGCACCGGCGCGAGGGGAGCTGCGAACGAAGAAGAGCGTAGTGAGGGAGGAAAAAGCTACACACTACAAATGGGCAGTGCTGGATGGGGGAGGGGGGCCGGCGCAGCGGGGCGCGCGCCGCGCCCGCACGCCGCGCCGCTCAGAGGGTCGCGAGCACCTCGCGCGCCGCGGCGATCGTGGCGTCGATGTCCGCGTCGGTGTGGGCGAGCGAGGTGAAGCCGGCCTCGAACGCGGAGGGCGCGAGGTAGACGCCGCGCTCGAGCATGCCGCGGTGGAAGCGCCCGAACTTGGCCGTGTCGGCCGCCTTGGCCTCCTCGAAGCAGGTCACGGGGCCCTTGCAGAAGAAGAAGCCAAACATGCCGCTGATGTGGCCGCCGCACAGGTCGTGGCCTGTCTCGCGCGCCGCCGTCAGCAGGCCGTCGACCAGGCGGCCGGTGACGCGGTCGAGGTGCTCGTACGCGCCCGGCCGCCCCAGGATCTCCAGCGTCTTGATGCCCGCAGCCATGGCCAGCGGGTTGCCCGACAGCGTGCCCGCCTGGCGCGCGGGGCGGGGGCGGGGGGAGGGGGGGGACCGCGTTGGGGCGCCAGAGGGGCCGAGCCGCGCGCGCCCGGCGCAGCGCCCGGCGCAGCCGCCGCAGCTGCGCCCCCGCACGCGGGGCCTCTGCCGCGCGCCGCGCTCTGCATCCGCTCCCACGCCCTTGGCTGCGCGCACGCGCTGAACCCAGCGCCCAGCCGGCCAGCCCCGCCCGCCGCCTGCGCCGCGTGCCCACACACTGAGACCAGCCCTCCTCGCGCGCCACGCCTCCCCGCGCGCCGGCCTCCCACCCCCGCCCACCCCCACCCCACCCCCGCCCCACCTGGTACATGGGGCCCGCGGGGGCCACCATCTCCATGATGTCGCGGCGGCCGCCGTAGGCGCCGACCGGCAGGCCGCCGCCGATGACCTTGCCCATGGTCGTGAGGTCGGGCGTGATGCCAAAGTGCCCCTGGGCGCAGCCCTTGGCAATGCGGAAGCCGGTCATAACCTCGTCGAAGCAGAGGAGCGCGCCCTCTGCCCGCGTGATCTCGCGCAGGCCCTCGAGGAACTCGCGCGTGGGGGGGATGAAGCCCGAGTTGCCCACCACCGGCTCCAGGATCACGCCCGCGATCTCGCCCTTGTTCGCCGCAAACACCTGCGCGCGCGGGGGCACGGCGGCGCCGCCGGTCGTGGCGAGGGGGCGCGGTCGCGGCGGGTCGCGCGGCGCCCGCGCCCCCCCCCGCCCTGCCCACGCCGCGGCGCAGCCCCTGCAGAGTCCCGGAGACCGCCGCACCTTCTTCACGCCCTCCAGGTCGTTGTAGGTGGCGGTGAGCGTGGCGGCCGCGGTGGTCGCGGGCACGCCGGGCGAGTCGGCCAGGCCCAGCGTGATGACGCCGCTGCCAGCCTGCACCAGGAACTGGTCGGCGTGGCCGTGGTAGCAGCCCACAAACTTGAGGAGCTGCAAGGGAGGATCAGGGTGGGGTATTGGGGCGGGGGCTGAGGACGCGGGGCAAGAGGACGGGGGCGGGCAAGGGGCGCCGCAGCGGTGCCGCGAGTTGCAGCACGCCGGCGCCGGTCGCTGGGCCCCGGCGCGCCCGCCCCTCGCTGGCGCGCCCTCCGCCGGCAGCGGCGGCCCCCGACCGCCCACGCCCACCTTCTCGCGGCCGGTGTAGGCGCGCATGAGGCGCACGACCGACAGGCAGGCCTCGGTGCCGCTGTTGACGAAGCGCACCATCTCCACCGAGGGCACGCGCTCGATCACCGCCTTGGCCAGCTCGTTCTGTCGTGTTGGGGGGTGGGGGCGCGGGCGGAGTGGGCGAGGGCCAGAGCGCCCCGCACGGCGCGCGCGCAACGCGCGGCCGCCGCTACGCTCAGGCATCAAGGGCCTGGCTGGGCGGGGCTGGCTCGGGGCTGGCGTCGCTCGTCTTTCCCCCTGCTGCCTTGCCGGCCGGCCGCCCGCGCGCGCCGCGCTCCTCGCTCCCAAGCCAGCCCGCCGCCGCGCACCTCGAGCGCGCAGGGCGCGCCGAAGCTGGTGCCCTTCTCCAGCTGCGCGCGCAGCACGTCGTTGACCTCGTCGTTGGCGGCACCGCAGATGGCGGGGCCCCAGGAGCCCACATAGTCAATGTACTTGTTGCCGTCCACGTCCCAGCAGTAGGCCCCCTTGACGCGGTCAAAGATGATGGGGTTGCCGCCGACTGTGCGCGGCGGGTGCGGAGCACGCGGGTGCAGGGCGGCGCAGAGGTGGGTGCAGGGCGGCGCGGCGCGGGAGGCTCGGGGCGGCGCGGCGCTGCGCTGCGCGGGGCAGCGCGGGGCACAGCGCAGCGTGCCGCGCCCCGAGACTGCGGCCAGTTGCCGCCGCCTGCGCACCCGACTTGAAGGCGCGCACTGGCGAGTTGACGCCGCCGGGCAGCAGGTTCCGTGCCTCCTCAAAGATCTGCAGTTGACGGCAGAGAGGTACATAAGGCGGCGGCGGCGGCTGGCGGTTCTAGGCCCATCTCGCGAGTTTTCGCCATCCTCCGTTCAAACTGATCCATCGCAGAGGTTTGCAGCACTGGCAGAGGTCTTTCGCATACCTCCTGCGACTTCTTCGTGTTGAGCGTGCTCTGCACGGGAGCGGCCACCGCCTTGACGGAAACGGTACGTGCGCGTGCCACGGGCTTGGATGCCACTGGCGCCGCAAAGGCCATAGTGCACGCCATCTGTGTGTGCTTCGCTTGCTTGTCAGGCGCCCGATCCAAACCCAGAGCGGTGGTCTGGCAACGCAACGGCAACGGCGCAGCGATTGGAGCTTCCTCCTAACACAAGGATGGGGGTGACGCCGGGGTCGTTGCTTGCTAGGCGGCGGCAGCAACTGTTTTGGTAGCCCTGAGGACCCCCACCCTGCCTGGCCCACTGGTGCTGCTGCACAGCTGCTGCCTGCACATGCGTGGCCCGCAGCTCGTGTTGCGCACCTGCCGTAATGTGCTGCGGAGACTGTGCCCTGCTCGCAGTGGGCCCACCGCTCCCAGCCGCGCGCCCATCGCTTGGTGCATCCTTCACTTGGCAATGCACGGCCTGTTTGTCATTGCAATGAAGCAGTGGAAATTGCGTGCATGCATTGGAGACTGCGTGAGGGAGAGGCGGCACTCCCGCACGCGACCCCGCCCCGCCCGCCCACCGTCAGGGCGCGCCCGCCCTCCCATACTCCCTGCACCTCTGCTCATTTCGACGGCGCCAGCCATCGCATAGCCGTTGCTACAAAGCTGATGCAACAAGCTCGCTCATCGGCCTCCCCCGCTCAGAACAGTCGTGAGAGCGAGCCGCAGGTGCACGCGCACTGCTCAGCACCGTACCACTGCGCACAGTGACACGCGGACGGCGCACAGTGCCGCGCAGGCGCGCCTTGGGGCGGGCGACCGCGTGCGGCGGAGGCGGGAGGCGGCGGATGGCCGCCCATCGACGGGCCCACAGCCAGCAGCAGGGAGGCGCAGGCGGCAGGCGTGATGGTTGAGGAGGGGGACCGCCGCAGCAGGAGCAGGAGCACCGGCCGCGGTGACCACACCAAGCGGCGGCAGAGTCGGTCGCGGGAGCGCAAGCACCGGCGCCGCAGCAGCAGCAGGCACCGGCACCGCAGCAGCAGCAAGCACCGCCACCGCAGCAGGAGCAAGCACCGCGACAGCAGCTGGAGCAGGCAGCAAGATGGCGTCTCGCACAGCCGGGGCAGCAGCAGGAGCTGCAGGCGGCACCACCACAGGAGCCGCAGCAGGAGCAGGAGCCGGGCGCGCTCCCGGCGCCGATCCGAGGAGCGCAGGGCGCCCTGTGCCCCTGTAGCAGCTCCGCAGGACGAGCAGCAGCCGCCGCAGCAGCAGCTTGAGCTAGCGCGGCCCCCGCCGCTCAGAGCGCCCGCGCCTGCAGTGGCGCCGCCGCCCCCGCTGCCGCCGGTGGCGCCACCAGGCCCTGCAGACCCTATGGCTGCTGCGCTGGCGGAGCACCAGCGGAGGCTGGCGGAGCTGGCGCAGCGGGCGCGGGAGCGGGCGGTGGCGGCGAGCAGGCCGCCGCCGGGGCCCGCGTGGGTGCGGGGCAGCACGGCAGCGGCGGCGGTGGTGCAGGGCGGGGAGTCGGGTGTGGAGGTGCTGCTGGCGCCGGGCGCCAAGCACCGGCGCTGGGACCAGAGGCAGGCGCCGGCGCACGAGGGCGGCGGCAGCGGCGGCGGACCCGGCGCAGAGGCAGCGCACGCGCCCCCGGGGACCGCGCCACCGCCGCCCCTGCCCTTCCCCGGCAGCTCCAGCGGCGCGCTGGGGCTGGGCGCGCCGCCGCCGCCGCCGCGGCCCCCCAGCGCCGGCGGCGGCGCCGCCGCGCTTTCCTCCTCCAATGTCGGCTTCAAGCTGCTGAAGAAGGCGGGCTGGGAGGAAGGCACCGGCCTGGGCGCAAAGCGCCAGGGCATTGTGGAGCCGGTGCAGGCTGCCAACTTGTCCAAGGGCAGCGGCCTGGGGTTCGAAGACCCCTTTGCCGCGGCAGACGCCTTTGCGGCCGCCGGCCTGGGCGGTGGCGGCCTGGGCGGCGTCAGCGGCGGCGCCGCGATGCCCGTGGGCCCCGGCGCGTACGCCGCACTGGCGGAGCTCGAGGCTGCGGCGCCGCCGGCCGACATCAACCCCCGCCAGCGCAAGCGCTGGAACGAGAAGCGGAACAAGAAAGTGCGGCGGCTCAAGGAGGCCATCACGGCGGCAGAGGCAGCGGGGCGGGGGCCCATGGCGGCGGGGCGGGGGCCGCCGCTCGGGCCACCGCCGCCGCAGCCCCGCGTGGGGCCGTCGCCGCAGCATGGGCGGCCACCGCTGCCTCACGGCCCGCCAACTGACTGGCACGACTGGCAGCCGGCACAGCACCCGCCGGCGCCAGTGTGGGAGCCGCCCCTGCCACCTCCCAATTTCGCAGCCCAGCAGGAGGTTCCCCCGCCACTGCCGCCGGATGCGCCTCCCGCCGCAGCGCAGCAGTGGCTGTGGGGACCCCCGCCGCCGCCGCCCAAAGGCCCGCAGTGGCAGTGGCAGCCGCAAGAGTATGCGGAGGCGCCGCCGCTGCCCCCCGACGTGCCCCCCTGACCCTGCTCTCAGCACTTCTCTGCTCCACCCTGCTCCTCGGGCAGTCACCGCTTCCTGTTGTTGCTGCAACCGATTCGCTGAAATGCCAGCATGAAAAAAGGCAAGAGGAGAGAGGTGGGAAAGCAACGGGGGGCCGGCAGCGCGGCGTGGCGGGGCGCCGGAGCGGCGGTGCACGGCGGGCCGGCCCCGGCCCAGCACGCGCATCCCTGCTGCGCGGGTGCCTGCACTGGCGCCCACGCCGCGCCCACGCACGGCGCGCCGGCCTGCGCAGGAAGCAGCGTCGCTCAGGTGTTGTGCTGCAGAGTCACGAGCGCGGGCGTGAGGTAGCCGTTCATCCGGTCGGGGAGGTGCGCAATCAGCTCATAGCTCTGCAGCCCCTCCTCCGGCTGGTACTCCTGGCAGACCTGCGATCAGGTGGGGCAGCACGTCTATGTGTGTGTGTGTGTGTGTGTGTAGTGGTGGTGGTGGCGGGGACCCCACCGGCGCGGCTGATTGGCGGGCCCGCCGGCGGCGCCCGTCGACGCGGCGCGGCGTCTCTGGGCGCCCGGGCCGCGGGCGCGCCGCCAGGGCGGAGGGCCTGACCGTCCGCCCTCGGCCCACCGCACCCCACCTTCCCGCCGTTCTCCCAACCACCATCCACCCACCCACCCTCCCACGCCCGAGAGGCAGCCTCCCCTCCTCCTCATCCTCACGTCAAAGGAGATGTTGCGCGCGGCGCGGTCGTGCAGCGCCTTTAGGCACACGTCAGCGACGTCGGCGCAGGCGATGCTCTCGGTGATGCGGCTGCCCTGGTCGAAGATCATGGCCTGCGGAGGGAAGGGTGTGTGTGTGTGTGGTGGTGGTGGGGTGGGGTGGGGTGGGGTGCGCGGCCGGCAGGCGGCGCGCGGGGCGATGATGCATCGTCCCTCCCGCCCCTGCGGCACAGAGGAGAGCGGAAGAGCGGGAGACGCGCGGCAGCGCGCCCGCGATGCGCTCGCCTTGTAGCCGCCCGCCTCCTCGACCAGCGGCCCCGGCCGCACGACCGTGTAGCCCAGGCCGCTGTTGCGCAGGTGCGCCTCCCCCCGCCGCTTGTAGGCAAGCACCTTCTCCGCGGCGGCGGCGCTCATGCCTGCGCGCGGGGGCGGGTGTGGGGGTGGGGGCACGGGGCGCCGCGCGGTCGAGCGCCGCTCGCGCTCCGCCTGTGGGCGGCCGGGCAGAAGGGCCGCCGCGACGCCGCTGGGGACCAGCCGTTGCCCGTGCCTCACACACCACCGCTGGCGCGCCGCCGGTCGCCAGCCGCCCCGCGCGCGCGCCTGCGCCGCCGGCGCCCCGACGCGGCCCATGCACCCGGCCGCGGCGCCCCGACACGGCCCACGCACCCGGCCGCGGCGCGCCGGCGCACGACACCAGCACGAAGTCCGTCTCCTCCCCCCCGGGGGCAGCCTTGATATAGTCCACCGCCATGCGGAAGCGGTGGCCCGCCTGCCCAAACACGGCGTCGCCGCCGCCGCCGCCGCCGCCCCCGCCGCCACGCGCGCTCGCCACCACCTCCTCCCGCCGCGACTCGAAGCGCAGCGCGAGCCGCGCGACCTCGGCAGGGTCGAAGCCGCCGGGCGGCGCGGCGCCAGGGTCCACGGGGACAAAGGTGCCAAACGGCAGGCGCACGGTGGCGTAGCCGTCGCGCGTCTGGAAGCGGCTCGCGTACGTGTGCCCGCCGGCCGTGGTGAGCAGCAGGGTGTAGGGGTTGCCGTCGCCGCGCACGCGCAGCACCAGGGCCTCGCACCCCGCCAGGCTGTCGTCGAAGGGCCGCTCCAGGGGCGCCCCCACCTGGGCGGGGGCGCGTGCGGGGAGGGGGCCGGCGGTGAGGCGCCGGCGGCGGAGGGAGCGAGACCGGGCGGCGCGGGCGAGGGCGCGGGGGAGGCGTCGCTCCGCTCCCGCGCCGCCGCCGCGCCGCGTCCCCGCCTCGCAGCAGCGTCGCCCACCTCTCGGCCGCCGCGCGCGCCCGACCCATGCCCGCCACCTCCGCCCGCCACCTCTCCCGCCCACCTCGACGCGCCGTGCATCCCCCCGAGGCCGCAGCAGCTTCATCCCCCCACCCACCTGCGCCACGCCGTTTCGAGTGTAGACCGCCCCCTCAAACACCAGCTGGTGGTCCTCGTCGATGCGGCACTCTGCGGTGTCCTGCGCTCGGTCGTACCCGCGGCGGCGCTTGGCCGCATCTGCAGAGGAGGGCAAACGAGGGAGGCCCGGGGGGGGGTGAGGGGGGCGAGCGGGCGTTGGGGTGGGGTGCGGGGGCAGAGGCGGGCTGACGCGCGGCGCGCGCGGGGGGCCGGCGCCGCGCCGCGAACCCCAGCCGCCCCAGCCGGCCAGCAGGTGCGTTGCGCTCCCCACCGCGCGCCACCGCCGCGCGCCGCCGCCGCCGCCGCCGCCGCTCACCCTTGCCGCTGCCTGCGGCGGCCGGCAGGCCCACGAACTCAATGTTCCAGAGGGGGTGGTAGAAGTCGCGGCGGAAGTCAACGACCTGGAGGTGGAAAGCGGGAGGGGAGCAGGTGGAAAGCGGCGCAGGGGGCTGGCACTGGCGTCGACCACGGCGGCGCCGGCGGGGCGCGCCGGCGCGAGCCGAGGCGTGCGCCCCCTGCTCCTTCCGCGCCCCCTGCGCCCTCTTGGCGCCCCGCGCCGCGCCCTCCACCGAGCCCTCGCCTCCCTCTTGCGCCTGATCACCTCCTTCTTTGTGGACGGGTCGATGTGGCCCTCGCGCCGCGCGCGGGCGTTGCGCGCGTCCAAGAAAGCGCGGGCCTGGAGTGGCGCGGGCGGAGGGGAGNCCGTGCCGCGGGCCGGAGGGGGGGGGGGGGCGGGGGGGGGGGGGGGGGGTGGGCGGGTCAGGCGGACGCCCCTCCCCCCGCCCCGGCGGCAGCGACGGCGCGGCCGGGCCGCCAGGGCCGCGCCGCGCCGCGCTGCGCCACCCAACACCCACCAGGTTGGCCACGCCCTGATTTTCCACCCTGTCCAAGTCGGCGGTGATGGTGCTGCGCGCGCCAGAGCAGACAATGACCTGAGGGGCCGGACGGGGGCGCGGCGCGGCGGCCGGCGAGTCAGGGACGGGGTGGGGCGCCCACGCGGCGTGCCAACGGCGCTGCCAGTGGCCCACCTGCCGCCCCTCTGCCCCCATCCGTGGTGGTGGTGGTGGTGGTGGTGGTGCGCCCCGCCCCCGTGCGCAGCCACGGCAACCCAAGCCTCGGCCACACTGCCACCTCCAGCTCCAAGCGTCCCGCAAGCGCCCACCTTGTCCGCCCCCTCCACCGCCGCTCGGCAAGAGGCGTAGTCGCCCACGTCGCCCACCACCTGCGGCACGTCAGGCAGGCGGCAGCGCGGCATCCTCAGCGGGTGCCTAGCGGCGGCCCGCGCAGCAGCCTCGGCGGGTGCCTAGCAGGCAGCGGCGCGCGCGCGCTTGCCCAGCGCAGGAGCGGGCGCTCGCCAGTCGCAGCAGCGCCGGCGCATCCGGCGCCGCTTCCCCGCGCTGCGCGGCGCTTCGCACAGCGCGCGCTTCACGCGGCGCACCTGCTGCACGCTCTGCGGGATCGTGTCGCTGCCGCCGGCGCCGCCCTCGCCGGTGCGCTGTCGCACGAGCGCCCGCACCCGATAGCCGCGGAGGAGCAGCTTGCGCACGAGCACGCGGCCCACGCGCCCGGTGGCGCCCACCACCAGCACTGTCGTGCTCGCCGCCCGCGGCGACTCGAACTCGGCGGCGGGGCCCACCCTGCGGGGCGGAGGGGCGCGGGCGAGGGAGGGGGGCCAAGAGAGGGGCGAGGGTGAGGCGCGGCGCGAGCGCAAGGGCTGTCCCTCCTTGCCTGCCGCGCGGGCATCCGAACCTCCAGCCAGCCTCTCCCCACTTCCAGCCGCCCACCTCACCCCCCACCCCCCGCCCCGCCCACCTGTAGGCGTCGTCGTCTATCTCCCTCCGCGCCGCCGGGTTGCCGATGCGCTGCAGCTGCTGCCAGACATCGTCAAACACCTTGCGCGTCTCGCGCCCCAGGCTGATGGGGTTCATGTTCTCCAGGCTCAGCTCCCGCTGCGGCTGCTGGGCCCCCCGCTGCCGCCGGGCCTCGGGCGTGCCCGGGCTGGGGCCGGGGCCGTCGGGCACGGCCGCGGCCGGGCGGGTGGCGCGCCGCCGCCCGCGCCGCGTGCGGGCCGGCGCCAGGGAGGGCAGCGGCGCGCGGGCAAGCCCGCGAGCCTCCAGCATGATCCCAGGGTGCCTCAGACTGGGAATGGGAGGCTGCCGAGGAGAGTGGGTGGTGAAAGCGAAGCGTGTGTGGAAGCGGGCGCTGGATCAGCGCATCGATGTCACAGCACCAGCAAACGTTTTCAACAGCCGTAAATGTGCGTACATTGAGGCCCAAACGGCTGCTTTGGAGTGACTGGGCTACTTGCCTTCTTCCTTCGGGGTTCGCACTCAAGACACTGTCCCACTGCTCTGGTCGCACTGTGCAGGGCCAACACCACGCCTGCCTAGCGATCCAGGTGGTTGGAGAAGCAAGGGCGCCAGGTCATCTGCAACTTGCGTCTCTGCTCCAATCGAGCCCTCCAGTGACCTGAGAGTGACATCAAGAGGCAAGATTAAGTGAAACGGGCCACTCGCGCTGCACTGGGGCCATTGCCCGCCGGCGGCCCCGCCCCCCGGCCTGCTCGGCCGCCCGCCAGCCGTTGCTCCCCGCCTCCACCCCATCCCCCCTGCAGCCCCGCGCCGCCATGGAGACCCGCGTCGTGACCGCGGCGGCGTCCGCGCTGCTGCTCGCCGCGGCGCTCGTCATGCTGCGGGCCGGGCGCGGCGTGCCGCCGACGGATGACAGGGGCGTGGAGTGCCACGACAACAGCTTCCGCAGGAGCACGATGAAGCTGCTGCGCGAGTCGCCGTTTGCAGGTGCGGGCGGGAGGAAAGGACGTGGCCTTGCAAGCGATGCAGTCCCGTCAATTGGAGCGGGCGGAGCTGCCGCGCGCCGCTCCGCCCTCCCCCGCCCACGCGTCCCCGCCTGCCCCCGCCCCCCACCCGAACGCAGCGCTCTTCCACACCCTGGACAACCACACAAAGTTCGAGGCCAGCGGCATCGTTCGCCACGGCGGCAAGTACTATGCCATCTTCGACAGGTGTGGAGGCCCAAGACCCCTACGCTGCACCTTTCTTCAGAACAAGGGGCTCCCAGCAGCGGGGCGCCGGGGTCCCTCTCCCTCCGTCCCCGCAGGGCCCTGCTCGCGTCCGCGCCGCCGCTGCGCCCCGCGCCCGCCGGCGGCTGCGCCCGCCCGCCCCCGGCGTGCCCTTGCGCGCCGCGCCGCCCCTTCCCCCGACCCCCTCCTCCCCCTGCCCCTGGGGAGGCAGCTCCCGGGCGGTGGGCTACCTGGAGGACGAGCACTTTGTGTTTCGGGGCAGCCGGCTGATCGGCGACGGGGAGCACGAGGGCGACGACGACTCGCAGTTTGAGGGTGCGAATGCATGGGACTCGCCGGCTGATTGACTGAATGGTGGCATTCGCAGTTTGAGGGTGGGACGAGGGCGCCGCCCCCGCCGTCGACGCACAGCAGCGCACGCGGCGCAGGCTGCGCCGCCGCGCGCGCGTGCGCGCGCAGCAAGCGGCGCAGCACGGCACGGGGTGATTGTGCGAGCTCGTCCCCTCTCCTGGCATGCCGCTTCTGTCATCCCCCCCCCGCCGGCGCAGGGATCGCGTACAATAGCGACGAGGGCACCTTCCTCCTGCTGCAGGAGGCGGTGGAGGTGGGTGGGTGGGATGGGCCAAGGGGGCGTCGAGGCGCGCCGGGAGCCACACAGCAGGGCCCGAAACCAGCCCCCTCGCACGCCGCCAGCCTGCCGCGGACATGCTCCACCAGCCCCCTGCCACCGCACGCCATCCGCAAGCGCGCTTGTGCCGGCGTGTGCCCACCTGTTTTCCCACTGCTGAAACCGGCGCCCGCCCGCGAGCCACCTGCCGCTGGCATGTCCCACGCGCCACGTGCCGCCCGATCAGCCAGCGCGCCGCTGCACTGCTGCCCTGCAGGTGGGGGGCGTCATCAAGCCCTCCATCGTGCATGCCAAGCTCAAAGACGACCTTTCCAGCTACGACAAACTCCGCACGTGCCACGTGGTGCGCCCGGGAGGCGCAAGGCGCCGCCACGCGCCGCCACGCGCGAGTGCGAGGCGGGCGGGCGGGCGTGTGTGGGTGGGTGGGTGGGGGGCCCGGGCGCTCCGCGCCTCCAGCGCTGCGGCCTCGTGCACGAGAGGAGCGCCCGGCTGGCTTCTTCTGGTCCTGGACGAGTCGGGCCATGCCTGATACTGATACTGCTAGGTTCCTGTGTGCGTCTGCTGCTGAGCAGGACATTGAGCTCTCGCACCAGAACAAGGGGCTGGAGGTGAGGCGCAGCGCGGGGCCGCGTGCGGCCGCCACGCCTGCCCCCGTCTGCTCTTTCGCGGCCTTCCAGTGCCGCCAGCGCCGCCTCCCAGTGCCGCCAGCGCCAGCGTCCGCTGCCGCTGCCTGCTGGAGGCCGCCTGCTTGGAGGCTGCAGCACTGGGGGCCCCGCCCCCCGGGGCACTGGAGCGCCCCCCCCCTCGCCCGTGCCAGCGCCCATCGCCGTCCCCCGCTCCCTCCCCTCCCCCCCCCTCCCCGCAGTCCATCCAGTACGTGCAGACGGCCGGCGGCCCGCGCCTGCTGGGCCTGTGCGAGGGCAACTACTGCAAGGGCGGGTCCGCGGGGCGCGACCCCGGCAACGGCCGCGTCGTCGTCGCCGCCTACAACGCCAGCGGCGGCGGCGACGCCGGCTGCGAGTGGGACGTGGAGCGCGTGATCGAGCTGCCACCGCAGGCGGCCTTCGCCGACTACTCGGTGGGGCAGTGGTCGGGGCGGTGATCGGGGCGGTGATTGGCGCAGTGATTGGGGTGGGCAGGCGGGGTGGGAGAGCGGGAGAGCGTGTGGGTGTGGCGGGGGCGGGAGGGAGGCGCGGGGTGGGGCAGCTGCGCCGACCGCGGCGCGTCGACCGGCGCGCACGCGCCGCGCGTGGCTGCCTCGCAACCACCAGCGCAAATCGATGTTGCCGCGATCTATCTGTCCATCTGTGCAGGCGTTTGCCATCAATAAGAACCTCAGCAAGGTCGCGATCCTGAGCCAGGAGGACGCGGCGGTGTGGGTGAGCGAGCGCCGCGCTGCGGGCCCGCGCGCCCCCGCGCGCCCCCGCGGCCCGCGCGGCGCACGTGCAAGCTGCGTCGGCGCGCCGCCCGCCCCTCCCTCCCCTCCGCTGCTGTTCTCTGGTCGGGCGTTGCGTGCCCTGCCCTGCCCCCCCCCCCCACCCTCCCCTTCCTCCCACCCCCCCCCCCCCCCCCCCCCCCCCCCCCCCCCCCCCCCTCCCCCCCCCCCCCCCCCCCCCCC
>PCFQ01000046.1:326652-339534 GCA_003063905.1 Chlorella sp. A99 | reverse complement strand
GGGGGGGGGGGGGGGGTCCCCCCCCGGCGGGGGCGCCCCTTCCCCCTTCCCCCGCGCGGCGGGGGCGCCCCCCCCCCCCCGCGGCCCGGCCCCCATGGCCCCCCCCCCCCCCCCCCCCGTCCCTGCCCCCCGCAGGCACGTTTGCCTACACGCCCGGTCCCGAGTTTGAGCCGGTCGTGTTTGTGGGGCGGACGGCGGGGCGCGTGGTGCCGGCGCGGGGCCCCCCCGAGTTTGGGTGGGACCCCATCTTCCAGCCAGACGGCTTTCAGGAGACGTATGCGGAGATGGACAAGGCCGTGAAGAACACCATCAGCCACAGGCGTGTGGGTGTCTGGGTGGGTGGGTGGGGTGGGGGGGGGCAGGGCGTCTAGGGTCGCACACAGTCATCATCCACAGGTGCAGGTGGGGTTATTAGGACCACACGGTGCAGGGTGACCACAAGCAGTTCGGGTTGGGTCGACGCCATTGGGTGCTGGGCGGGGGGCGGTGCGTGGGCGAGGGGTGGGCACGGGCGCACTGCCGAGCGCCCGCGACTTGCCTCAGCATCTGCCGCGGCCAGCGGAGGGGGCGAGGGCAATCGGGGCCAGATAGCCTGCCGCATGCCGGCGGCCTGCACCAGCTGGCAGGCAGGCAGCTGGCAAGCTGCCAGCAGAGCGCCTCCCTGCTATCGCCACCATGATATGACAGCTGGGGAGCGCCTCCTGCTGGGGAGCGCCTCCAGCAGTTGTCTCCGCCTCGGGGGACCCGTCGCGCCGCCGTCTCAGTCCAGTGGACTGCCGCGCCATCCGCCCCCGCCCTCTCCCACGTCGCGACCCCTTTCTCGCTCCCCTGCTGCTGCCCAGGTACCGGGCCCTGGACGCGCTTCGAGCCTACCTGCTGGAGCACGCACAGAAATGAAGGACTGGTGCTGAGAGCCGCAGCAGACGTGAGAGCTGGGTTCGGCGGCAGGGCCCTCTGGGGCCCCCGCCCCGCCCCCTTTGCAGGCCTCCGCCACACCTCGGCACCTGTGCGCGCCTCTGGCACGCCGACCTCGGCCATTTTGGTGCATGGCACTGCAGTTGTAAACTGCATCCTTTGGGCATTGAGCCGCTGCCAGTCGCTGGCCTGTTCCAAGCCCCTCCCCACGCCCACTCTGCCGCGTGTGTGCATCCTGGCTGCTGGCGCATTGTGCGCCTGCTGGGCACTCCAGAACGAATGTTGTACACGGGCAGGAAGGTCACAAAGCAGAGTAGGAGAGCAACAGCGGCTGAAAACGGAGACACAAGAGCACACAGGCAGGGCACAGGACGCAGCTGGCGCCGCGAGGGGGGAGAGTGGCAGAGAGAACGGGGGCCGGCGCTGGCAGCAGAGGCGACGGCGTCACAGAAGCGCCGCGAGTCGGGAGCGCGCCGCACCCCGGCGGCGCGGCAGGTCAGAAGGCCTTGCCGCCGTGCTTCGTCTTGTGTGCGCTCTTGGAGCCGCCGCCACCCACGCTGCGCAGCGCGGGCCAGGGAGGGCGCGGCGCCGCTCGGCCACGGCGCAGCGGCGCCCGCCAAGCCAGCAAGCGCGCGCCGCCGCCCCGCCCCCCGCCCCCGTTCACCCGCACATCGAGTGCCAGAGCTTGCTGAAGAGGCTGGAGAGGTGGGCGGTCTTGCGGAACAGCACCACGATCACGCTCATGTTGTCGGCGCCGCGGCAGAGCCCCTTGAGGTCGGGGGCCAGGCAGTAGTCGCACAGCTCCTCGCAGATGCGCTGCAGCGGGGCGTCGCCCCTGAGCCGCCGCCGCACAAAGTCGACGGCCTGCCAGGGCAAGCGCGCGGGAGGGTGGGTGGGTGGGTGGGTGGGGGTGGGAGGGGGAAGGGGTGGGGGCGGGTTGGCAGGCACGTGCAGAGGGTGGGGTGGGGGGCCTGGGCGGGGACGCGTCGACGTCGCCGCGGGGGCCCCACGGAGCGCCCTCGCTCGCGCTGCGCACCTCCTGGTTGGAAAGCACGTCCCAGATGCCGTCGCAGGCCAGGATCGCAAACTCGTCTCCCTCCTGCAGCAGGAGCGTCGACCGGCGCGGGAGGGGGAGCCCTAAACCCTGGGTCGGCGGGCCCCAGCCGGGGCGACCGCGCGAGGGAGGCCTGGCCGCGCCCCCCAGCGGCCGCCGGCCGAGGCGCCACCCTGCCGCAGAATCAACAAAAAAACAACAAAACGACAAAACAAACAGGGGCCGCGACGCGCCCGCGCCCGCCCCGCCCCCGCCCCCCCACCTCCAGCCGCAGCTGCTCGATGTCGGGCGTGGCGATGACCATCTGCTCGCCCGCGCCGAGGTCGGAGTTTCGTTTGAAGTCGAGGTCCCCGATCGTGCGGCTGACGTTGAGGGCGCCGTTGATGCGGTTGTCGCGGACAAAGCCGCCGGCCTGTCGACGGGCGGGGCGGGCGGCGCGGGGGGCCGGCGGCGGCGCGTGGAGGGGCGCGCGGCGCGCGGGGGAGGGCGGCGGGGCAGACGACCCGCAGGCGCCGCGCGGCGCGCCCCCTCCCCCCCACACACGCACGCACATCCACACGCGACCCAGCGCGCCTTGATGATGCGCCGCGCCTCCTCGAAGAGGATGGGCTTGTGGTCGAGCGTGAGGGCGATCGCCTGGCCCTTGCGCGACAGCACGCACCGCGAGTCGCCCGTGTTGGCCACCACCACCTGCGGCGGTCGAAGCGGAGCCGCCGTTCGCGCCGGCGGCACGGAGCACGGCGGCGCGCAGCGGCCCGCGGCGCTGCGCCCGCGCGCCCTCCGCGGCGCGCCCTCTGCAGCGAGCGGGAGGCGCGACAGCAAGGGCGCGGCGCGCTCGCCTGCGGGCCCCGCACGACCATCGAGAGCGCGGTGCAGCCGACGCCGCCGGCGTGGTGGTCCTCCCGCTCCCCGTCCCCCTCCTCCTCCGCGGCAGCGGCGGCGGCGGCGGCGGCGGCGCCGCCGCCGCTGCTGCTGCTGCTGGCTGCCGGCTGCGGCGCTGCTGCTGCTGCTGCTGCTGCTGGCTCGCCGGGCGCCGCCGCCGCCGCCGCCTTGGCTGCCGCCTCTTTGGCAAAGAGGTCGGTGGCGGCCGCCACTGTCACCGCGCCTGCCGCCGCCGCGTTGGCCTCGCTGACCGTCAACACGCCGTTGGGCGTCACCCCCAGCGCCTCGGCCTTTTCCTGCACACCCAGGCGCGCGGCGGCAGCACGCGCGCGTCACCTCAGCGCGCAGGCGGCCGCCGGCAGCGGCGCCAGAGCGCCCCTCGGCGCGGCGGCGGCGGCCCCCGACGCGGGCACGCTGCTGCCGCGCCGCCGAGCACACCCGCGCGCGCCGCCGAGCACGCCCGCGCGCGCGCTGCCCTGCGCCCCGACAATCGCGCCGCTCCCGCCCCCGCCGTGCGCGCCGCGCCCCACCCACCGCGTCGATCGGCGTCATCACGCTCGCGCGCGTGAGGTGGCTGGCCAAAAAGTCCTTGCTGGCGTCGATCTTCCGCGGAAGCTCCGGCCCCCGGTTGCTCCGGCCCCCCTGGTCGCCGCCGCGCCCCTCACTCCGCTCGCCACCGCGGCCGCTCCCGTCCCTCTGCTCCCGCTCCTGCCCCTGCCCCCCCTCCCCCTCGGGGACCGCTGCCGGCGCCGCCTCGGCCGCGACTGCAGCGCGGGGCAGCGCGGCGCGGCGCGGGCGCTCGGGGGCGGCGGCGGCAGCGCGGCGCGTGCGGGCGCGCGAGCCGGCGGCCGCCGCAGCAGGGGCGGGGCAGCCGCGCGCGCGTCTGGCAGCGGCGCACGGCCACGCACCTTCGCCAGTCTGGACTTCCACTTCTGTAAAGAGGGCAGACGGTTCCCTGCAGCGCGCGGCGGTGGGGCGGCCCCGGCGGTGGGCCGGCCGCCACAGCGCCACGCGGCCTGTGCAGCCCGGGCGGCTCCCCCCCCCCCCCCCCCCCCCCCCCGCCCCGCCGCCGCCCCTGTTCTGTTTCGGTTTCCGCTCCCCCTCGTCCACGGCCCTCCCCCGCGCCCCCCGCCGCCGCTCACTTCTTGGTCGCCTTGCCGCAGATCAGCTTCAGCTCAGCCTTTCCCTCCTCCGAGTCGAGCAGCACATCCAGCCTGTGGTAGGCGTGCGTGATCGCGCCTGCACGGGCGATGGGTGGCGGGCAGGTGCTGTACGGTCGCGCCCGAAACAGGTGCGCCCGAGGCTTGCCGCCGCCTGGCGCGGCACCCGCGACGCGACGCGAGACGTCTCCCCCCCCCCCCCTTGCTGCCTCCCTCTGGGCTCGGCCGACCGTGGCCGCGGCCCGCGCCCCACACCTGCCAGGTCGCCGCGGGCGTAGGCCTCGCTGCGCATAAACTCTTTCCCAAGGTGCAGGGAACAGTACTTGGCCACGGCGTGGCCGCCGTGCCTGCGCGCGCGCGGGGGCGCGAGGGTTGGCGCGCGTGAAAGCGGGCGGCGCGGCGGCGGCGGCGGCGGGCGAGCGGCGGGCTTGCAGCTGCAATGTCGCCAGACTGATGCGAGCGGCACGCGCCGCGCACCCGTCAAACACACTGAACAGGCTAGTGTTTGTGGTCGGGTCTGCGCAACAGCGAGGTGCCCAGGGGGGTGAGGACGAAAGTTTCGAGCCCATAATGCAGCTGCGGCACCCGCCCGTTCGCCCGCCCGCCGCCCGCGCCGCTCCCTCGCGCGCCAACCCGCCATGCACCTAAATTCAGCGCGGCGATGTGGGCATCCTCCTGCAGTGCAGCACCCGCCGGCAGCTCAGCATCACGTGCATGCAAGCAAATGGGCGCAGGACGGGCGGCATTGGTGCAGGGCGGGCGTGCCGCCCGGCGCTCACCATGCTGACCCGCCATCCCTGCATGGCACTCAGGCCGTACGCCAGGTCCTCCACATAGCCCTCTTTGGACTCCTGCGAAGCAGGGAAGGCAGCCCTGTGTCGGCCCTTCCGGGGTGCCCTGCCCTAGAGGCCCTCGTGCGCTCCCCCGCAGCCCCTCTTGCCTTCTCAGTGACGGGACTCGAAAGATATTGTCCCATGGGGGAGGTCTGCGCCCCTGTCCACCTGGTCCCGCGAGCGCGTAAGAGGCTTCAAGGCCGCGGATTGGGCCGCCTTTCAGCGCGGCGACGCGATCAGATGGATAAAGAGCGTCGGCCACGCGCCTGACAAGCGCTTTTTTTCAGCCGACCTGGAGTGCTGGGCAAAAGCTCAATCGAGTGCTGGGATAAAGGCGGCGAAAAGTTTTGGCGGCATCCAGGCCACCCGCCCTGGGCCCCGGATCGGCGGCTCGCGTGGGAAGGCCGGCTTGCTGCCTCGCGCCTCTCCGCGCCGGAGCTTCCAGCTCAATCTCCCCGCAGTCCCCAGCCTGGAGGGCGTGCTTCCGGCTCGGGAGGCCGTTACAGCGGCCGCGCAGTCGCGGCGGGCGGCCCCCAGGGACGCAGGGGCGCAGCCCCAGCCCCTTCGGGGCAACGTCGCACAGGCGGGCAAACCACTGATAGAAATCAATTGTTGTTTGCTACCACAGCACGCAGAGAGAATGAGAGGGAATGAGAGGGAAAAAGGAGGAAAGGAGGTGCGGCACAACACGTCTACTGTTCACACACGTCACTCGCTGTGGTGCAGGAGCAAGGGCGGCGAAGGCGTGCCCCGGCGCGCTCGCGCGGCCGGCGCCGGCGGCGCCGCCGCCGCTGCCGCCGCCGCCGCGCTCAGGCGGCGGCCGCCTCTGCCGCCGCCGCGTGGCCGCCCGCCGCGCCGCCCTTCTGCAGCAGGTCGTGCGCAAAGGGCTTGAGGAGCACAACCTGGGGGAGAGGACCGGGGTAGGGGGCGGGTGGGCGACGCGAGGAGGGGCAGCAAGGAGGCGAAGGGATGGGACGCTCCCTTGGCACGGAGACGACGCAGCCACATGCTCGCAGGCCGCGCCGCCGCCCCCGCTCGCGCACTCTCGCCGTCGCAGGGGCGCGAGAATGGACCGGGGAGAAAGGAAAGACAGAAGGAGAAAAGAAAGAGCGCCCCACCTGCACGCTCATGTTGTCGCAGCCTTTGCCGCAGCCGCCGGTGTCGGGGGCGAGGCAGTGGTCGCAGATCTCCTCGCAGATCGCCTTGGGCGACTTGCCCGCCGCCAGCCGCTCCACCACAAAGTCGACGGCCTGCGGGGGCAAGGGTGAGGGTCGGGTGGGTACCCACCCTTGCACATGCGCGCGCGCGCGCGCGGGTGGGTGGGTGGGCGGGGAGGGGGACACGAAGTGGTGCCGAGGCGGAGCAATCAGACGGGCGGCTGGCCAGGGGGGGGGGGGGAGAGCATGAGCGGCGCGCACCTCCTGGTTAGTGAGAACGTCCCAGATGCCTGCGCCAGGGCCGGCGAGGGAGGGGGCGCGCCTCAGCGCCTCGTGCCTCGCGCCACCCAGTGCGTGGCCGGGGCGGCCAGCCGCTGCCCACGCCAGCCGCCGCCGCCTCGGCAGGCGCCAGGCGACGGCCACCCCCTGCGCGCCCCCTGGGGCCGCCCCACCGTCGCGCCCCGCTGCGGCAGGCCCGTGAGTTCCCCGCCCCGGCGCCCCGCCCCCGCGCCCCGCCCCCGCCCCGCCCCGCCGGCGCGGGCCCCATCCCCGCCCCACCGTCGCAGGCGAGGATGAGGAAAGCATCGCCCGGCTGCAGCGCCTCCTTGCGGACCTCCGGCATGGCGGTCACCATCTGCTCCCCAGGGCCCACCTCCTGCGCAGCAGGGGCGGGGCGGGGTGGCGGCGGCGGCGCGCGGGCGCGCGGGTCGGCGCAGTGGCGCGCGGGCGCGCGCGCAGCCGCCGGGGCAGGCGCCGCCGGCAGCGTCCGCGCTCTCCACGCTGGCGTGTTGCCGCGCACACGCACGCTCGCAGTGTTGGCCTTGGTCTCCTCGTACTCGAGCTGCTCGGCACCCTCAGTTGCTCGACACGCCCACTCCCAACACACACGTTCACACACCAGCGGCACAGACGCACGGCTTGCGTTGCTCTGCCTGTATTCGAGCCCCCCCCTCTGTAGACAGTTCAGTGACTATAAACAGACGATAATGTAATCTAATCCCAAACACACGCACACACACACTCCCCAGCACACACGCATGGCTCGCCTTGGTCTGCTTGTACTCTAGGTCTCCGATGGCGCGGGAGAGGTTGAGGCTGCCGTTGACGCGGCCGTCGGCCACAAAGCCGCCGGCCTGCGGGGCGGCGGGGCGCCCGGCGCGGAGGGGAGGGGTGGCTGGGGAGGCGCGGCGGCGGGCGGGGCGCGCCGGCGGCGGGCGGCGGCGCGGCGCGCGGCGCGGGCTGCGCGATGGAGGGGGGTGGAGGGGGAGGCGTCCCCGGCTGGGGCTCACACTGGCCCCTCAGAGCGATCGGCCAACGTGCCCGCCGCACGTCTCGAGAGACGGCAATGGTCAGCAGCTCTCTGCTGACAGGACCGCCCCCCACCTTGATGATGCGATCGTACTCCTCGGCATCGGTCGGCTTGTGATCCGTCGACATCGCGAGCGCAGTGCCGTTGCGGCACAGCACGCAGCGCGAGTCGCCTGCGGGGGCGGGGGCGGGGGGTCGCGCGTGGCGCGCGGCGCGGCGGGCGGGAGCGCCGACTGCCGAGCGCGCGAGGCCGGCGCCTTGTGCTGAGCACTGGCGCGGCCGCCAGACACATGTCCAATGACAGAAATGTTCAACGATACACAAAACAAGCGCTGCATGCACCTGCGTTTGCGACGTAGAGCTCGTTGCCCCGAACGACGGCGCAAACGGCGGTGCAGCCAGCACAGGGGCCTCCGTACTCGTCCTCGCCCTGGCACGAGGGGAGGGAGGGCAGGGGGGAGGGAGAGCAGGGGGCAGGGGAAGGCTGGGGCGAGCCTGGACTGGGGGCGGCGGCTCGCGCCGGCGGCGCCGTGACGGCGGCGCGGCGCGGCCCAGCCCGCTGCGCCCGAGGGGCTCCGGCGCCGGCGCCGAGGCCGGGCCGGCTGCTGGCAGTGGCGGGCAGGGCACACGCCGCGGTGTCGGCGGCCTCCGCCGCCCCCCTCCCCGCTCACCAGCTGTTCTGCCCCCTCCTGCACCCCTACTCACCCACCCACCCACCCACCTGCATGCCCTCGCGCTTGCGCTTGCTCGCCCGGTCACTGTCGTCCGCCTCCCCCCGCCGCTCGGCCTCAGCGCCCGGCTTGGCGCTGCGCACCGTCGCCGCCTCCTCCGCGCCCGCCGCCTTGGCCTGCGAAGCGGCGCGAGGCGGGCGCCAGCGGCGTCGCACCGCACACCGTCCCCACCTCCCAGGGGAGCGCGGGGGGCCCGGCACCCATGGGCGTTCGGCGCCGCGGCCGCCGCCCCAGGCGGCCGCGCGGCGGCTGCCGCCCCTGGCAGCCGCACGGCGGCCGCGCCCTTGGGCGCACCACCCCCCGCCGCGCCGCGCCCCGCCCCGCCCCGCCCCCTACTCACATCTTCCACCTCCTCGCCGCCCTCTTGATCCTCCTCTGCCTCAATGTCGTCGATGGAGATGTTCTTGCCCCCGGGGCCTGGCGACACAGGCGGCGCGACGCGCGCGGCGTGGGCAGAGGTCAGCGCCAGGCGCGCCAGGCGCGGCGCGCTCGGCCGCGGCGCGCGCCCGCGCGCTGCGCAGCGCCGGCGCAGCGCAGGCCGCCGGCGCACCAGCGGCAGAGTACAGGCCGGCCGCCGCGCGCCTGGCGCCTCCCACGCGCCAGCTCTCCCGCCCCGCAGCCTCGCCCGAGCGCCCCACGAGCTGGAATTGGAAGCCATAATCTATCCAAACTTAATTTTTTTTCAAAATTTATGCTGAATATTTATCAATATTTAGTAGTAACAATTGCCCTCGCAGGAAGGACCCACCAGAGCGCACGAGCTTGATCTGAAAGCCGCTGCCGGAGCCGGCCTGCAGGCCCAGCGCCTCCAGCAGGCTGTCGGGCAGCGACGCGCCGTTGATCACCATGGGGGCGCTGCGCCAGAGGCGGGGATGGGCGCGCGGGCGTTGGCGTGGAAAAGGGACGGGGAGAGCAGAGGCGGGGGAGGGGAGGGGGAGGAGGGGGCAGGGACCAGGGCCGGAAGGCAGGCCGCGAGCTGGGGACTGAGAGCCACGCGCCGGCGGACGGCACCCACGCGCCGTCCAGGCCGCAGCGCAGGCCGCAGGCCGCAGGCCTGCGCCGCCCCATGGCGCCGCCCCGCGCCGCGCTCACTCCTTCTCCTCGTCAGAGTCACTGCCTCGCATCTGCTTGAGCTCATCGCGATACTCGTCCTTCACCTGAGGGGGAAGGGAAGGGAGGGGGGCGCAGGCAAGGGAGCGCGGGGAGGAGGGGAGCGCGGCGCGCAGTTGGGAAGAGGGAGCCACGTGGCGCCCCCCCTCCGCCTGCGACGGCAGGCCGCCTGTGCCGGACGCCGCGCCGCTCCTCCTCGAACGCACAGGCACCGGCCCGAGTCCCCAGTGGGGGAGGGGCTGAGAGTCCACGCATTTCAACCTTTCTCACCTTTCTCCTCCAATGCAACACATGCGAAACGACACAACTCGTTCCTCGCCAGCATTCAACCATTCTCAATCAGAATCGATGCAAAACACGTAGCAAGACAACTGTAATTTGAATTCATTCCTCACCAGCAGCTCATCCATGCGGAGGAACGTCTCTGCCAGCGCCCGCTCCACATCTCCGTTGGCAAAGCCGTCTGCCTGCGACAGCTCCTGCGGCTGCGGCATGGCGGGGGCGCGGGGGTGCGCGCGGCGCGGAGAAGGGGGCGTGGGTCAGCGCCGCGCCGGCAAGCGCAGGGGGCGGGAGGCTCGCGGTCGAGCGCTGCGGGCGTCGGCGCGGATCGCCGCCCCGCGCCGGCGGTGGCGGCGCGCCCGGCCGGCGCGCCCGCCCGGCGCGGCGCGGCGCTCACCAGGTGCGCCGCGCAAAACTTGGACACTTCCCGCCCTCCGTGGCCGTCGAAAATTGCAAAGATTGCGGTTTTGGGGTCGTTCACTTCCAGCACCGAGGCGTGCGCGTCCTCCTGGTCGGTGCGCCAGCCTTGCATGGAGGCGACGCCGTAGCTATAGTAGTCGTTCTCGCCCTCCCCCAGCTCCTGTGGCGGCGGCGTGGAGCGGCGCGCGACGCGGCTGGTAAGGGGCGGCAAGGCGGCAAGGGTGGCGGCACGCGTGGCGCGCGCCGAGCCCCCACCGCCTCCCCCGCAGCTCCGTGCCTTGTCGGTCACTGGCGCAGAGAGGTAAGCTCCCATCTTGGGGATCCGCGTTCCGTCTCAGTGATGTCTGCAGGGCTCGTGCTGCCCCTTCGCCTGGCGCTGTAAGAAGCGAGTACAAGTCAGCTGCCACGATCCGGAGCAGTTCCCAAGAGCAGGGGCGCACTGGGGGACAGAACAGCTATTGGGTGGTGCTTCAGCCTTTGACAGCCGATGGACCGTGTCGTGCGAGTGGAAGTGGAGTGAGATTGCTATGGGGAGCCGTTGAGCCACCTCTGCGGGGACCAAGTTCTGCATTGGCAGTTTCTCCTCTCCGATCGTGTCGAGCGCTTGTGATCGAACGGGGGGGCTCTTTGGACGCTTGATTGGGGCATTAGATTGTGCCCACGACGGCACCACCACCATCGTTGATCACGAGCTCTTTACTTACAGCCCTCCTCTTCCTCCCCCACGCTCCCTCCGATCCCTATGCGCGCGGTGCTGGTGACGGCAGCGCTCTGCTGCCTGTTCGCCTGCGGCAGCGGCGCTCCCGCCGTCGCGGCAGCCGTCGGCGAGGTGGGCGGCAGCTTTACCATCGAGAAGGACCGCTTTCTCCGCGACGGCAAAGAGATCCAAATCATCTCGGGCAGGTGTGCAGCATGCTGGGTGCTGGAGGAAGGGCAGCACCAGAGCGGGCGAAATGATGTCGGGTCGGGCGGGCGCCGCCCCCAGCGGACGCGAGGGCCTCGCCCGGTCCCCGCGCCCCCGCGCCTCCCTCGCCGGCCGCGGCGCGGCCCCGGCCTTCCGCCCCCGCTCTGCTCCATGGCGACCACTCCCACTCGATCAACAATCCCACTAGATCATCAGCGCTCATATCGACCCTGCCTGTGCAGCATCCACTACTTCCGTATCCACCCGGCCTACTGGCGCGACCGCCTGGAGCGGGCGCGGGCCATGGGGCTGAACGCCATCGAGGCGCGTGCGGCGTGCGCGTGCTGGAGCGCGCGGCGGGGGCGGCGGGGCGGCGGCCGCGGCCGCGCCGGCGCGCCCGCCCGGCTGCCCCGCCGCCGGCGCCGGCGCTCGCCCCCTCGGCGTACAAAATCACCTTGCTGCTGCTGAGCGCGCCTAGCTGCCGCGATTTGCCTCTGCAGATGTACGTGGCATGGAACATGCACGAGGTGCGCGCCACATGCACGCGCGTGCCATTCACTCGCTCACATGCCTCTGCTGACGGTTGATTCCCGTCCGCCCCGCCCCCCCCTCCTCTACCGCGCTCGCCCGCCTACCCTCGCGCCTCGCCGCCTGCCCTCCCCGCGCGCCCCTCGCCCACGCTCCTTCCCCGGGCGCCCCTCCCTCCACGCAGCCGTACCCCGGGCAGTACGCGTGGACCGGCTTTGCCGACGTCGAGCGCTTTGTGGCGCTCGCGCACGAGCTCGGGCTGCTCGTCCTCCTGCGCCCCGGACCCTACATCTGCGCCGAGTGGGACTTTGGAGGCTTCCCCTGGTGGTTTGGGTCCTCCAAGGTGCGAGCGCAGAGGCTTCTGTCGACGTCTCGGGCGCTTTCCTCCCCCCCTCGCCGGCTGCCGCGCTCGGCAGGGGCGGGGCCCGGTTGGCCTGCGCCTGACAGGGAGAAGGAGCCCGGTCGGCCCGCGCCCAGGGCCGGGGGTCGGTCGGCCTGCGCCTGCAGGCGGGGCTGGCGGCGGGGGGGCGGGCCAGCCTGCGGCCGGGAGCGGCGGCGCGCCGCCCGGCGGCGCAACCGCGCCCGCCGGCGGTGCACGTTGCTGCCTGCCGCAGGTCGCGGGCGGGCGGACGATGGCCATGCGCAGCAGCGACCCTGCGTACTTGGCCCACGTCGACCGCTGGTGCGCGTGGGTGGCAGTGGGTGGGGTGGGGGTGGTGGCGTGGGTGGGCAGAGGGGGTGGAGGAGGGCCGCCAGCTGGAGCCGCGCGCCTGGCTGCAAGCTCGTTCTGCCACCGACCCCTCGCTGCGCCCGCCCCTCCTGCCCTCGCTTTTTTCTTTCTTTTTCTTTGCAGGTGGGCGGTGCTGTTCAGCAAGCTGGCGCGACACCTGTACGTCAATGGTGGGCCGATCGTGATGNGGTGGGGGTGGTGGCGTGGGTGGGCAGAGGGGGTGGAGGAGGGCCGCCAGCTGGAGCCGCGCGCCTGGCTGCAAGCTCGTTCTGCCACCGACCCCTCGCTGCGCCCGCCCCTCCTGCCCTCGCTTTTTTCTTTCTTTTTCTTTGCAGGTGGGCGGTGCTGTTCAGCAAGCTGGCGCGACACCTGTACGTCAATGGTGGGCCGATCGTGATGGTGCAGGTGGGCTGAAATGCAGTTGCCTGAGCAGTGATGGTGCAACAAGTGAGAACCCCAGGAAGGTGGGGCGTGCAGCGGCGGATGCGGCGGCGCGACGCAGGCCCGCGGCGCGCGGGAGGGCGGCGGTCGGCGGGCGCGGGGGGCCGGCCGCACAGGCGGCGGGCGGCCTCGCACTCCCTTCGCCGCTCCATCCCATCCCATCCCACTCCCCCCCCGCCTCTCCCTCCCTCCCTCCCGTCCCACTCCCTCGTTCGTTTGATGCAATCACCAACACATCCCTCGTTCTCAATCTCAGATTGAGAATGAATATGGTTTCTGCGGCAACGACAAGGATTATCTGGTGCGCATGCGGAGCGCGTTTGGGGAGGGGCGCGTGCGAGAAAGTGTGCGTGCACGAGCACGAGCGAGGCAGAGATAGGCGCGCGTGGTGGGCAGGAGGGACGGGGGGGAGGGGGGGGGGGGGGGGGGG
>PCFQ01000046.1:278591-314326 GCA_003063905.1 Chlorella sp. A99 | reverse complement strand
CCCCCCATCACAACCACTCCCTCTCTCCCCCCCCCACCTCACTTCCTCCTCCTCTGCTCACCATAGCTGTGCCCCACGGCCGCGAGGCAGCCCATGTCCAGCTTGTCGCGCAAAAAGGTGGCGGCATCCAGGCTGTGTGACAGCTCCAGCCCCGGCAGCGCGTGGCCCGCCGCCATTGCCTTCAGCGCCCTGCGCCCAGCGCGGCGGGCGGGCTGGTGAGCGGCGCCGGCGGCGCCGGCGCCGGCGCCGTGGCCTGGCCTGGCGCGCCCCACGCTGCCTGCCAGCAGCCCAGGCCCGGAGAGCTTTGGCGCAGGCCGAGCCACGATGCCCCGGCCCACACACAACCCAAGGAGCTTCGTAGCTGCTAGCTCGGGCTCACCTCCGCGCCGTTTGCATCTCCACCACCCTGTCTCGCACTTTCTGCACCTGCCCCTCCTCCCCGCCCAGCCCTGCAGGCAGGCATCGGGCGCTGAGCGGCCGCGCTGCCGCTCGGCGCGGGGCCGGCGGGAGCGGCCGCGCGGCCGCTGTGCCTGGTGCCACAGTGCCTGGCGACGCTGGCCCAGGCAAGACAGCTGGGGAGGAAGCGGGGCCCCTGTTCCCACGCACCTTTGTAAAACCGGCAGGCCTTGGAGGGTCCTGCGAGATGGCAGCACGAGGCCGTGCCGTCGGCATGCTCCACTGCGCAGGAGGGGCGGGGGTATGGGCTCAGTGGCTCTCACCCGGCCGCCCATGTGCCGCGGCGCACAGCACGGCTGGATCCAGCCGCTTTGTCGCCGCGCCCGCAGGGCCGCACAGCTGCAGCAGCACTGCAGTCAGAGCATCACCTGCGAGCACGAGATACCCCTGGCTCGCCAGCTCTCCACAGATTACAGAGTACATGCCGCGGTGGCCGCCCAGCCCGTGCGAAAACACCACGACCGGGTGGCGCAGGCCGCCGTCGTGCGCGGGCGAGCCCAGCGGCGCCCCCGGCTGCACGTCCATGCGCTCGCTGCGGCCCAGCAGGTACGACAGACCGGTGATCGCCACCTGAAGCAAGCTGGCCAGGATCCCCGACCATCTGAAGAAGAGGAACTGAAGGGAGGGTGGAGCAGCGGTTGGGTGGGGAGGCGGGCGTTGGTGCGGGCACGAGACGCCAGTGCGACGAATGCCGTTGCAGGGCGGCCCTCAGCGTGCGCGCTGCCGCTAGTGCAGCAGGGCGTGGCAGGCCAGCGCCTCGCAGCGCCCCTGCCACCGCGCCAGAAACAGAAAGGCAGCAGCTGGATTGCAGCAGTGCCCTGCCAGGCAGTGCACCCGAACCTCCCCTTCCCTCCCTCGCCTTGCCCATGCCGACTGCATAGCTGAAGCCTGGCAGCCACCTCTCGCCACGGCACCAGCGCGCGCTGGTCGGGTAGTACAGTCGGCCCACGAGGTGCTGCAGCGAGGGAAGCAACGCAGGAGCGGGCGCGCAGCGGGGCGCAAGCGGGCGGTGAGGGCGGGCACAGCAATGCACGCGAAACGCCCGATCCCGTATCCCTGCGTTCCCTTAGCGCCTATCCCTGATTCCCGCAGGCAACAGGCGTCGTGGGAGACCACGCCCATCCTGCCGCTTCCAGACCTCCAATTGCGTGATCGCAGCGGTGCCACACCTTCACCGACCACCCAGCTTGGCGCTCACCTTATCGAATGGAACATGAGTGGGCGAGACCCACGCTCCATCTTCCAGGAACTGCAGGTCAGCTATCCCAACCCCCCAATTGCCCGTGAACCGCCATGGCGCCATGTTGAGAAGAGCGCGGCGCTGGGGGTGACGTGTGGGTTACATGAGGGGAGGCGGTCAGCCCGCTCGTCCCCACTGGGCGCGACCCGGCAACTGCCCTCTGGTGGTGCTCAACTCAGTCGCCATCCGCGTGCGCCCATCATCACAGGTGCTCCTGCCAGTCATGCCAGTGCCGCTCCTCGGCCGACACCTTGCGGGCAGCGCCCGCCGCCTTTTCGGGCGAGCTCCCCAGCTTGCTGCCGCCCCCAAACGCCAGCTCCGGGTGCTGCACAAAGGGGAGGACGGGTCAGCCCTCACGCTGTGCATGACAGCATGTGCACAGGCACGGAAGCCGTCGCACACTCCTGCAGCACGGCAACAAACGCACCTCCTCCAAATAGCGCAGGCGGGCGGCGTTGGGCGTTAGCGCTGCCGCGCTGTCCTGCGGCCCCTGGCTCGCGGCGGCGGGCGTGCCGTCGCTGGTGGCGCTCCGCTCCCTGGGCGCCGCCGCCAGGGGCGTGCCCGCCGGCCGCAGGCGCGACGCTGTGGCAGGCCGCGGGGCGGCGGCGGTTCTACTGCCGGCAGCGGGCGCCGGGCTGGCTGCCGCCACCTCATCGTGCTCCCGCACAGCAGCAGGCTTGTGGGGCGTAGGGATGCGACTTGCAGGCTGCGCCGCCATGGTCCTGGGCGGCACCAGCGGCCTGCCGCTGTTGTCCGCTGCAGGCGTGCGCGCGGCGGGCCTGGCTGGCGTCTTCTTGGCTGCTGCTGCCGCAGCAGCAGCGCTGGCGGACGGCGCGAGCCGGGCAGCGCTGCCAGCCGGCATGCCTGCCGACGCGGCGGCATTGCCGCTGGGCGCCATGGCCCTTGCCAGCACCGTGGTTGCAGAGCCTGCCCTGCTGCTGCTGGCCGCCCGGCTGGCGCTACCGCTGCGGCTGCCCGCGCCCCGGCAAGTCTCGGCCACAGTGTTGGAGAAATAGCCGCTGGACCCAGAGGGCTGGCGCAGCCGGCTTTGCCGCCCCGCCTGTGCAGGCAGCTTGCTGCCCGTCGGCCTGGTCGCCTTGGTCGGGCTGCCGGCGGGCTTGCGGGCCGCCGCAGCAGCCGGCGCGCGCGGCTGCATGGGGGCCGCGGCGAGCGACGAGCCGCGCTTGGCCTGCGCGCGGGCGGGTGCTGCCATCGGGCTGCTGCCGCCGCTGCTGGGCTCCCCAGGTGGCGGCTCCTGGTCTGCGCCGGGCGGCGCCTGCTGCTCTACATGGAATTGCCTCAGCTTCTCTCTGATGCTGCTCAGCCCCATCTCTGCGCTGCTGCCCTGCGCCCCAGCGCCGGTGCCAGCGGCCGCCGCCCCCCCGCCTGCGCCCGCGCCCGCGGTGGCGGCACCGCCCGCGGCCGGCGAGGCCTGCCGGCTGCTGCCTGCCGCCGCCGCCGGGGGCGCCTGCCCCTCAGCCGTCAGCTTGAACAGGAAGGCCATCTCTTTGACCCTGTTGCCGTCCTGCAGCTGGAAAGTGTCCAGGTCGTCCAGGTCGTCCAGTCCCTGCTGCCCCGCGCACAGCTGGCTCAGCCCACCGATCACCGCCTCGCTGTTGCGCACGCCCGGCGCTGCAAGGGCGGGGAACAAGCGGGGGGACTCAAAATGACACGTCGAGGAGGGCAAGCATGCTTGTTTGGGCCAGGCAGCGTCGGATGCGCCCCGCGTGGCGGCCGGGCACCAGCTCCGCGCGCACCTGGGCGCAGACCCGCCGCCGAGCACGGCCGGGCGTCCGCCCCGCTGCGCGTCACGACGGGACTGTCGCAGTGCTGCGGCTCCTCCTCCGCATCGCATCGCGGCGACTCGGGAATGGCGGCCAGCCCGCCGGCGGTGGCTGCCGCCGCCGGGGCACCAGCAGCGCCGGCGCCCGTGCCAGCGCCGGCCAGGGGGAGCTCCGGCAGCTCCGCCTCCAGCAGGGCATCGCCCATGTCGGGATCCACCCATAGTGTGGAGTGGTTGGCCCCGCCGCCTAGCAGCCTGGAGCTCTTGGCGAGCGACACTTGCACGTCCTCGTCCCCCACCGTGATCTCCGAGTCGTCCAGCAGCCCCGCGCCGGTGGTGGCGGCGGCAAACATGGAGGATAGTGCCAGGCTCTGGCGCCGCGGGTCGGGGCGGCGGGCGGGCCGGGCGACGCGGCGCGCCGGCAGCGCGCCCAGGCTGTCGACCTCCTCGCCCGCTGGCTCTGCCGCCTCGTGCTTGCCCTCCCTCGCCGGTTGCCGCGCCCCCAGGGCGTTGGGGGAGAGGAGGGAGAGGGGGGACCCCATTCCCAGCTGCTGCAGGCTGGCGCTCAAGTCGATTGTCTCGTCCAGATCCACGGCCTTCAAGCTCATGTCCCGCAGCCTGCTGGGCCGTGCCATCGCATCAACTCGCGATTTGAAGTGGAATGTCCAACCACCTCCCCGCAACCAGGAGAGCTGAATGAGATGGCGGAGAGAAGGGCGTGAGAGCGCCTGCCCAGCTTGCGAAAGGCAATTGCAGGAAATCAAGGACACGCGCCGACAGCTGGCTCACATTGGCTGCCGCGGCCAGAGGCCCACCTGCTGCGCCCTCTTCTTCTTCCCCCCTTCCCGCAGGCCGGGAGTTCCCAGGTGGGTCTGGAAGACCCATTGAGGCCTGGAAGTGAATGCTGGCGAAGAAGAAGGACGCCAGCAAGCGGTGGGAGGTCCGGAGCGTGACAGTGGGTGGCAACCACGGACGGCGCGTTGCTTTGCCTCTCCAAATCCTCCGCCAAGCAGCCCGCCAAGCTGGTGCCCAGAATGTGCCGCGAGCCAGGGCAGCAGCGCCGGCGCCCATGTGCTGCGCGGCGGCAGAAGGAGCGTGCGCTTGCTGCCGTGCTTGCAGGGGCCATATGCGCAGCTGGCGGGATGGCCATGTGTGCATGTGCGGCCGTGTGCGGCGCGCGCGTGCAGTTGGTGTGGGAAGGTAAAGGGGCAGGGGGCGGAGCCGGATATCGGAGTGGCAGGGTGGGTCATGCAGTATGCAGTGAGGGCCGGGGCGGGGCCATGGGCGGGGCCTCGCCCCCCCCTGGCACTCCAACACCGTCTGTCCTGCGTCCTGGCACTATTGCAGCGCCGTCTACTAGCAGCTGCTAACTGATGGACGATCTGTGCCGGGGTTAACCCGGGGGAGGGCACATGTGAGGGGCAGCCACTGGAGCCACACCTCTCCATCGGGGCCCTGCTGTCGGCTCGGCTCCCAGCCCGAGCCCACTCGCCCATGCCGCAGCTGGGCTGCCCCACCGCCGCGCCCCATCCGCCCCCTTCCCTGCTGGCTTATGGTCCTGCTTCCATGCTGCTCTTCTGTCTCCTGCCGCCCATTCCTCTTTTCACCGTGCTGGCCCTCTCTCCTCCTGCAACGCATGTGCCGGAATTCTACATGCTTGGCGCCACGGCAACGCCTCGGGAAACACAGCCATGCGCTTACAAGTTGTGAGAGAAATTAGCGTTACCGCTCAGAGGAAGGGACACACACACTAGAATACAATGGAGGGCGTACAGCCAGGGAGCGACTCGAGCGAAGGGGGCGCCTGCAGAGGTGCCACGTGCACGCACTGGCGCGGGCAGAGAGGCGGCCGCGCCCCGCAGCTCATGCCAGGCACGACTGTGGAGCCTGGCTTGGGGTGGTGGCACGGGTCGGCCCAGACGTGGGCGCCCAGGGGTGAACTGCAGGCCAGACGTGGTGGGCAGCCAGCAGGTTGGGCGGGTGAGCAAGCCAGGCACATGCAGCTGATTCCGATTCAGACCAGGATCTGAAAGCCTCAATGCAGCCCACAGCCAACCACAACAAGCCTGTCCTGCATTCCCTGCCAAGTTGCCAGCAGGCGCCGGATGCTCACCTGGACTCACGCCGCCACCGCTCAAGGGCCCCGGCCAGCTGCAGGCCAGGGATGGAGCGCACGACAACACGGCTGACAGGGAGGCACACGCGCATCTGCGCGCACAGGCCTGAGGCAGCAGGAGCGCAGGGACTTGCCGCGGGCGCGCCCCACCATGCATGCTCCTCACACTCACTCAGGGGAACAGCAGGATGCACTCAGGGGAAGAAGAGGACGAGCAGGAAGACAACCAGTGTGGAAAATGCGCTTTCGTCATTGCCTGCCCAACAGAAGATGGCTGTGGCCAGCAGAGCCATGCCGCCAAAGTAGAGCTTGCCCTCCCAGCTGCCCAATATTGAGGACGGCAGGGAGTTGCGCGCCCTGAAAAGCCTGCCAAAAGGCAGCCTGCGCTTCGGCGGCTGCTGCGGTGGCGGCGACGACGATGGCGCCGGTGGCGTCACTGCCGCAGCCTGGCAGCGGCGCAGGACGATCCTGCGCAGCGGCAGCCGGACTGCGCAAGGGGAGGATCGAGGAGGAAGGGCAGGTTCATCCGCCGTTTGCAGTGGGAGGGCGAGCTGCTCTACTGCGCGCGCCTGCAAAGCCTGCCGAGTGGCCCGGCGCCAACAGCGCGGGGCGAACGCGCAGGGCCATCGTCACATGCTTCGTGTGCTCGTCTGCCGGAAAGCGCTCGTGACCGAGCGGGAGAGTGGCCGCAGAGACAATAGACAAGTCCTGTGCTCAGACTTGCATGCCCGTGCCCCCTTCTGCGCGGTGGAAGGTGGCCGCCACAGTGGCGCAAAGCGGCCCTGCACGCTGACCGGCCGGCGGCCAGGCCAGCCAGGGAGACCACTAGTGCATGTCCCCATCACGTCTCCCCCATCGGTTCGGCCAACGTCAGTGCATGTGTCCGTCCCTCTTTGCAGCCATGAGCGTTCCTGTCGCCGTCGCGCGAAGCCTGCCCGCCGTCGGCCGCCCCGCAGCTGCAGCCGAACATTCGGTCTGCAGCATGCTGCGCCACGACGCGCCGGCAGAGGGGCGCGCTGCCCTGTGGCAGTGGCAGCGGCTCCCAGCAGCAGCTGCTGCGGCCAGGAACAGCTGCCTGGCGACTGCGAGGGCATGTGATAACCGGCTGCGCCGCGCCGCGCTGCGCAGCCGTCTATCAGATGCCCTCGCAGCCGCCAGGCAGCTTTTCCTGGCCGTGGCAGACGCGTGGCCGCTCCCTGCCTGGCCACTTTTGCTCCTGGCATGCCAGCCGGTGGGGCGGGACAGAGATGTTCAGATGGCAGCGTTGATCGCGCTGGTGTTTGGCCAGCTGAGCTGGGTGGGTGCCACGTTAGTGCGGGAAACAACTGCTGCTGCTGAGGTGCGCCAGCTGCTAGCCTCCCCGGCTGCTGCAGCCCGGGCCAGCACAGCCCGGGCCAGCACAGACCGCCATGGTCGGACCATGGCGCAGCAGACTCTGCTGCGCCATGCCAAGACTTTCATAGACATGTATCCGTGGTCGTCACCCCAGCTTTCATTGGAGCCTTGGTGGGCACGCGCATGTTTCTAGCCGCCAGGCAGGGACACCACCCGGCCAACGCGGCGCGGGGCCGAGCAGCCCGGCGTGCCCTACTCTAGCTGGCAGGCATTGCTGGCTGCGGCGCCGCACCGCCGCGGGCGGGGCGGCCCGCCCGCTGTTAAAAGCGACTCTCATGCTTACTGAACTTGTGTTGATTCCTGCGGGACTCGTGTGTTTTGAAGTAAAACAGCCGACAGATGAAGAGGCAGAGATAGTAGTCGGGTGTGGGAGGAGGAGGAGGAGAAGCGCTGCCGCTGCCAGCGCCGCTGGCAGCAGGGCCCTGACAGCAGGCATGCCCCGCCCAGCGGCTCAGCAGACGGCTGCACGCTGGGGTGCTATGGAGTGGAGGTGGGCAACGCAGGTGGTGCGCCAGCGATCAGCTGGCCCTGAGCGACCTGCGAGCGGCGTAGCCAGGCGAGATGCGGGATGGAAGGAGCTGAGCAGGCAGGGCAGGAGGGCAGAAAGCAAGGCGCGGGCAGGCGGGCAAGCATGGGCAGGCAGCGCCGACAACGGCACATCATCGCCCATGCAGCGCCCTGCTCCACCGCGTTGAGCGCGCTGCAGCCGCCTGCGTTGAGCGGTGGCGGCAGCAGCAGCGGAGCGGGTAACACTCAGGGCTGCCGTTTCATGCCACGGGCCAGCCTGGGCTGCTACTGGTGAGCAGCCGCGCATCACGAGCGCCCCGCCGCTGGCGCATTGCCGCCGGCGCCCGACGCCCACCCATGGCCTCTTCTTCTTCCCTGCCCGCAGGCTGTGAGCTCCCGCGTTTGCCTGCTGCTGATGCTTGGGAGAGTACTGGGGGAAAACCCCCGACCGTCAGCTGCTGCACCTCACTTGAACTCCGAACTCCCAAGCACACTCTTTGCCACTCGCAGCATGCAAGCGTGGACCACAGCCGCATTGCTTCATTGCTGCGGCTCCCCCCACGTCCAGCCTGGGATCCCCTCCAGCGCCGCTGCATGCTCCTCTGTGAGCTCGTGCGGGCACGGCTCGCCGCGCTGCTTCGCTGCGCGCGCGGTGCGCTGCGCATGCACCCAGCCGCCCAGCCGCCCGGCCTCTGGCAGCGCGCCATGCTCTTCCACGTGCTGCGCCACCTGCCTGAACCGCGCCAGCCACCTGGCATCCGAGGAGAGGCCGCCCCCCGTAGCTGCAGGGGGCGGCGCGCTGCCTGTTTGGCTGCCGGCTGCAAGGGTGCGCGGGCTGGTGCCGAGGGCGCGGGGGGGCGACACCCCGCTGCGGTGCTTCGGCAGCGGCCACAGTGGTGCGCTCGAGGTGGCACAACTCCACAGGGATCGCTGCATGACTGGTGGTGGTGGCGCCTGCGACACAGCGGGCTCGACGGCGGTGTTGCCAGCGGCGACGGCACCCTGCTCGCAAATACGCTGTAACAGTCTACCCAGCGCACCTCAGACACGACAAGACTCTGGGGCGGCGTGAATCGCGGTCCACAGTGCACTCTCTTCACAAAGGCTGAGATCGATGCGCGACTGCACTGTTCTGCACTCACCGAGTCGCTGGCAGTCAACGGCAAGCCGGGCGGGAGCCGATGAGGTTGGGCGGAAGAGAAGCTCGAACTTCAAGAGATTGAGCAGCGGCGTGTGAGCATTAGAAGTTGTGCAGCAACTGAGTTGAGGGAGCGACGGGGGGGCTAGGTCGTGTCCTTGGCGGCACTGGCCGCCGCCCGTGCCGCAGGTGGGAGCAGCGGCGAAGTGGCGACGGCACCCTCTCAGCGGCTCTCCCCGTGTGGGTGCACCACCTGTGGCATGGCGGGGGCTCTGCGATCAGCGCATTAAGCTCCCACAACCCACCTGGCCATCTGGCTGTCGGTGGCGCGTCCCCGCGCCCCCGCCCGTCCCGCCACCACTCTTGCTCCCCTCCCGTCGCTTTTCGATTGCACGGCCGCATTGCAAGGCTCCATTTGCGGCATTGTAGCAGGGGATTGGGACACATGGTGTGAAGGAGGCTAGGCTCTGTGCTGGCGCCGAGCTCCTGATTCACATGCCACGAAAGAAGTCGAGCGGCGCGCTGGCGCTGCTGGCCAAGGCCTCTGGGCCGGCCCAGCCCGCTGCAGTGCCTCCCGAATTCAAGCGGGCGCAGGAGCTGTTTGCGCAGGCGAGATTGGGAGGGTCCGCCCCTTCCGAGATCGCCGGCTGGCGGCCCGAGGAGGGAGGTCCCATGGTGGCTGAGCCTGTTCCGCATTCTCTGCGCAGTTCAAGAAGGGCAAGAAGCGGCGTCAGGCGCAGGAGGAGGCGGAGGCGCTCTACCAGCGGGCCCCCAACAGCGCTCTGTGCATCGCCCTGGCGAAGATGCACATGACGGTGGCGGTGGAGCAGGTGCGCAGGCCCCCGCGCTATTTTCCACCCCCCCTCTGGCGCTGGGGCGTGGACGGGGGGCGGGGCGCAGCCGGCGGCAGCTGCTGGAGGCTGACCGCGGGCCGCGGCGCGACCCTGCGCCCCCGCCACCGCCCCGCCGCAACGCGGCGCTGCACATTCCGCCTCGAGCCGCCACCGCCTGCACTGGCCCCCGGCAGGCGTTGAAGCTGACGGACGACCAGGAGCGCGAGGCGGCAGTGCTCGAGTGCCTGCATCGAGCCCTCGAGTATGCTGTGCATGGCGCCACGCAGTTCCTCTCTATCCAGGTGTGGCGGCGGCGGTGGCCTCTGGATGAGATGGCGGGTGGGGGGCGCGTGGACGGCGGGTGGGACGCGCGTGGACGGCGATGTGTTTGTGCGCGCTAGAGCGGCGGCAGAGGAGCAGGCAGAAGAAGCGGCGGCGCGGCAGCGCGGCGGCGCGGGTGCGGCGGCGCGGCGTCCACGTGTGCCCGACGTGCACAGCCGACGCCCCTCGGTCGGCGCCCGCCTGCCGCCGTGGCGCCCCCCTCCCGCAGTGCGTCGTGCTGTGCGTCTTCACGCTGCATTGCTGCCGTGGGCGCGGGAGCACGGAGCAGAAGGCGGCGCGCCAGGGCTGGCACGCCGCGCTGGCCGACCGGCTGCCGGCGGGGGAGAAGGCGGCCTGGGCGGGGCTGCCCTGGGTCGACCCCCGCATCGAGAGCCACTCCACCGCCGACCGCTTTGGCTTCGAGTGGAGCCCCAAGGGCAACCACCCCACCCTCGAGTCCTGGGCCGAGGCTGTGCGCGACGATTGGCTCAAGTTCATGCACAAGAGCCTGATCGCAGACAGGTGGGCGCGTGCGTGTGTGTACACCGCTGTGCACCGCATGCGTGAGCGGCTGGAGACAGGCGGGCGCGTGCGTGCATGCACGTGCGCGTGCATGCCATGTGTGCATGTGTGGGAGCGGGAGGGCCGTGGGGCGGCGTGGAAAGGCGGCGGGCGAGCGGCGCGGGGCGCGGGAAGACGGGCGGGTGGGGCAGCAGAGGGGGCGGAGGCAGCTGGCGGGAGCGAGCGGAGGAGAGGGAGGGGGAGGGCCGCGCACGGCGCGGCTGCTCGCGGCGCCCCGCCGTGCGCTCCGGCGTCGCTCACTCTGGCGCTGCATCGCAGGATGGACTTCTCCGTACTTGAGCGCCTGCCGACCAAGAACCCCGACACGCTGCGGGACCTGCTGGCCGAGGTGCAGCAGCCGGCCGACCGGCGCCTCGCCGGCACCGTCACCCCGCTGAACAATGCGGACAAGGAGGCGGTGCGCCAGCGCCTGGATGCGCTCGACCACCGCCGCCTGGCGGCGCAGCAGGCGGCGGCGGCGACGGGCGCCGCGGCCGGCGGCGGCGCGGGCGGCGGCGCGGCGGCCGCCGCGCCGCCGCTGGCCAACGGCGCGGCTGGCTACGCCGGCGGCGGCAGCGGCGGCGGCCGCGGGCCGGGCGGCGCGCCGCTGCCGCTGCCGCCGCCGCCGGCGCTGGCGCCGCCGCACCTGGGGGTGCAGCAGTGGCTGCCGCCGGCGCACAGCGTGGCGGTGGCGCGGCAGCGCGCCAAGGCTGAGCAGAAGCGGCTGCAGGAGCAGCACCAGCGGGCGCAACAGCGCGCGGCTGCGATACGCGAGTACCTGCATCGCAAGCTGGACGGCCTAGCGGCGGCGCAGCAGGCGCAGCAGGCGGCGGCGCACGCGGCGCACGCGGCGGCGGTGGCGGCGCCGGCGGCGGCGGCCGAGGCGGCCGAGGCGGCGACCCGCCTGCTGTGCGAGACGGCGCGCATGCCGCTGCGCGCGCTGGCCGGCGCGGTGCAGGCGCTGGCGGCCGCGCGCGAGCTGACGCCGGCCGAGGCGGATCTCGCTGCGGCCAACCTGCGCCGGCTCGCTGGGGGCGGCGAGGGCGGGGAGCCGGCCCACGTGTGGTACGCAGACCTGGCGCTGGTGGGCGGCGGCGCCGGCGCGGGCGCCGCGGGGGACGCCGGTTCCAAGGCGGAGGCAAAGGGGTATGCGGAGATGGAGCGCGCGCTGATGGAGCAGCAGCGGCAGAACTGGCAGTTGTTTGACGCCGCGGGGCAGCTGGTCTGCCGCGACGTCGAGGGCTGGCAGTCGGTCGTGTCAACGCTCCTCACGCGGCCGGTGCGCCGCGCAGCTGCGCCGGTGCCTGCGCTGCTGCCTGCACCGCCGCGCCTCGAGCGCCTCCCTGCCTGCCCACCTCTCAGCCCCCCCGCGTGCGCCGCCCGCCCCGCAGGTGCTGCTGCGGGAGCCGCAGCACGACCTGGCGATCGACTCCTTCTGCGTTGACCCAGACGTCCTCACTGCCCGGGTCTATCCCGAGGACCTGCTGCTGCTGGAGCACTCGGCGGGTGGGTGGGGGCGGGCGGCCGCCGCACGCCTTCCGTCTCTTCCCCCTCTCCTTTGCCGCGCTCTCGCCTCGCCCGCCCCCGCTCGCCCGCCTGCCTCGCCGCGGCGCCTGCGCCGCGGCGCGCCGCGCCGCTCCCCTCGCGGCGGGGCAGGCGCAGCGCCCGGGCCGCTCGCTCAGCCCTGGCGTGGCCATGCCCTGTGCCCGAGCCGCCTGCCCTTGCCCTTCCGGTTGGCCACAGGGCAAGAGGGACTGGACATGGCCGAGAGCGACGATGAGTTTTCAGACGCTCTCAGCAAGCAGCATGAGCCGCTGGGGCCGCTGGGCACGCCCGGCGGCGGCGGCACGGGCGCGGGCAGCGAGGGCGAGCCGCCGGCCGCGGCGGCCGGCGCGCCGCCGCCGCCGCCGCCGGCCGCCGAGGAGCCCGCGGCCGCCGGCGCGGCCGCCGCGCCCCCGCCGGCGGTCCGGCCCGGCGGCGGCGGCAGCAAGCCCCTGCTGCGGCGGGTGATGGACTTTCTAAACTCGCAGGAGGCCGCCGCGCAGCAGCAGGAGCAGCAGGCGGCGCCAGAGCCGCCACCGCCGCAGCCGCCGCAGCCGCCGCCGCAGCAGGAGCGCGGGGGCCGCGGCACCGCCAGCGACGGGTGCAGCACGCCCGAGGCGGGCGACGGCCCCACCGGCGGCGCCAAGGAGGCCGCCGCCACCGCCAGGGAGGCCGGCGCCGGTGCCGGCACGGCGGCGCTGCAGGCGCAGCAGGCGCAGCTCGACGCGAAGCTGCGACGGCTTTGCATCCGTGCGCGGGGCTCCACGCCGCTGGGGGTCGACGACCTCGGCCCCCGGCAGATGCGGGAGGTGAGGAGAGCAGGGCAGGGCACGCAGCCCGTTGGCTTGTCGAGGGAGAGAAAGGCGTTTCGCGCCTGCTGCGACGGCCGGCCAGGAGGCGGCGACTGCGGGGAGGCCGGCGGCGGCGGCGGCGCGCGCTGGGCAGGGCCGCCGCGCCACGCCGGCGCCTGCTTGGCACCGCCGCCCGGTCCTCCGGTCCGCCTGCCACCTTGCTCCATTGCACTCGACTCACACGCACGTGTGTGCTCCCCACCGTGCCGCAGGTGATGCCCGAGGGCGAGGTGCGCTCGCCCACCGCGTCGCCGCAGCAGGTGGCGGGCGCGCGCGGCGGGTCGGGCGCGAGCCGCGGGACGACGCCGGGCGAGGGCGGCGCGCCGCCCCCGTCCGCGTCGCCGCGCGCCGCCGCCGCGGCCGCCGCCGCCGCCAGCTGGGTCTACGTCGCAGAGGAGTGGGAGGACGTGCAGAGCCTGTTCACAGAGACGCATGCGGAGGAGTGGATCCCACGCACCGCAGCCAAGTGGGGCTACACGCAGGCAAGCGCCCAGGCCCAAGCGCTATCGTGCACTCTAAAGCAAAGCGCTGATCTAACGCTTGATGTCGCTTGCGGGGCTCTAACACTTGATATCACTTGATGTCGCTTGCGGGGCTACGCGCGGGCGAGCGCGCGCTCGAGGGTCGCGCCCGAGCGCCGCCGCGCGCTGCGCCCTTGGCGCCGGCCCTCCCCCGGCGCACCCCGCGCATCGCTCCCCGCGCGCCACGCACAACCCCCTCACCCTCATCCCCCCCCCCCCCCCCCTCCGGCCCGCGGCACGGAGCGCAGGAGCAGGGCCGCCAGTTCTATCGCGAGTGGATCGAGGAGGGGGTGGGGGAGCGGCACATGGACTTCCTCAACCGCCTGGCAGAGGCGGCAAAGAACGAGTGGATCCGGGTGAGAAGCGAGGACGGAAACAGCGCCGCCGCGGCCGCTGCCGCGGCGCCGGCGCGGCGCGCACCGCCGCCGCCGAGTCGCTGCTGCCCCGCTGCTGCGCGTGCGGTGCCTGGCAGCTTCGCGGGCGGTGGCAGGGGGGGCGGTGGTGGAGCGCAGGCATCCTGCGCTGGCATGCTGCGTCTGTGCAATGCGCGGTCCGGCTCGCTCACCCCCTCCGGCACCCTCCCCACCCCCCATGCGCAGGACTTGGTGGAGCAGCAGCTGTCGATGCGGGGGTCGCTCGCACGGCGGCGGCCGGCGGGCGCTGTGGCGCCGCCGCCCCGCGGCAAGGCGCCGGGCGCCGCCTCGCTCGCCGGCGGCGGCGGCGGCCGCGCGGGCAGCGCGCCGCCGCCCGGCGGCAGCAGCAGCGGCAGCAGCAGCGGCAGCGGCGGCTTCAGCTGGGGCAGCAGCTGCGGCGGCAGCACGCCGCGCCTGCTAGAGGCGGTGTCCACCGAGCTGCTGGACATGTACGTTCGCGAGCTGCTGCACAATACGCAGCCCTGCCTCGGTGAGCGGCGGCGGCGGCGGCGGAACTGTGCGCACGCGGGCGCTGGGGCCTCCGCGCCCGCGCCTCCCTCGGCCCCACGGGGGACGCTCCACGCCGCCCCTCCCCGCGCGCGCTGCCGCGCGCCCCGGCCCCCCCAACAGCATCCGCTTCCCCCCTTGCGTTTGCCTGTCTCCCTGCTTCTGAAACGGCCGTTTTCGCGCTCCTCTGCCCGCAGACGCCGCGCTCGGGCTGTACCCAGACGGCTGCGCCGAGGTGGAGGCGCGTATGGAGGCGGAGGACCGCCTGGGCGACATGCGCGTCGACCAGATGGTCCGCAAGGCGTTTGTGGGGCACTGCATGATGCAGGTGCGCCGGGGGGCACGGCGCGTGGGGCGGGGGAGGCGCGCAGGGCGGGCGGGCGCGGGGCGGGCAGGTGGCGCGCGGGGCGGGCGGGCGCGGGGCGGGCGGGCGCGGAGCGGGGAGGCGCGCGGGCGGCGGGGCGCCGCGGGGCGCGGCCTTCGCCGGCGGGCCGCCACAAGCCCCCGGCCGACCGCTCCCTCCTCCCCTGCGCTCGGCCCCCGCCACCGCCCGCGCGCGCGCACACGCGCGCACACCACTCTCAACTCCGCCCTCCCTGCTGGGCCCCCCCCTCTCTCTTGGCACCCAGATCGCCTATGCGCTGCACCTGGGGCAGGCGCGCCGCGAGGGCCTGGCGCAGGCGGCGCACCAGCTGCGCCGCCTGGTGGAGCGGCCGCCCGACGTGCCGCAAATGATCCTGGGATTCGTGGTGAGCGGTGGACTGATACCTTGGCTGTTGTTCTCATATACCTTGGCTGTTGTTCTTGTCGCCGGCTGTCGGTGCGGCGGGAGAGTGGCAGCCCTCGGCGCAGGCAGGCTGCGAGCAGGAGCAGGGAGGTTGCGGGGCGGCTCGGCCGCGCGGTCGCTCTTGGGCGCGCGCCTGCCTCGGCTGCCTCGGCCGTCGCCACCTGCCGGCATCTGTCGACCATCCGCGCCCGGGCCTCAGCCCCCCCCCACCCCCACCACCCCCACCACCACCACACACGCGCCGCCCCCTCCCCCCCGCAGACGAGCATGCAGACGTCGGCCGAGGCGGAGGAGGCATACGCTCGCCTGCTGGCCACGGAGCAGTCGAGCCAGGGGCGCGTCATGAGCCGCCCGGTCTCCGCCTGTGCGCGCGTTCTGGCCCCCATCCTGCTCCAGGCCTGCAGGGCCGGCGGCGGCGGCGGCGGCGAGCAGGTGCGCAGGGCGGGGGGCCGGGGCCGCGCGCCGGCGCGTCCGCCGCGCGCGGCGGGCGGCGCCTCTGCGCGCCCCCGCCTGCTGACGCCCGCGCCTCCCCCCACCCCAGCCCCCCCTCTGACCCTGCCCCCGCACGCCGCCGCTCCATCGGCCCCGGCGCACACGCGCCACGCGCTCCGCAGGAACAGCAGGTCTCCTCTGGGCTGCTGGGCGAGTGCAAGGTGCAGCTTGCGCGCATGGCGGTGTGTGGGCTGCGCCACCTGCAGAGGCGCGGGCGGCTGATGGAGGGCATCATGTGGCAGGTAGGAGGGAAGCGGGGAGAAGGCAGGAAGAAAGGAAGAAAGCAGGGGGGCAGCACAGGAAGCGGGGAGGGGCGGGGATGGGAAGGAAGCAGCCAGGCGGCTGAGGGAGGCCGCCGCGGCCGCCGCCGCGCCGCGCCCCTGCCGCGCGCCGCGACCCCGCCCCGCGCTGCTGTCGCCGCGCCGCAGGTCAACTCGTTCGTGCTGAGCACCTTCGAGCGGCTGGGAGAGAGCGCGCCCGACCCGGAGCAGCGCACGCACTTCATGTGAGGGCTCCCACCCATGCTGGCGTCCGTCCCTGCGCGCCGCGCCGGCCGCCCCGCAGGGCCGCGGGGCCGCGCCCGCTGCCGCCCCCGCGGCCTGTCCGGCGCCCGCGAGCCCCCGCGCTCCGCCCCTCGCCGCGCCCCCAAACAGTGGGAAGGAGGCAGCAGATCGTCGCTGACGGTCACGCCTGTCGTGGGCGCCTGTGCTCTGCACCGTGGGCCCCCCTCCGGGGAGCCTGCACCGTGCCCCCAGCCCCCCCCACCCACCACCCCCACCCCACCACCACCACCACCACACACACACACACACACCTCACCCCACACCCACACCCCACACATACACCACACACGCACACAAGCAAGCACGCACGATTACCCTGTCCCCNTCGGCGACTCGCCCGCTCCGCGCCCCCCCACCCCCCCCACCACACACACACACACCCAACCCCCAACCCCCTCACCTCCCCACCCCCAACCATTAACCCCCTCGACCGCCGCCGTCCCCTGCAGGACATACTGGTGGAAAGCGACAGCGTGGGGCAGGTGGAGGAAGACGAGCGTGGGGAGCGGGTGCTCGGGGTGAAGCCCTGTGCCCTGGCAAAGTTTGTGTCTGCGGCGCAGGAGGTGGCGGCCGCGGCGGCCGCCGCCGGCGTCGCCGGCGCGGCGTGCAGCGCGGGCGCCGGCCGTGGCGGCGCCGCCGCCGCCGCCGCTGCCGCCAAGGGCTCTACGCCGCCGCCCGCGGGGCGGCAGGCGACGGCGGCGGCCGCGGCCAGCGACCAGCTGGCGCTGCTGGCAGAGTACGCCAGCGGCGCCACCGACGTGCAGCGCGCGCTGCTGCGGCTGGCGGCGGCGGCGGGCGCGGGCGGCGGCGGCGGCGCGCCCGGCGCCGCGGCCGCGGCAGCGGCCGAGCGCGCACGGCTGGCCCAGCACCTGCATCGCCTGCTCTACCTGGAGGCCGTGCTGGGCCAGCTGATGCAGCGGTGCGAGGACACGAGCGACGGGCTGGAGGCGACGGCACAGGTGCTGCGCATTATGAGCAAGGGGCTGGACGAGGTGAGGGTGTGGGTGTGGGTGCGTGGTGGTGGTTTGTGTGTGTGTGTGTGGTGGGGGTGGGGGTGGGGGTGGGGGGGGTAGGGTTTGCCCAGGCGCGCGGGTGGGGGGCGCCCGGGGGCGAGGCAAGGGGCGGCGGCGCCGGCGGGCGGGCGCGCGGCGGCGGGCGGGCGCGGGGGAGGGAGCGGCGGGGGGGACTGCCCTGCTTGCGCCCGGCCTGCGCCCGGCCTCCGCGCCGAGCCTCTCCCCTGGTCTCTGGACCAGCGCTGCCGCTCCGTTGCGCAGTGTCGTTGGCAGCGTGGCAGCGTGGCAGCGTGGCGCCCCCGTGCTCGCCTTCCCCTTCCCCTCCCCTTCCTATTCCCCCCCCACCACCACACACACGCACACACCATCACCCCCACCACACCCTCACCCCATCCCCCACAGTTTATCGCCGGCACGCTGCAGGACCCGCTGCCTCCCGCTCCGCCGCTCAACCTGGAGGCTCAGCTGCGCGACGCTCAGCACTGCCTGGCGGCCGCCGACTGCGCGCAGGCGTGGGGGCGCTGGGGCGCAGGGCGGCTGCGGGTGGGGGCGGCGCTGGAGCCCGCGGGGGACGCCGCTCCCCTCACAACACCTGGCGTGCTCGCAGCGTCTGCGGCGCTGCTAGGCCTCACCCCGCTCCCCTCCTGTGCGCTCCTCCTCCTGTGCACTCCACGCAGCTGGCGCTGATGCTGGCTAATGAGAAGCTCCGAGCACACAGCTACGCAGAAGCTCTGCAGCGGCTGCAGGGCCAGCAGGCCGCGCTTGCGGCGCTGCCCAGCAGCGGCGGCGGCGGCGACGGCGGCGGCGGCGGCGCGGGCCGCGGCGCGGCGGCCGCCGCCGGCGGCGCGGCGCGCGACGGCGAGGGCGCGCGGCCGCGGCGCAGCCCGCGCTTGCGCCACCGGCAGCGCGAGGCGGTGGAGCGGGTGAGGAGCGCACGGCCGCGCACTTGCCGGGGGCCCTGTGCCGGCGGGGGGCGCCGTTGCGCCAGGGGAGCCCTCCACGGCCCGCCCTCCTCCGCCCGGGCCCCCGCCTGCCCGCCCGACCTCGCTTTCCCCCGCCTTTGCTCGCGTTGTTCCCTCCCCCCCGTGCGCAGTTCTCCAAGCTGCACGCGGAGATGCAGGAGGAGGCGGTGCACGACCAGCAGGCGCTCGCGCAGCTGGGCTCGAGCCTCACCAACCCCGCGGGCGTGCCGCTCGTGAAGTCGATCGACCTAGAGAACCTGCAGATGGTGGACTCTGTGCTGGCAGTGGCGCAGGTGGGGGGCGCGGGGGCGGCGCGCGGGCGCTCCCCGGCCGCGCCGCGCCGCAAGGCAAGGAGGCGATGCGGCGCCAGTGCACGTGTCTGGGGGCGTTGTGCGACTCGGGGGGCGCGTGCAGCGCTGCTGCATGAGTGAACGCGCAGAGGCCCGTGGAAGGCCTGCGGGTGACCGCCGTCGGCACCGGGGGTATGGGGTGGTGGTGGTGGGTGGTGGTGGCGGGGGTGGGGTGGCGGGGGGGGGGTGGGGGGCCGTGCGCTCACCCTCCTCCTCCCCTCCTCACTTCCCCTCCCCTCCCCTCCCCCGCGCAGTACTGGAACAACCCCGCGCTGCAGGCGTCGTACGAGCAGTACCGGCAGATCCTGGGGGAGCGGCGGCAGGAGGCGCAGGAGCGGCTGGAGCAGGTGCGGCGCGCGGGCGCAGGCGCTCCCCCGAAGGGGGCGTGCCTGCCCGACCGCGCCCCCATCCGCGCTCCTCCTGCCCGCACCGCTCGCCGCTCCCCTGGCAGCCCCCCGCTCCCTGGCCCACCCACCCTGCCCCTCTCGTGCGCCCCCAGGTCAAGGGCCACCTGCTGACCGCCTCGCGCCAGCTGGAGCACCAGCGCAGCCAGCTGGGCGTGCTGCTCGAGTGGTGCCACCTGCGCCAGCTGGCGCTCATCGGCCAGATGCGCGCGCGGCTGTGCGCGCACTCGGGTGGGCGGCGCGCGGCGCGCGCGGCCGCTCGTGCGCCCGCTCGGCCCCGCACCTGCTCAGTCGGCCGGCGGCTGCGCCTGCGAGCCCCCGCCGGCGGCGCGGGGATGGGCGCCCCACGCCAGCCGGCACGCGCAGAACTGGCGCGCGCCCCGCCGCGCTCCCAGTGCGCTCCGCTCCCTCTCGCGCGTCGGCCGGGCGCACCATCATCGTGCATTCGCTGTTCCCCTTGCCCCCTGCAGTGCTGGACCAGCTGGTCGACGTGCTGCTGCGGGTGACGGCGGTGCAGCGCTGGGAGCCACAGCTGCTGGAGCTGCAAGGTGGGTGGCCGCCGGGCGCGCGGGTCCGCGGGGCGCCCGGCCGCCGGCGGGCGGCGCGGCGCGCATGCGTGCGCGCGCGCCGGCGGCCGGGCTCCTGCCCATTTGCTCAGACGACGCCGCCGCCTTTTGCAGAGGGCGAGCGGCAGGCCAACATGGAGGCATTGCAGCAGGAGCTGGACGCGGAGCAGGCAGAGCAGGCCAAGCGCGCGGCCAAGGCGGAGAAGCGGCGGGCGCAAAAGGCGCGCAAGGCGGCGGCGGCCGAGGCCGAGGCGGCGGCCGCCGCGGCCGGCCCCGAGGCCGAGGAGCCGGCGGCGGGCGCGGGCGGCGGCGCGCCGGCGGCCGACCGGCCGGCAGCGGCCGCGCAGCCGCGGCCAGAGGCGGCACCCGCGGACAAGCGCGCGGCGCCGGCCAAGGCCGGCAAGGCGGCCAGGAGGGCGGCCGCCTTGGGCGCAGGCGCAGGTGCCGAGGCCGGCGGCGGCGCCAAGGGCAAGGGTGGCGCCCAGCAGAGCGCCCAGCAGGTGGCCTATGAGAGGATGCTAGAGGAGTTTGGTATCGATCGAGAGGCGGCCGACTTTGCACAGCAGCTGGCCACGCGGCAGCAGCGCGGCGCGGCGGCGGCTGCGCTGCCGCCGCCGCTGGCGCCGGCATCCAAGCCCGCGCCGCCGGCGCAGGCGCCGCGCCCGGCCTCGGCGCCCGGCGCGCGCGCGGCGGCGCCGCCACCGCCGCGCGAGGTGATGCGGATAGTGGGCTTCTACGGCGACTGGCTGTGCGGCTGCGGGGAGGTGCAGAAGCTGTGGGACACGTGCGCGTGCGGCCAGCAGCCGCCTTGCCGCGACTGGGTCCGCGGCATATGCAAGTACGGCGCCTGCCGCTTCCCCCACCCGCCGTTCGACCTGCCCGACACCACCACCATACCCCACGCCGACCGCATCGCCAAGCCCGCGCCCGACGCGCCGCTCTACCGCAAGGGTGCCATCGTGGTGCCGCGGCCGGCGGCGCCGCCGCCGGCCAAGGCCGCGCCGCCGCGGCCACGCCCTGCCTCGGCCGGCGCGGCGGTCGCGGCGTCCGCGCCGGCGGTCAATGCCTGGCAGCGACCACTGGCCGCGACGGCGGCGGCCGCCGCCGCGACCCCGGCGCCCACGGCGGCGGCGGCCCCCGCGGCACCCGCGCCCGCCACGCCGGGGCTGCCGCTGTCGCCAGCGCTTGCGGCGCCGGCGGCGCCCGCCCCGTCGCCCGCAGTGGACGTGGCAGCCACCTTCCCTTCCCTGGCCGCCGCGCTGACCGCGGCCAGCCAGCCGGCGGTGCCCGTGCCCACGGCGCCCGCGCCCCTGCTGCCCCTGGCCGCCGCCGACAGCACGCCCGCGAGCGGCGGCGGCGGGTGGGACCCCATCGCCGGCGGGAGCGGCTGGACCTTTGGCAGCGACTCCCTGGCGGCGGCGGCCACCTCTGCACCCAGCAGCCGGTCGGTCACGCCCGCGCTGGGCGGCGGCGGCGGCGGCCTGGCGCCCTCCCCCGGCGCCGGCCCGCTGCTCGGTGGCTACGGCGGCTTCGGCGGCGGCGGCGGCGGCGGCTGGGGCACGCGGCTGGGGCCCGCGGCGCCCGCGGAGCAGCGGGGCTTCCACCTGCCGCCATCGCTGATGCACGGGCTGGACATGGGGGCGGACGCTGACCTGGCGGCGCTGCTAGGGCCCATTGCCGCCGACCTCGGCGCCGACGGCGGCACGCAGCCCAACGGCGGCGCGCAGCCCGACGGCGGCGCGCAGCCGTCGCCGCACCGGCAGCTGCTGGCGCCAGGCGGCGGCGCCGCCTTTGGCGGGCTGCCGCGGCCGCCGCACCTGGCGCCGGCGCCGCCCTCGCCGCAGCGGGCGGCGCCGCCGGCGCCGCACGCCGCCTTCCTCGCCGTGATACTCCAGGCGCTCTGGCACTGCCTCGACTTCCGACAGCAGGTGCTGGCCTGGCCGGAGCCTGTGTACAAGGCGGACCCTGTGGTCTGCGCCGTACGCAACCTGTTTGTCGCCTTGTCCACGGAGCCGCGGCAGCGCGACGCCGCGGCAGCGCCGGGGCCGGGCGCGGTCGCCGCCGCCGGCGAGCTGGCGGAGGCGCTGGCGGGCCAGCTGGCGGCCGCAGGTGCGGCGACGGGCGCTGGTTTGGTCGGGGGCAGAGGCGGGGCCTGGTCTGGGGGGAGGCCGTGCCGTGCTTGGGGGGCGCGGCGGGCGCGCAGCGCCGCGCCGCTCGGCGGCCCTTCTCGTCGTTTGCGCTCCGGCTGCCTTGGCTCGCTGCGCCCCCGGCGCACGCGCCCGCCCGGCGCCGACCGCCGCGCCCGTCGCGCGCGCGCCGCCGCCGCCCGCCGCAGGCGGGCTGCCCGACGCGGGCGAGGTGCTGCTGGCCATTTACGAGCGCATCCGCGAGGTGAGGGGAGGGCGTGGTTGAGGGGAGGGAGGGCGGGCGGGCGAGTGGGCTGCAGGGGCCGGCCGCTCTGTCGCCCAGGCGTCCAGCCTCCTGCGCCTCCCGCCCGCCCGCCGCGCCCGCCGCCGCCGCGGCCCCCCCCCCCCTCCCGCCGCGCCCGCCGCCCNTGGTGGGCGGGCCGTTTGGGGGGGCATGTGGAGTGGGGTGGGTAGAGGGGGCAGAGGGGGAGGCAGGCACCGCCCCGCTCCCTCCGGGCGCCCGGCCCAGGGCCGCGCGCCCCGGCGCTCGCGCGACCGCGCCGCGCGCCCACGCGCCCCGCCCCGCGCCGCCGCCCCGTGCGCCGCAGGCCACCGCGCTGCGCCTGCTGGGCGGCGCCGTCGGCGGCGGGCTCAGCCTCGGGCGCCTCGTCCGGGCGGTGGAGGACCAAACCACCAAGACGTGCGACCGCGACGCGGGTGAGGAGGGGCGGGATCGCACTGCAGCTTCTCTTCTGTATGGATCGCATTACAGCTTCTGTAGCTTCTGTAGCTTCTGTAGCTTCTGTAGCTTCTGTGTGGTCCCAATGGGTGAATGAGCAGGATCCGAGCCTAGCCTAGCCTAGCCTAGCCTAGCTACGCTCCCGTCGCGCTGTCTGTGGGAGCTGCACTGGAGCACCTCCAGTGGGGTGGCGGGTGGCAGGCTGGGTGGATCTGCGCAGACAGGGGGCCGGCTGCTAGGCCGGGGGGCTGCTGCGGCGGCTGCGTGACGCCGGCTGCGTCCCCCTCGCCTGACCTCGCTGTTTTTGCGCGCGCAGGCGGCTGCGGCATGGCAAACAGCGTGAAGCAGCTGCTGGAGTGGCCGCCGCGGGTGGCGAGCCTGCAGCTGGCGTGGCAGAGTCCGCGCGAGGCGCCCGCCGACATTGCCGCCACGCTGCGCCAGGCGAGCGACTGCACGCGCACATGCGCACGTGTGGCACGCAAGGGGGAGCATGCATGCATGTGGTCAGCAGGGGAGAGCATGCACGCTGCGGTCTGCCCCCCTAGCTGAAGCAGTGCAGCCGGGTGCTTGTGTGGCGGCCCGCTTGCGCGCACAGCGGTCATGCAGCGCACCTGGCCGCGCCCGCTTGCTTCCTCTCCCGGCAGGTGGAGGAGCAGCTGGACCTGGCAGACGTGTTTTTAGGCATCCAGGCGAGCGGGCGCCGACTGCAGTCGCCAGCGCGCCGCGCGGCCGGCGCGCCTGGCCGCGGGGGTGGCGCGCTGGGCGGGCGCGCGCCTTGGCCGGGCCCGGCGGCGGCGGCGGCGGGGGCCCTCCGCCTGACCCCCGTGTGCCCTGCCTGACGTGCCCCGCCCCTCCCCACCCCTCGCGCCCGCAGGCCGGCGCGGCGCGCTACCGCCTGCGCGCCATGGTCGGCGTGTACGGGGGGGCTGCCACCGGCTTTGCACTGGACCCCGAGAGCAGGCGGTGGGTCGCGTTTGACTCCCGCGCCGCCGCCGCGGTCGGCGCCTGGGCCGACGTGCTGCGCAAGTGCGAGGCCGGGCGCATCCAGCCCTGCGTGCTGTTCTACACCGCCCGTTGAACCCCCAACGAAGGGTGCCCCGGCGCTGGCGCTGCGTGCCGCCTCCCTGGCGGCGCCGGCTGGCTGGCGCCGCGCCGCCCCATGCGCCCTTCTCGCCCCTCCTCTCAGAGCACACATGTAAAGCACGCATGTGCCGTGCCAATGCCTGAGAGCCCTCAGCGCAAGGACCCTCAGGGGGTCTGCAAAGGCACTGAGTGGCACCCGCCACTGCCCACGCCCAACTGAAGATGCCAGCGCAGCCCGATTGCAGCCCGTGGCACGCGCCCTCTGCCGCGCGCTGTGGGGCGGCCGCGCGTCTCGCACATGCTGCCGCGGGGGGCGTCACCTGCCCTCTGTGGACGCCATGGCCAGCAGGTACAGCACGCCCAGCCCCATCCAGGACAGCGGCGCGACCGAAACCGGTCGAGGCCCAGCAGCGTCCGCTCGACAAGCGCGTAGAGCCGCGGGCGCACGCCCGTCTCGGGCGGCAGGCCGCGCTCCCGCCGCTGCCGCGCGTGCACCAGGAACAGGCGCGCCTCGGTGGCTGCCTGGTACACTGCCGGCACCGGGGAGAAGGGGGGCGGTGGGGCGTGCGAGCATGGGGACGGTCGTAGCACGTGCACGGGAGGCTGTGGTCGGCTGGCTTGCATGCCGCGTCGGCGCACAGGCTACGTCTGCGCTGCCAGTCCCGCTCGCCTGCCGGCGTCCCCGCCGCGCACCTCGCACCACCGCCCATGGCTGCCGCCGCTGGGGCCCGCAGTACCACCGCCGCCAGGCAACGTCGATGAAGTTGACTGCCCCTCTGCCACACTATGCAATATGCAACATGCACCCATTGGCCAACCCTGTAAACATCAGCTATTGAGGCAGCATTGCCCTATCAGCTCCAGAGAGGCAGGGGGTCACAGTGTAGTGTGTCGAGTCCCCACAAGGCATCCCAGGTGTCCGCCCAACAACTGACATCCCACTGCCACTGTCACTGCCACTCCCCAGCGCTCTCTCATTGACAGCACTCGCTCGTCCCAAGAATGCAACCGACATCCCGCTCCCGCAGCAGCTTCACCCTCGCTGCCCTCCAACGCCCTGCGCCGCTATCCGCTCGGGCCGCCCCGCCCTCACGGCGCCGCCGCCGCCGCCGCCGGGGCCTCGGCTGCTTCGACTGCTTCGAAAAAGAGCACGCAGGGCTGGATGCGCCCCGCCTCGCACTTGCGCACGACGTCGGGCCAGGCGCCGATGCGGCTGACTGCCGCGTCGTCAAACAGCAGCCACTGCGCCAGGTCTGGCGTGAAGACAAAGGCCATGTAGTGGGCGCCGTAGTAGCATGCCATAGCGCGCAGGCGGTAGGTGTGAGCGCCCGGCTCCACGCCGCAGTACAGCTCCCCCACGTCCAGGGCCTCCTGCACCTGCAGGGACAGTGCCGGGCGGGAGGGAGTGACGATACCATGGGCACGATGCAATTGAGGGCTGATCAAGCAGCAACATATCAGCTCAGCTTCGCCCTTGCATCCGCCCTGGTGCACCTGCTGCATCGTGGCTGCGATGTCTGCCGGCGCCACCTGGTTTGACTCCCACGCCAGCTGCAGACTGAACACGCGTGGCGGCTCGCCCTGTGGTAGGAGCAGGGGCAGCAGGCGAGAAATGAGCAGAGTAACTGGCGCGAGCGTCTCCCAACAGGCTCCCACCGCCACGCCCCACCTGCAGCACGTGCGTGATGGGGTTGGGAGCGCCGCAGCCGCCCACGTCGGTGTTGCAGCTCTTCTGGTGCTGGCTCTCGATCTGGCGCAGCAGGCTGCCCAGGCTGAGGCTGCCGCCCTCGCCCAGCAGGGGGCCCATCACGCGCAGCGAGGTGGCCTGCAGGCAGCAGCGCAGCGCGGAGCAGATCAGCGCTGGCGCGCGCGCAATGCAGCCAGGAGAGCCATGATGGAGCCGCACCGTTGGCAGTGCCACTCACGCCCCTTCCTTTGGCGTCGCTCCCCGGGCCCTGACCCGCCCTTCCGATGCCATTCACGCCAGATTACCCCATACCTGCGTGTTGAAGAAGAACTGCGTGTACTCGTTCTGCTGGGTGGTCCTGCCGCACTGCCCGCAGTGCACCGCCTCGCGCACGCGCAGGCCGAAGCAGGCGTCCACCTGAAACGGGAGCGGGGGGCGCAGACGGCAGCGCTGTGCATCGGCGCCACTCCGCGCGTGCCCGCGTGCGCTAGGACGGGCGCGGCCGTGCCATCGCCGCCGAGAGCAAGTCGCAAGGGCAGCCCCATCCCCCCCGGCACGCACTGCCCTGCTCCCGCGCCTCTCCGCCCCTCTGCACCCCCGCACAAATGCTGAACCCGCGGCATGCTCATCCCTAGCACTGGCCCAGGCAGATCAACGTGGCCTGCCCCGTCCCAGGGCCCACCTGGTCGGCCGCCTCTTGGCTCACGCCCCCGATGTGCTCGTAGATCGTCAGCAGCACCTCCCCCGCGTCGCTCATCTCGCCCACCTGCGGGGAGTGGGGCGTGCGCGGCAGCGGCGGTCGGCGCCAGGCGCCCGCGCGCCGCGCCGCCTGCTGCCGCGCCCCGCGCGCGCTTGCACACGCCCTCCCCGTGCGGCCGCCCCCTCGGCGCCGCGCCCGTCTGCGCACCTGGAACTGAGCGGTTGGCAGCGCCGCCAGCGCCTCGCGCAGCGGGGTGGGGTTGAGCACCTTGCGCCGCCGTGTGACGCCGGCGCCAGCAGGGGCGCCAGTGGCGCCGCCGCCGCCAGGCGCCTCGCCCCGCGCCGGAAAGGCGGCGGCCCGCTGCGCCCAGGAGCCTCCGCCCGGAGACGCCGCCGCGGCCGACGGCGGCGGCGGCGGCGTGCCTGGCCGGACGGGAGGCGCGGGCGACGCTGGCGGCGTCGGCCCCAGAGAGGCCGGCAGGCGCGCGGCGGCGTCGGCCACGCCGGGGGAGGGCGGCGCGCTGCTGGTGGGGCTGGTGGTGCCGTTCGAGATGGGCGCCCCGCCGGCGCGGGCGGCCGGCGCCGGCGAGCGCGGGGCGCACGCCGCCTCCGCCTCGCCCGCCTGCTGCTCCTGCGGCCCCGCCCGCGCCAGCTCGCCGTACTGCTGGAACAGGCCCTGCAGCGCCGCCACCACGTCGTCGGTCGCGCAGGCCTCGCGCGGCCAGGAGGCCGCCGCATGGCGAAACTCGACGCAGCTCCACAGGCACTGGATGATGACGTTGAGGAAGCAGTTGTACTCGCCGGCGGCGTTGGACAGCCCCGCCAGGCCCAGGCCCTCCAGCTCGGCCGGCAGCTCAGCCGGCGCGCCGGCGTCGCCGGCGTCGCCGGCCGCCGCCGCGGGCGCCGCGGCGTCGCCGCCGCCCGCGCTCGGCGCCCGTTCGCGCCCCTGCGGCGGCGCCTCCGCCAGGCTCGCCGCCAGCGCGCGTCGCAAGTTCTCGTCCTCCTCCTCCCCCGCGGCCCCGCCCCACTCGCCCCCGCCGCCGCCGCCCACGCCCATCGTGGCCAGCAGGCCGGCCAGGTCTTCCTCCTCGCCGCCGCCACCGCCCGGCCCCGCGGCCGCGGCCATCGCCGCCCACGACTTGCCCTGCGCCTGCGCCTGCTGCTCTTCCGGCGCCGTGGGCGCCGCGGGTGCGGCGGGCGCATTGAAGCTCCAGCTGCCACCCTCGGCCGCGCCCGCGCCGGCCGCCGGCGCCGGGCCGTTGGCCTGCTGCGGCTCCTGCTGCTGCGCCTGGCCCTGCTCCTGCTGCCGCGCCGGCCGCTTCATCACCAGCAGGCGGCCCTGCTGCTGGGCGCCGCCGCGGGCGCCGACGCCCGCGCGCTGCTGCCGCCCGGGCGAGCGCGGCGCGGAGGCGGGCTTGCCGCCGGCCCGCAGCCAGTCCTCGCCCTCCTCGCCTTCCAGCTGCGGCGCCAGGCGCAGCAGGGGGGGGGGGGGGGGGGGGGGGGGGGGGGGGGGGGGGGGGGGGGGGGGGGGGGGGGGGGGGGGGGGGGGGGGGGGGGGGGGGGGGGGGGGGGGGGGGGGGGGGGGGGGGGGGGGGGGGGGGAGGGGGGGGGGGGGGGGGGGGGGGGGGGCGGCCAGCGACGCGCGCAGCGTCAACAAGCACGAGCGCAAGCCTCGGCAGCAGAGCCATCCCCTGCCACCAGCGCACGTGGCGGCGTCGAGGAGCAGCGGGCCCGCCCCCGTGCACGGGTGCCACCCCTCAACGCCCTCCCCTTGCCCCTGGCACCCACACCAGCCAGCACCACCTGCGCCATCAGCTGCTCCAGCCCGCGCTGCCGCTCCTCCTCGCGCCGCCGCGCCGCCGCCGCCACCGCGTCGTCCTCCTCCCCCTCCCCCTCCTCCTCCTCCCCATACCCAGAATAATCTTCGAGCTCAGCCCGCCAGTCGAGCCCGGCCGCGGCTTTGCCGCTCAGGCCCGGCCCACGTGCCCTCTTGGCCGCGGCGACGGCGGCCGCCCGCTTGCGCTCGGCGGCGGCGGCGGCGGCCGCCGCTTTGCGCTCGGCTTCCCTGCGCTCGGCCTCCTTGCGCGCCGCCGCCTCGGCCGCCTGCTGCTCCTCGGCTGCCCGCAGCAGCTGCGCCTCGGTCTCCCCCACCTCCTCAGCTGCGGCGGGCAGGGGGCGTGGCGCACAGGCGGCGTGCGACAGCGGGCCAGCGCGCGCGGCGAGGGCGCCTGTCGCTCCGCGCGCAGCCGCGGCGCCGGCTGGCGGCGGCCCCGCCCCGCGCCCCATGCGGCCTGGCGACGCACCCTTGAGCTCGCGCCACTGGTGGAGCAGCTTGCGTGGCAGGGCGTAATAGATGAAGTGGTGGGAGAGGTAGTGGGTGAGGTCGTAGATGCAGAACTTGGCCACGGCGCTGCAGCGCGGTACACGGTATGGCGGCATGGGTGGTACGGCGAGCGCGTGTGGTACAGCGAGCGCATCGCGCGCGCGCGCGGCTGCGGGGGGCGCGCGGCGGCGCGCCGCGGCGGCGCGCGGCGCGCGGGCGCGCGGGCGACGGCACCAACCCGCCTCGCAGGGGCCGCGGGCGGTCCCGGCTCACCCCTGAGCGAGGTGCACCCGCTGCGCCACAATCTCCATCACCTGCTCCGTGCGGCCCTCCCTGCTCTCCAGCTGACTGCAGCCATGCGGGGCGCGGCGGCGGCGGCATGTGCGTGAGCACGAGGGCGCAGGCGGGGGCCCAGGCGGCGGCGACAGGGCCGGGGGCGCTCCTCACGCGCTCCTCGCGCTGCCGGGGGCGCCGCCGTGCCGTCTGCGCCCGGCCCGGGCGGCGGCAGCGGCCAAAGCGAGGGCGCGGCCGCGCGGCCAAGGCGACGGGGCTTTGGCAGCGCGCTGCAATCACCTGAGCATGTCGGCAACCGCCATGCACGCCCGCTGCGCCGTCTCGCCCAGCAGCTCACCAGAGGGGCTGCGCGGGGCGGCGGGCAGCCGCGCGCGCCAGCCGAGCCACGGGCGGGCGTGAGCAGCCGGAGGGGGGGCCCCGGCAGCGGAGCAAGAGCAGGCGGGCGGTGCAAGTCCCGTCCAAGGGCCCCCCTCCTCCTCATGCGCACGGCACGCGCCCACTGCACTGGCGCCCAGCACGCCCCCAGCGCTGCGCCCAGCGCCGCGCCACTGCGCCGGCGTGCGCCGCGCTGCGCCGCACCTGCTGACTGCAAACGCCTCGCGCATGACCTCGCACGCGACCATCATCAGGTGCATGGCGGGCGGGTCCAGCGCTGCGGCGGCGGGGGGAAAGCGCGGCGGCGGGCGCAGCGGCCGTCGCGCCGCGGCGCTGCGCTGCGGCAGCCCCCGCCCCCAGAGTCAGCGCACCCTTCTTCGTGGCGACCAGGAACTCATCCAGATGCCAGCCGCCGCCGCCCTCCACCTTGGACAGCAGCCCGTCAAAGTGCCCGGGGCCCAGCCTGGCAATGTCTTGGGCCTGCGCGGGTGCCGGCGGCCGGCGCGGCGTGAGTGCCTGCGGGGGCCGGGCGGCCTCGGCGCAGGAGAGAGACGCGCCGCCGCGGCGCAGGAGAGAGACGCGCGCGGGGGGCCACGGGCGCCCGGCGGCCGGGGCGGCCCGCGGGCGGGTGCCGCTCGCGCGAAGCCACGGCACAGCCCCCGCCGCGAGGGGCTGGGCTGCGCGGCGCATCGCAGCCGTGCGGGCTGGGCATGGGCTGGGTTTTCTTTCCAAACACGTTCGAAAACTGGCGCCGGGCCCACACGGCGCTCACTACTTGGTGATCACCAGCCGCATCCCTCAGCTCGGCAAGCGCCTCATGAGACTGGCTGGCGTACTTGGCGTGCAGCGCCTGCCACTCTGGGATGGAGGCCTGCGTCGAGGGGAGGGGTCGCGCTCGGCGAGGGGAGGGGCCATGCCAGAAGCACGCGCAGGGAGCCGGCGGAGCCGGGCACGCGCGGGGGGCAGGCGCCGCGGCCCTGGGCCCGCCGCCGCCGCCGCGCCCCCGCGCGCGCGGCGGGCGCCCACCGCCGCCAGCTGGAGCTGCTCCGCGTTGCCCTCGGCCGCGGCCGCGGCCTTGTTCTCCTGCCAGGTCTCCAGCTCTCTCTTGACCTCTTCGGTCGCGGCGTCGGCAGTGGCCCTCTGTGGGCACCGAAGCAGCGGCAAGCGTCGCGCGGGGCCCCTGGGCGCCTCGGCGCCGGCCGGCCGCCGCCTGCACGCCCGGCGGCCCCTCCACCGCCGCCTTCACGCCCCGCGCCCCGCCCCGCCCACCTTGCACATCGCCTCTGCCAGTACTGCCTTGCTGTATGCTGCCTGCCAGCCCACGGCTGCACGGAACCAGCGCGCCGCCGCCTCGCGCGCGGTGCGACGTATGCCCTCCGGCCCGCTCGGCTGCGGGGCAGGGGGGCGCGGGGGAGGAGGCAGGGGGTCCGCGCGGGCGCGGCCGAGGGGAGGGGACCCAAGCCTGAGCCTGCCGCACAACGCGACGTGGCAACCCCCACGTGGGCCAGAGCGAGCTGGAGGAGCCGGCAGGGCCGGGGCCGTCCGCGCCCCGCCCCGTGCCGCAAGTAGCCGCGCCCCACCTCCTCGGCGAGGGCGAGTGTGGCGGCCGCCTCGCGCAGCGACGCAAGCAGAGCGTCTGCCTGCGCGTGCGCGCCAGCCAGCTGGGCGCGCAGCGTGCGCAGCAGCAGCAGCTGCGTGGGGTGGGAGGGCGGGCGTCGCTGGTCGGGGAGGGCGCGCCGCTGCCGCCGGCGGCCCAAGGACGGACGGGACGGCGAGCGCCCCGCATGCACGCGGTCCCCGGCCCGCCCCCAGCCTCCCCAGCCAGGCAGACCTTCTGAGGCCAAGGCTCACCACGAGGTGCCACGAGCGCAGGTCGGCCACTGCTTCGGCGACGGTAAAATTGCTCACACCCTCTTCAGCTTGGGCCTTGGGCTGCGGCGGCGCGGGCGCGCGGCCGCGCGTCGGGCGCCGCTGCCAGTCCCCGGGCCTCGCGGCCGCGCGCCCTGCCAGCGCCGCGCTCGCCCATCTCTCTGTTGAAGATAACACAAGGAGAATGTCCTGGTTTTGCTTGTGCGCTTGCAAGCCAGCGGAGCCCACCTCGGGGTCGATCAGTTGCTTGAGCTGGTGAGCCCTGCTCATGAGTCGAGCCAGGTCGTCCGCGCACTCCTCGGCGCTCGCCCCCTGCGGCAGCCGGGCGCGGGCCGCCAGGCGAGGCCGCGCAGCCCGTTGGCGCGCTGGCGCCGCGCGACGCTTCGCGTCAGGCGGGCCGCACCACGGGCGCAGGCGCGCCAGGCGCGCGCCGGCCTCACGCCTTGCCCCGCTGGAGCCGTGGCGGCCGCGCGCCGGGCGCAGAGGGCGGCCCACCGCCGCAGCACCCTGCCGGGCCGTGCCCGCGGCGCTCTTGCCCTCTCCCTCGGCACTCACCGGCCGGCGGTGCGCCCCCAGCAGACCGCACACTTGCTCCACGGGATGCTCTGCAGGGGGGGCGAGGCGGCCGCCAGGGCATCAGGGCGCAGCGCGAGGGGCAGCCAGGCGGGGGGGCTACTCGAGGCGGGCTCGGGGCAAGGGGGGAGGGGCGCGAGCGGCCCAGGGAGCCCGGCGCCGGCGCCCAGCCGCGGGGCGCAGCGGTGCAGGAGAGGCCCGGCCGGGCCGGCCCCCGAGTGGGCACGAGCAACAGAAATCAACGGATGCACACAATAGGTGCGCCTCACCATTGCCGCATCGCGCCCCGAGCCGCAGCAGCCGCGCCTCCGCGTCCCAGTGGCTCACGCGCGCGTAGCGCAACGCCTCCTGCACACACGGCGCCGGGGCGGGCGCCGCGGCGGGCGCGTGAGGCGCGGGCGCGCGGCGGGGCAGGCGCGCGCCGGCGCAGCGGCGCAAAACGTCGGAACTCCGCTGTTCGACTCAAAGAACTCAAAGCTCCTGGATTGCTTTGAGTTCTTTGAGTTCTAGAACTCAAAAGAGAACGCAAAACTCCTGGTTTCCTTAGAGAACTCGAAGAAAGCCAGGACCACACAGGCATCCACGACCCACGCATCGCACGCGCCCAGCCTCGCAGGCGCAGGCGCAGCGGGCGCGCCCCGCGGCGGGCCTCGGCCCTGCGCCCTGTGCATCCGCGTCGGCGCTTCCTTGCCTGGAAGCGGGGGGGGTCCAGGTCTCTAACGTCATAGAACCGCATGGCCACCTCCCCCGCCAGCAGCGCCCATACCTCGGCCACCTGTTGGGGCGGGGGAGGGCGGGTGAGGGGAGGGGCGGGGGAGGGCGGGTGGCGTGCGGGGAGGGGGCCGCGGCGCGGTGGCAGCAAGTGGGAGCGACGCACAGCACAGGGATGCGGCCTCAGCGCTCCGCGGGCAAAGAGGCAAACGGGCGCGGCGGCAGGGGGCTGGCGCTGGTGCATGCCACGCGCTCACCAGCAGAAGCGGCAGGCGGGGCAGCTGCACCAGCAGCGCGGCGGACCCCTCGGCACCGGCATCAATAGACGCGGCTGGCCCCAGCCCCGCGCCGTCCTGGTGCTGCTCCCGCTCCCGCTCCCCCTGCATGGTGTCTACAACCGCCTGCAGCAGACCGCGCGGCAGCCTGCGGCGCCGCTGGAGCAGACGCAGGGCGCCGAGCGCAGAGGCCGCCAGTCGTGCCTTGGTCTGCAGGGCGGCAGAGGGACGCGGCCGGCCCGCAGCTCAAGCGCACAGCTTCAGCCCCAAACACTGGCACGCGCGCAGCGCCCGCCCCTGCCCTTCATGCTTCCGCGCCGCCCCAGCTATCTGGCGCGTCTCGCTACCTCCCCACCACATGCTTGCACGTGGCATGCCAGGTTGCCACGTGCAAGCACGTGCTTTCAGTGCGCGTGCTCTGTGCATCTGTCAGCACAGGTGTCGAGCGCTGCCGAGCCCCTGCACTTTGCACTTGCCTCCACAATCCAGCCCGGGAGTTCCTGTGAGGACTCCTCGTCGCCAACGGCGGCTGCCGGCGGCGGCTGCGCGGCGCGCGGGGCGCGGGGCGCGGCGGGCAGGCCGAGCGTCAGCGTCGGAGCAGGCGCGCCACTGCTTGACTGCGGCGCTGCACCGGGGGGCAAGGCGGTGGCGCGCACGCGGCCAGCAGCACCGAGCCATGTGTGCCCACCTCCTCCAGCGCAAGCGCCAGCAGGCCCAAGCCGTGCGACTGCGGGCGCGCGGGCGGAGGTGGCGGCAACAGCGTCGTGCCGGCGGCGGCCCGCGCCCCTCCTGCGCCGCTCCGCGCCAGCGCCACCGGGCCGCCCCTCTGCACGGCTGCCGCAGGGCACTCGCCGCCGCCCCCTGGCTCACCTCCACTGCCCACCCCTGCAGCTTGCCATTGCCGCCGCTGCTCACCAGCAGCGGCTCTGCCGCGTCAGCGGCAGCCTGCGCGGCCTCCTCCGCCGCCCGCTGCGCCGCCGCTGCCGCGCCCTCCTCTCGGCGCTGCTCCGCCGTGGCCGCCGCGTCTGCGGCCGCCGCCGCCGTCGCCTCAGCCCGCCCCGCCTCCGCACCCCACACCTCTGCCACCAGGGCCGCGCTCGTGGCCCTGACCTCTGCGCGCGCGATGCCGTCCGCCCGGTGCAGCAGCGTCAGAAATGCAGAAACGGCGCCCTCGAAGCGCGCGGCCGCCTCCGGGCGCGCCTGCACGCGGGCGAGCGAGCGAGCGCGCGGCCTTGGGAGGGGCGGGCGTGCGTGGTGCGCCCCGGCCTCCCGTCGCCTGCTCGGCCGCCGGCGCCTCTGGGGCGGCGGGGGAGGGGGGCGCCCTCGCCGCCGACCGGCCCCGAGGGAGCGCCGGCGACGCTGCCAGCAGCGGGCCTTGCGCTGTCAGACACCCAACGGCGCCGGCAGGCCATCAACAACAAAACTTTCCATCCGGCGGTCGATGAACACACGCACCTCCAAGCGCCGGGTGTACTCGACAACGCCCAGCTGCTGCTGGGCCTTGAGCTGCTGGATCGCCTGGTCCACTACTTCGTCCGTCGTCATCGTCACCGGCGCGTCCTCGGTTGCGGCGGCGGCGGCGGCGGGCGGCGGCGGCAGCGCGGGCGCGTCCTCGGGCGCGGTGGCGGCGGCGGGCGGCGGCGGCGGCAGCACGGGCGCGGGCAGCTCCGGCTCCCAGGCCCCCGCCGCCGCGCGCTCCGCCAGCCTGCGGCGGCAGGCAAGGGCACAGGCAAGGGCGCGTTGGGGGCCGCCATCCCGTCCGAGCCAGCGAGTCTAGGGTTACCCCAAACCCTAGCGGCGCACTTGTCGGCGCCTTGTTGGCGCATCGCCGGCAGCGCCGCTCCTGGCCTCCTCGCGCCGCCCCGCCGCCCCACCTGCACATCTCCCGCCCCGCCAGCAGCGCCAAACTCTGCTCCTCCGCGTCCTGCTGCAGGCCTCCTGGCGTCTGCACGGCGCGCCGGCACGCATGCACGTTCAGCGCGGCGAGTCGCGCGCACGCCGGCGCGCGCGAGGCGGGCAGGGTGGTGCGGGCGCGGCGGGCGGCCGCAGGCGCGCGGCCAGACGGCGGCGCGCCATGGCCGCACCTCTGCAAACACGTCCAGCGGCGCCAGCGGCACCAGGCGGGGGTCTGGGTGCGCCAAGCCGTCTGCACACAACCGCAGCCGCGCAGCGCCCGGTTGGGGCGAGGCGCGCGCGAGAATGCGCGCCCTCGCAGTGCGGCAGCCGGGTGGGGGTGTGGGGGGTGGTCCCAGACTGAAACTAGTAACGAACAACGACAAAACGATGAAAAATAACACAACCAGTTGCGCCCGCCACTAGGAGACGCACTGATGAACACAGAGGCAAGATCTTGGTGCTCCACCAGGTGGCGCCACAGGGGCGAGCCGGCGGCGCCCGTGCCGCCCGCGCGGCGCGTCCGCTCGGCGTCCGCCGCGGCGTGCACCGCCGCCCACAGCCGGGCCGCCGCCCCCGACGGCTCCCCGTCAACGCCCGAGCCCGCGGCGGCCGCGCGCTGCCGCGCCGCCGCCATCCCGGCCGCCGACTCCTGCCACAGGTCGCGCAGCTCTCTGGCGCTCAGCGCGCCGAGCTTTGACTCGAGCTTGGCCGCCGCCTCTTGCGCAGGCAGGGTGCCGCTGGCCGCGCCGCCGGCGCCGCCCCCGCCGCCCCCGCCGCCGCCGCCCGGGCGCTCGGCGCCCCGCCCGCGCCCCCCCGCCAGCACGAGCTCCAGAAGCAGCAGGCCCGTCGGCCCCCCGGCGCCGCTTGCGCCCAGCACCCGCTTCACTGCCTCGGACACGACCTGCGGGACGCAACGTCGCGCGCGGCGCGCATGGGCGACTCGAGCGCAGGCGCGAACGGGCGCGCCGCACCGCGGAGCCGCGCGGCTCGGCGCCCGCGCGGCCGGCCCTTGCTCCAACGGTCGCGCAGCTCGGCAACCAGCGCCCGCGCTCCCTCACTCCCTCTCCCAGCACACCTGGGGATCCTCGAAGGCCGCCAATGCCGCCGGCTGGGCGGCCGGCCCCGCCTCTCCCGACGCCTGGGGCGCCTGTCCGTCCGCCTGGGGCGCCTCTCCTGCCGCCGCGGCCGCGGCCGCGGCCGCCAGCGGCTCGTGCAGCTCGGCCCACCTGCCCAGGACGGCGGCCACTGCGGCGCGGGCGAGCCGGGGGGGGGAGGCCGGGGGGCTCGCAGAGTGAGGCCACCGCAGTTGCTGTCCTTCAGGTCACGCTCATGCACTGTTCTCCTCGCCCCTTCTCCTTGCCCCTTCCAACAGAAACAACAACTGCCCGGGCCTGCAGGCTCCGTGCCGGCGGGCACGTGCCGCGCGGGGAGGCCGGCGGCACACGGGGCGCGCGCGCGGGCGGCGCAGAGCGCCAGCACGCGCCTTCCGCGTCGCCGGAGCAAACGGCGGCCTGCTCCAGGGCCTCGGCCTCGGGCAGCTCCTCCTGCGTCTGCAGGCCTGCGAGCCCTGCAGCAGCGAGGAGTCGTGGTGGAGGGAGGGTGGCTCGGACGGCGGCCGCGGGAGCCGGGAGGAGCCGCGCCACAGCGCGCGCCGCCAAGGAGCGCACGGCGCGTGCCCCTCCCTTCAGCAGGCGGTGACCCGCCGTGCCCCCCCCCCCACCACCACCACCATCCATCCACCCCCGGTCTCGGGCGCGGCCCCCC
>PCFQ01000046.1:251515-275215 GCA_003063905.1 Chlorella sp. A99 | reverse complement strand
GGGGGGTGGAGGGGGGGGGGGGGGGCGCTGATGAGGCCGAGGAAAGGCTTGGGCCGCTTGTGGGATCCGACTGGCGTTGCCCGCGCCCGGCCCCGGGCCTGCGCCGCTGCAAGCGCCACCGCCCCCACACCCCACTGCACCCCCCCACCCCCACCCCAGACACACTCGCACCACGCATGCGCCACCCTCGCATCGCCTGCCGGCCTCCCGCCCGCCCCCGCACCTGCAGCGGCTTTGCCGCCTCGGCGCGCGCCTCTGCCTGCTGCCTGCTGCCGCGGCCGCGGCACACGTGCAGCAGGTGGGCGCCGTAAAGGAGGCACTGCGCTTGAGAAGGGGGCCAGGGAGGCGGAGGCGGCACGCCGGCGTGCGCGGCGGTGGGCGGCGGGCGCGCACGCTCGCTGCCGCGCGAGCGCTGCCGGGCAGGTGAGGGGGGACGTGGGGGGCGACCGGAAGGCTGTGTTCCTGTGTGAGTTATTTCTATCAAGATTTGTTATTTGTTGATTCAAATTGACTGCTCGCCTGCGGCGACTTAAACTTGACCCCCTCGCTGGAGGCCTGCAGCGCAGCCCCCAGCTCCTGCAGAACTTCGTCCTCCACCGCCTCCTGCGGCGCAGGCGCGCGCGCGCACGGTCGGCGGCGCGCGGCGCTGCGTGCGCGGCCGGAGCGGCGTGGTGCGGCGCGCGGGCCCGCCAGCCAGCCGGCCCTCCCTCCCACCCTGCCTCCGGCGGCCCCGGCACGGGCGATGGACGCGCTTGCGGCTCCGCATGCACCCCTCGGCCTCCCCCCCTCCCGTGGCCCCGCCGCTCGCCAGCTGCTGGGTCCGCGCCCGCCGCGCCGCCAGCGACTCCACCTCGTCGCCGTCCTCCATCAGCGGCCGCAGCTTCTGCGCGGGCGGCGGCGCACGGGGCGGGCGCGGTGCGGCGTCGGCGGGCGCCGCCGCCGGCCGCCGCGCCGCCGCCGGCCCCACCTTCCCGCGTCTGCCGCATGCGCGGCCTGCTGCCGCGCTTTGGCTTCTTCTAGCAGAGCGCCACTGGATCCATACGATGCAGGTCTGGACCTACAATACCACGCTACCAGCTGGGCCACGATACAGGTCTGGAGCTCCAAACAGAGCAGCCTAGGACTGCACACGCTCGCACCTTGATGGACAGGTCCAGCGCCAGCTGCACGTGCGCCTTTGCCAGCGCGAGGCACCCCGCAGCGCTGGGCGCGGCCGCGGCCGCCTCGTGCAGCGCCGCCAGCACCTTGGCCCGCGCCTTGTCGTCCCTGCGGGGCTCCAGGGGGGGGGGGGGCGGAGATGCAGCGCAGCCGGCCGTCGATTTGGCCGTGCAACGCGTGTTCGCCGCCGCACTTGTTTGTCCTTCCTACTCCCCAGTGCCCCTCTCCTTCTTCCAAGCACGTCGCCCTTCCATGCAGCCAGTCAGCTGCGCTCACCTGGCCTTGCGGAACTGCTGGTAGAGGGCTTTGGCCTGAGCCACGCCCGACGGCGGCCCGGCGGGGGCATCACCGCCGGCTTTGGAGGAGGCCTTGCCGGCAGCCTTGCCGCTCTCCCTAGCCTTCTTACCCATCTGCGCGATCCTCGACAGGCGCGATGGGGTTCAGGAACTTGTCGCCCCTCCTTCCACTCCTTTTGCTTGGACCTAGCAACTATGTCTAACTCAGGGTGATGGCACAGGTCAATGCAACCCTCGGATGGGGGTGTCTATCCGGTGGCCATGGCCATGCCATGTGGGGGGAGCTGGATGTCTGAACAGCGCTGCAGCTTGTTGCAGCTTGTTGGGTAGCCGCAGAGCAGGGAATTTGAGGAGCAGGCGGAAGAAATACCAACGAAAGACTGGCTGGGCTCTCCCCGCTCCTCATCAGCACCCTCCTGCGCAGATTATGTGCACAGAGCGTCCACTCGACTTCTTCCGATCATCGCGCAGAGAGTTGAGGACCGTACATTGATCTTTGTGTGTTTGGCACTCGCCTGGCGGGCATCCGGCATGCTCAAAAGCGCGGCGATATCCTGCAACGCGGAATGCGGGCGGCAGTAGTGGTGAGTGCGCACGGCGGCAGCGGCGGTTTTGCCCGGCCGCCCTCGCAGACTGCTGCTCGCGCAGGCATCGCTGCGATGGCGGCGGCGCTGATCCTACACTCTTTCATCACTGTGATGATGCAGGGGACTTGAGCTCACCCACTGAGAGACGAAACTGGCCCATTGTCGGGGAGTGAGCGGCTCTGCGGCGTGGCATGCGTGCGGCGATCGCCGGCGTGTCGCCCGAGGAGGCGGCGGCAGCCGAGGAGCTGTGGCGCAAGCTCAGGTGCGGGGCTGGGAGCCGCGGGCTGGCGGGCCTGCCAGGGGGGCCAGCCAGAGGGGCGGCTGGAAGGAAGCCTTGTGAAGATGGCCCTAATGGCGATGCGCTTGCCTACCCTTGCGGGCCCAGTTGAGCGCGAGCCGCGCCACTGCTGCAGAGCCGCTCGGGGGAGCGAGGATGACCCCAAGCGGGCCTTGGACGAGGTCTCGGAGTGGTGCAAGGCGCGGCCGTGGTGAGCGGCCGTGCCTTGTTGCCGGCGCAGCGTCTGTGCCACCCATGGCGACGAGGGCCGCGTCGACTGGTCTGGGCCGGCTCCCTGCAGTGTCGGCTCCCTGCATGGCCGCTCCCCTCGCTGACAGCGCCCGCCCCTGCGTATGCCGCGCGTCCCCTCCGCAGCGGCGCCACGTGCTTGCTGGCAGCCAAGGCCCACCTGGCCGCGGGGCTGGGCTGGCTGTGCCACCACATCGTCAGCGAGGTGGTGCCGGCACAGCAGGCAGCAGGCAACTCCATGCAAGAGCGGGAGGCGGCGATGGCGAGTGGGGAGGGACAGACAGACAAGGGCGCCTGCGATTGCCCGCCATCGGCAGCTGCCGGGGCGCTGCTATGACGCGCGTGCTGCTCAGGCCTGCATCGCGCCTGCTGCTCAGGCTGCGCGTCCGGGGGCAACTGTGCCACGGGTCTTCGACCTGCCGCGCTGACGCCGGCGTGCCGCCTGGGCCCGCCCCGCGTGCAGGCGCTCGCCTGCGACAGCATGCTCGCCCTCTTTCTGCAGCAGGCCCTCGTCTTTGCGGCGCAGGGCGGCGTCGAGTTCCGCTCCCTGCAGTGCTTCTACCTGGCCTGCCTGGTGGGCTGGGTGGGCCGCCCGCTCCGCGCGGCAGCAGCGGGACCCGGCCCAGGGGGCGCTCCGTGCCCTCCCCCGGCGGCCTCGCTCCCCAGCAGACCCGCGCCGCGTGCGCTTGGCCGCGCCGCGTACGCTTGGCCGCGCCGCGTGCGCTTGGCTGCGCCGTGTGCGCTTGGCCGCGCTGCGCGGCCCCCCTCCTCCCCTTTGCGCTCGTCGAGCCCCGACCGTGCGCCGCGCGTCCGCTGCGCCGCGCCCCGCCTCCCCGTTGCAGCTGGCGTACTGGCTGCGCGGCGTCGGCGCGGCGCAGACCACCTTCAATGTCTTCACGACCACACGGTTTGCGGAGCAGCAGAGACTCAAGGCAAGGCCGGGCTTGCGGCGCCGCCAGCGGTGGCTGGGCCGCACTCCCGGCAGCGCGCTCGACGGCGGGCTGCTGGGCGGCAGGCCAGTCCGCGCGCCGCGCCGGCACCGGCGCCAGCACTCCGCTCCACTTCTGCGCCGGCTGTGGCGGCCGCTGCTTGCAGGTGCTGCTTGCCGAGGCGGAGGCGGAGCAGGCGGCGGGCAAGAGCGCGACTCAGGCTGCGGTTCTCGCCTTCTGGTGAGCTGAGCACATCGCATGTGCCCCGGCCTGCATCAGTCGCGTGACGCGGCAGGGCCGCCGCTCTGCGCCGCTCTGCGCCGTGCTGCAGGAGCGACCCAAGCACCGAGCCAGTGCTCGGCGAGCGCATGCCATTCGAGTGCGGGGAATCCAAGGCTGGCCTGGGCGGCTACGTGCAGCGGGCGCTCTTGGCGAGTCTGGGTGCTTGCGACGCTCGCCATGCTCGGGCGGGCGGGCTGTGGGTCCCTGCCTCTCTGCACTTTTGGGTTGCAGTGCGCAGCTGCCCGCTGCTGCTTCCGGCTTCCGGCTTCACGCACATGCATGGCTTACCGGTTCGCGCCCGCGCTTGCAGGAGGGCGCCGAGCGGCTGGCCACCGCCATTGCGGACGATGCCGACATGCACGCTGGGCGGCTGCGGCCGCAACTCAGTCCTCTGTGAGCGCGAGGCGAGACTGCGCCGGCGCCTGCTGCCTGCGCGCGCGCGCGCTTGGGCGCCCGCACGCCATTCTGTCCCCCTGGGCTTGCCTTGCGCTGTGTCCTTGCTCGTGCTGGGGTCGCTATGCGTGAATGCCTCCCCCCGAAGGGTTTTGTTCGGGGCGGGGGAGGGACAAGCCAAGCTTCCACAGCTTCCTTGCTGTGAAAGCGTTTCCCGGTTGCTAGCTCGTGCAGACTGAACCCACCTGTTCTGAGCATCCCTTGCAGATTCCAATCCATCGCACGCGTCAAGACTGACCCCACCGTCTTCCTCTCCGCGCGCATCCAGTTTGCCGGTGGGCGTGGGCGCCAGCAGAGGACGCTCGCTCCATCGGCGAGCCAGCGCATGGCGTGCGTTCCCCACCTGGCCGCGCGCCTGGGCTGAATCCCCCATGCTGCGCCAGCTGCGGCTGCGTGCGCGCTGCCCTCGGCATCCCAGGGTTTAGGGTTTCCTAAACCCATACCATACCACGCGATCATACCACATCACCGCATGCCATGTGTAGACGACTTGATCTCGGGCGATGATCGCAAGCATCTGAAGCGCGCCATAACAGACTTGATGGTGAGAAGAAAGCACGGGATTGTGCGCGCTGTCAGCATGGGCCAAAAGCCCTGGTGTCATGTCGGCCCGCCTCGGCATGCGGCCAGCGCGGCTGATCGGCTGGCTGTGAGGCTGCACAGCGTTGGCCCGCCTGGCTGGGTGGAGCGCCGCACACGCGGGTCGCAGGTCGCAGCCACTGGCAGGCTCACTCCCATTCCACTGCAGGCAGGCGTTGCAGAGCTGCAGGTGCCCTCTGGAGCAGTGGCAGTTGGCCCTGGCTCCAAGTTCGCTCCGAGCCATGTACGTGGGTGGGAGAGCCACAGATGTTGCAAGACCGCCCAGTCGCTGCACTGCTGCGCACGTCAGCCACTGTGCATGCTCTGGCTGACCTGCGCCTGCCCTGTCCCGCCCGCCCTTGCGGCAGGCGGCAGCGCGCCAGCAGGAGAGAGCCGTCAACATCGAGCGGCTGCAGAAGAAGCGGCAGCAGAGCCAGGCGCAGCGCGCGGCGGCCGAGGCGGCGACGGCCAGGGCCACCGCGGGCGCCGCGCCCAAGCCGATTGTGCCCAAACCCGAGTTGGTGAGCAGGCTTGATCGCCTACATTTATGCAATCAGTTCAGTTGCGACAACAGTTGCGACAATGCCCGCATGCGTGGGTCGAAGTGGGGAGGGTTGTGCCTGGGTCGCCCAATAGCTGTGGGGCCTACCAGCTACCTTGCGCGGGGCGCGGCGGCCGCCCCTCACGCAGCCGCGGCGGGAAGCGCAGCTGGCCACCTGCGCATGCCGCCCCCGCGAGCAAGCCACCGCCGCGCTCGCGCATTCCTGACGTGTCCTCTGCAGATTCGAGCTTACCTGGCGCAGCAGCTTAAGGCGGCCACCGCTGGGGCCGCCGGCGGTGGCAAGAACTCGGCGGCCGCTGATGCGAGCCAGGCGGCGCTGGCGCTGGTGGCCACCGCTCCCAGCCAGCTGCGGCAGATGTTAGGGCAGCTGAAGTGAGACTGCCCCCCCCCCCCCCCCCCTTTTCCACTGGCCCTCTGCCCAACCAACTCTGGCTCGCCTGCCACTGGGTGCCCGCCTGCGCAGAGCGGCCTGCCTGCGTGGCGCTTGCGCTGATGCGCTGACGCGCGCGGTGCCACCACCGCTGCAGGTCCGAGGGCCTGGCGGCGGCATCGCTGGCCAACGAGATGGACGCGCTGCTGTCGTATGCGCGCGCCCAGCAGGCGATGCAGGCGGCGCAGGCGGCACAGCGGGGGCCGGGCAGCCAGCAGCGCGGCCAGCAGGCGGAGCGGCCGCCGGCGCTCGTGTACTGCCTGCCTGCGGCGCCGGCGGCAGGCGGTGGGGAGGGGGCGGGGCGAGGCGCCGCCCTCCACATCATTGAGACGCAGGCGGCGTTTCAATCGGCGTTCGAGCAGCAGGCCCGGCAGCCGGAGGCAGCCAAAGCCATGGCGAGCGTGGGGGCGGGGGCTGCGCAGCACGAGCACAGCTGGGTGGCACCGTGGGGCGGGGGCGTGCGGGGACGGCGCCGCGCCCACGTGCCGCGTGCCCGCGTGCCCACGTCGCCTGGGGATGGCGCGCCCACGTGCCCACGTCGCCTGCTGGACCCTCTGCAGGAGGAGGGCCTGGTGACGTCTTTTCCGGAGCTCAGCGCCCTGATGGAGCTCTGCGACCTGCCCGACGCGCTGAAGTCGTCTCAGGTGAGCTGCAGGGGGCGGCGGCCTGCCACCCTGTGTGCACGCCCTCCGCCGCGGCTCTCCACTGCCGCTGCCGGCGGCGGGCCGATGCGCCGCGCGTCGCCGCCGCACGCAGCCGCTGGCAGGGTCCCAGGTGGTGCTGCGGGCCGGGGACCTGCAACTGCCAGAGCCGGGGTCGCTGGCCTATGTGCTGGCCCCCGGGGACAAAGCCTTGCTGGCGGACCTCGCGGAGCGGGGCGCCCCCGAGTTGGACCGCATCCACGGTGAGGGACAGGGACTGCCATGAGGGACGGGGACCCTACAGGGACTGCCAGCTGCTCCCGGGGGGGTGGGGATCGAGGGGGCGGGGGTCGAGCGCCGGCGGCTGCGCCTGCGGAAACGGCCTGGCAGCCGCCGCCGCAGCGCGCCAGCTGCCCTGGTCCCAGCTGGCTGCCGCACGCGCGCCGCTGCCCCCGCCCGCACCCAGACTGTGCCCCAGGCAGGCGCCAGCAGAGGCACGCCGGCGCGCCGCAGCGGGGCGGGCCGCGGCCGTGCACGCCCCCCGCGCCCGGCGCGCCGGGCGCCGGCAGCGCCGCCAGCCCCCCCGGTAGCGACGGCGGGAGCGCGAGCGAGTACGGCAGCGCGGCGGAGAGCTTGGACGAGGAGGTCTGCAGTGTGCTGGGGGTGGAGTGCAAGAGGCTGGGCCGTGGCGTCGATCCCGAGTCGCTGGGGTATTATGAGCTGGAGGAGCAGGTGATCGGTTGTTTTGGTAATCAATTTAATTGGGCGAGCAGGTGGACGGGGCGAGCCGGGCACTGCCGCCTGCTGCGGTGCCCCCCGCGCGTGCGCCGGCCCGCTGGCCGCGCCCGGCCGGCGGGCCGCTGCGGGGCGTGCGCGCGCGGGGCGCCCAGCTCACGCGGTCGCGCCGCCTCGACCCTGCCGCCGCCCTGCCCCCCGCCCCGCGCAGCTCACGAGCCACTTGACGCCCCTCGATCGCTACCAGCTCCGCCTTCTGTACAAGACAGAGCGGTGGCTTGGTGGGCGAAACGGACCTGCGTGCAGCCCGTGCCGCAACCTGCGCGCGCGGGCGCCGTGCTGGCGGGCGCCCAGCCCGCGCCGGCCTTTGGCGCTCTGCGGCTGTCACCCTGCCGTCGGCGGCTGGGTCGCCTGCCGACCTGTGCCGCGCGGGACACCCCCTGCAGAGGCAGCGGTGGAGCTGGGCTTGCCGCTTAGCCGAGACCTCGACTTGCTGGCCTTCATCATGGCGAGTGCTGGCGCGCTGCCGCGCGGCCTGCCGCAGCTCCTGCCGCCGGCGTGCGCTCGTGGCTGCCGCGCTGTGCGCTGAGCAGTGAGCCACCCCGGCGCCTGCGCGGCGCGAGCGCGGCGGCGCCCTGCCGCGCCGCAACTGTGCGTGGTCCCTAAACCCTAAACCCTAAACCCTAGTGCCTGCAGGAAGGCCAGGCTACCGACGATCACAATGATGAAGAGTTCGTGCTCGTGGCACGGGCGGCCGTCAGGTGGGCTGGGCGAGGGTACGCGAGCAACAACTGATGGGGTGGGCCGCGCTCGGGTGTGTGTGCGGGACGCATGCCGAGGCAGCAGCCTTGGGGCCGGCCCCGCAGAGCATGCGCGTGCCGGACAGCTGCGTCTGTGAGCGCCTGACACGGCAGGGTGCGGCAGGATCTCAGGGGAGCTGGTCGGGCGCTGCCGTGTGACGCTGAGCAGCGCCCGCCACGCGCCCCGCCCCGCCGCAGCCGGGCCCTGCGCGGGCGCGCGATGCTCCGCGCGCTGGCTGCGCTGCGCGGCGGCGCGCCGCCGCCGCGCCGCGACCTGGTGACCCTGTCTGCGGCGCTGGCGGCCCGGGAGTGGAGCAGTTCTGCGCTGGCGCAGATGCTGGAGGTAGGAACAGCCTGCTGCCTTTGGAACGCGGGGGTCGAACTGTCGGCGAGGCTGGCATGAGGCGCACTCCCGTTCGGTTGCGCTGACTGGCCCGCTGTCGGCCCCCCTCCCCCTGCGCCGCACCTGCGCCGGCTGGGCCGCAGCCCCCCACGCTGCACGCCGCCGTGGCGCAGGGCATACAGGCTGCAGATGCCGAAGTGACGAGGACTGTGTTCGTCGGGTTCATCAAACAGCCCGATGTGGAAGGCACGGGCCAGCAGCAGCAGCGCGTGGAGCGCGGCAGCCGCGGCGAGCGGGGCGGCGCCGAGGCCGAGGCGCCGCCGCCACCGGGCGTGGTGGTGGGCCAGCGCGGCGCGCGGCAGAAGGGCAGCAGGGCGGCGCAGCAGCAGCAGCAGGAGCAGGAGCGGCAGCCGGCGGCGCCGGCGGCTGGGCAGGCCAAGCCTGAGCAGGGCGGCGCTGAGGAGGAGGGGAGGCTCCTGGAGATTAGCGATATTATCAAGGAGGAGATGTGCTACGTGGCGCCGGTGCAGGTGGCGGCTCAGGTCCTGCTCCCGCTCCTGTTGGCCGCGGCTGGGACGCCGCCGCCGCCGCCCGCCGTCGCGCCGGGGGACGGCGTCGGCCGGGGCGGCGCTGCCCAACAGCCGCCGCGCCCCGCGCGCGAGCCGCCCACCCCGCAGCAGCGGGACTGGCTGCTGGGAGTGAAGCGGGAGGCTGGCGAGGCGGTGCTGCTGGCCCTGACGGCGCTGCAGCAGCGGGGCAGGCTGTCCACGCCAGTGGCCACGCAGCTGTCCCTCTTTGTGGAGCAAGCGATGGCGCTCCAGCGGGAGCAGCAGGACGAGGCTGGCGCGGGGGCGGGGGAGGCAGCAGAGGATGGGCCGGGCCGTGCGGCCGCTCCCGTGGGCGCGGCCATGTCCGGTGCGGTCGGCAATAACGTTGACGGGGGTCGAACCATCGAAGGTGAGATTTGCCAGGCTTTGCTGGACAACGCCAATGTGAGTTGTGCGCTCAGGTGCGCAGCCAACAGCCTGTCATCGCCTGCCCATTTTGCAGTAGACGGAGCCCGTCTGTCGGGAACCCTGATGCACCTAGGGCAGCTGCCCCTGCCGGCGCTCGCACAGGCGAGCCAGCCACCGCCCCTGCGCCCCAACGCGGCCCTGCGCTCGCGCTGCCCGCGCTCCAGCTGTGCCTGCCGCTCCACGAGGGGCCTGCCCCTCCAGTCGCGCGCTCCCTGGCAGGCATGCGCGGCCAGCTGCATCCCCGCCTGCACCCCTGAGCAGGTGTATACGTTCTGCTGCCAGCTGGTAGCGGAGCGGTTCCTGGACCTGCCAGACTTGGACGAGCGCTTCCAGGTGGGCAGGCGGCAGGCCACGTCGGCCTCCCCATTCCCGGAGGCCACTGCATCTTCTAGGAAGGAATGAGGCCACTGTGTTTCTCAGAGGCCACAACATTCCCAAATACCTGGAGGGAACGAAGCGTGGGCTCAGTATGAGGGACGCGGGGCCTCGCACCTGCCATGCACCTGCCATGCACCTGCCATGCCTCGGCACTGCAGAGCCGGCTCGTCAAGATGAAGCCGCCTGGTTGGGGTGGGCACGCGCCGCTGACGCGTGCGCACGGGCCCGCCCCGCCGCCGCTGCCGCCGCCGCCGCAGGCGCTCCTGCCGCTCCCGGCGCCGGAAGGCGAGCTGGGGCAGCATGACGCCGTCGGGCTGACCCGGCGCGGGCTGCAGCAGCTGGTGGAGCAGCATGAGAGCAGCGGGCGCAAGAAGGGTGACAGCACGGCCGACGATGCCGAGGGACCGAGCGCTGAGCAGTGCGCCGCCGCACTCGCCGCGTTTGCCTGCGGCGGCGCCGCGGGCGGCCACGGCGGCAAGCGCGGCGGCGGCGGCGGCGGCCACGCGGCGGCCGACGCGGCGACCGAGCCGCCGCAGGGGCAGGCCGTGGCGGACGCCGCCTGCGCGCTGCTGGCAGCCGCGCAGAGGCAGCTGTGCCTCCATGCCCTTCTGTTCCGCGTGCACATTGAGGGGCTAGCAGAGGTGGAGAGGGCCGTGGAGGCAGACCGGGCGTGCGCGGCGGCATTCACCTGCGGCCTCGAGGCCGGGGCCCACCGGCCAGAGCGGGAGCGGCCGGAGCGGGAGCCGGAGCCGGAGCGGGCGCGGGGGCAGCCGGGCGGGGAGGCGCCGACGGAGGACGGCGCCACGAGCGGGGCGGCAGAGGACGCGGGCAGGCTGCAGGAGACCGCGGAGCAGACGAGGATACAGCACTGTCGCGTCACGCGGGCACTGCTGGCTTGCAGGTGGGTGACATGCAGCGGGGCGGGCAGCCAGAGTCTCGGCCCGGCTCCTGCTGTGCGGCGGGCAGCGCTCTGCACTGCCGCGTCCCTTTGGGAAGCAGGCCGCCTCTTGTGCCGTGCTGCTTGATGTGCTGTTGTGCTGTGCCACAGCTTGCTGCGTGATGCGCTGTTCGCCAACCACCAGAGATGCCTCGCATGCGCCGGGGGTGAGCTTCGCAATGTGTTGCCCTGGCAGGGGCGCGCCAGGCCTGCGTGGCTGCTGCTCTGCGTCTTCGTTCGGCCTCGACAGCCACTGACAAGCACGCCTTCCTCTGCGCTGCTCGCGCTTGCCCTTGCTACCCCGGCTGCGCGCAGACGAGGTGGCGCGGCAGCTGCAGCGGCAGGCCAAGAGGCAGGAGCAGCGAGGAGAGCCAGTGTCTGCAGAGTGCCAATTGCATCTGGCGCAAGTGAAGCATGCTGCACGGACAGCAGCCGGACATGTTGCACAAAAGGAGGCTGCCGTCGCCAAGAGTGTAGCAGGCCTAGGCGCGTGGGGTCACTTGGCTGGCCTGCCAGCTGCGCCACCGGCGGTGCCAGGCTGGCCGCGGCGCCCTGCTCGCACCTGCGCCCGCTGAGCCGCGCCGCCCCTCGCTGCAGGCGGAGGAGAGGATGCGCCAGCGCTGGGCGGCCAGGTCATGGCAGAGCTGCACAAGGTCACGTCGGCCCTCGCTGGCATCGATGCAATCCTTAAGGACACTGCGGAGACTGGGGACGCGCCATACGTGAGCAAGCGCGAGCGCTGGCCGACTGCGGCGCGCGCCGCCGCCGCCGAGGCGCGCCCGGTCGGCGCCTGCCCGCCGTGCCCAAGCGCGGCGCGCCGCGCCCCTGCCCGCGCGCAGGAGGCCGCGGTCGGCGTGGTTGCACGGGCGGGCGCGCTAAAGGGGCTCGCGCACCTGGCCCAGCGCCTGCACTCTGCGCGGTCTGCGCTGGTTAACATTCTGGGCACAGACTCTATAAGTGAGAAGCGCGGCGGGGGGTGTCGAGCGCGTGCGCGTGATGTGGGTGATGGGCGGGCGCCCATGGCGGGGCCGCCGCCGCCGCCAGGCGACCGTGCAGCCGCCCGCCTCTTCCGCCGCCTTGGGCCTCGGCGCTGATCCTCCCCGCGCCTCGCCGCGCCGCAGCGCTGGTCGAGTGGAGCCACTGCTGCACGCTGCTGGCGCTGGCGGCGCTGCGCCGCGCGTGCGTGGCGCACGTGCCGAGCCGCCTGGCGCAGCTGCTGCTGACGGGCGTGCTGCCGCTGGCGTGGCAGCGCGAGCACGACACCAACCAGGCAAGAGCTGCTCTCTGCAGCACGGCGCTGGGCCCAGGACAGAGGGCCCACCCCTCCCGCCTGTCAGTCAGCGCTCGCTGCACGCATCTCACTTGCGCCCGCGACATCCCCTCGCGACATACAGGCGAGCCAGAGCAACGCCGCGTTTGCCGAGCTGCTGGCAGAGGAGGAGGCCGAGAAGGCAGCCAAGGCAGCCAAGGAGGAGAAGAGGAAAGCGGGCAAGAAGAAAGGCGGTGCAGCTACCGGCGGCAGCAAGAAGGCGGCGCCTGCGCCTGCGGCGCTAGGGAGCCGGCAGGGCAGCGGCGACTCTGCGTGGGATGGTGAGGTGGCGGAGACGGCGGGCGCTCCGCGGGCGGTAGCAGCGGCCGAGGGAGCAGAGGCAGAGGCAGAGGCAGCCAGCTCGCCCGACCAGCCGCCAGAAGGCTACCTGCGTATGATGGAGGAGCTGGCCAAGGAGGAGGAGCGGCAGCGGTCGCAGGCAGCGCAGCCGGCCGGCGCCGGCGCCGCGCCCGAGCGCGCGGCCGCCCCGAGCGGCGGCAGCCGCCCCGCGTCGGCATCAGAGGGCGCGGCCGCGGCAGAGGCGGCGCCGGCAGGGGGGAAGAACAGGGGGCGCGCGCCGGAGGACGCCGGGTGGCAGGAGGTTGGTCGGAAGGTTCTATGCAGGCAGCAGCAGGCGCCGGCGCCGGCGCCGGCGCCTTCCCAGCCGCGGCATGACATTGCCAAGCAGGCGCGGGTGTGGGAGCGCGAGCAGCGGAACGCCCCGCCGCCGCCCGCGCCATCCCCACCGCAGCATCGGCAGCAGTGGGGTGGAGGCGAGTGGGGCGAGGCCGGCGCGTCCTGGGGCCAGCCACGTGCACGGGCTCCGGCCACGCAGCGGCAGCCGCGCCAGCAGCAGCACAGGCAGCAGCAGTGGCACGTGCAGGAGGACATCCCTCCACCGCCCCCGATCGTCTGGGATGGCCGAGGCCCTCCCCCCTCCGTTGCCGGCTGGCGGCACCCGCCCGGCCAGGGCGCCGGCTGGGGCCCGCGGCCGGCGGGCGCGGCGCGGCCTCCGCAGGAGTGGGGCCAGGCGCCGGGGCCGGCTCACGCGTGGCAGGCCGGCGCGCCGTCGGCGCCAGTCGTGGTGACGTTCAGCGAGCCGGGCCCCGGCCCTGCGGCGGCGAGCTACCAGCAGCAGCGGCAGGGGGAGCAGGGAGGGGAGTTTGAGGAGGAGGAGGACGATGCAGAGATGGGCGATCTGATGCAGGCGAGGCGGGTGCAGGAGAGGGAAGGGGAGGCAGAGATGGGGGCCTGCTGTCGCACTGCCGGGTCGCAGCCCGCGCGCTGTCCCGCGCGCAGCGGCGCGCCCTGGCCTTGGCAAGGCTCGGCCAGGCGCGCCGCCTGGCGGGCTTTCTTCCTTCCCTCGGGGCCCGCACTTCTCTCCGGCGCTCCTGCGAACTCACGTCCCTTTCCCATCCTGCAGATGCTAGGCATCTCTGGGCACAGCACCTCGATGAGCGCAGAGCTGCCCAGCCCGCCCCCGCTCGCCAGCGGCGGCGCCGCAAGCTGGGCCGCCGTGCCCGTGCCGCCGCCCTCCCCGGCCCGCGCGCCCCCACCCCCGCCCATCCACCCAGGGGTCGCCCCGCCGCCGGCGCCGCCGGCGCCGCCAGCGCCGGCACCGGCCCGGGCCCAGGCGCAGGGGGCGCAGCCCTGGCTCGCCCCTGGGCAGAGCGTGGAAGACGCGGAACTGGAGATGGCTCTGGAGGCCAGCCGCGTGGACGCAGCCGCCAACCGCCACCACGCGGAGCAGGTGGGGGGTGCTTTGGGGTGCTTGGCCGCTGGCTGGAGGGAGCAGCAGCGCGGCACGCGCACGTGCAGGGCCTCATCCCCAGCCTGCCTTCCTTGTGCGGCGAAGCGCTGGCGCCGCCTCCTCCCCCCTGACAGGCCACTGCACTGGCCGGCTACGCCAGCACGGCCGGCGCTGCGGCCCCGGGCGCCGCCGATGCCTCGGAGCTCGGGCTGGCGGGGCTGTCCAACGAGGCGGGCGAGTACAACTGCTTCCTCAACGTCATCATCCAGTGCCTGTGGCACTGCGCCGAGTTCCGGCAGGGCGCCATGGCCTGGCCGCCAGAGGTGTACAATTCTGACCCGGTGGTGGCGGTGAGCGGGTGGGGATGCATCCGCGGCCGTGGGGGCCCTCACCAGGGAGCAGGGGGGTGTCTCGCTTTGGAGGGGCCATGTCCAAGAGTGTGCTGTTGGAGGCGCTTTCTTTGGAAAGCGCGGAGTCTTTTCCGTGCCCGGCGCCCCACCTGGCGCCGCGCTCCCTGCTTCCTGACACGCCCGCCGCACGGTGCAGGCGCTGCACGGCCTGTTCCGCGAGCTGGGGGCCGAGGAGCGCGAGCGGCAGGCGGCCGCGCCGCTGACGGGCACGGCGGCGCGGCGGCGCGCGGTCAGCCCCAACGTGCTGCGCCTGGCGCTGGGCGCGATGGCGGGGCGCGATTTTCAGGCAAGCACGCACGCGGCTGGCGAGGGGAGGAGGGGAGGGCGAGCGCGCTGCTGTGCGGTCGGCGTCTCTCGCTCGGCGCCCCGCATGGCGCTCTTGCCACGCAGCCCCTCACGGTCTCTGTCGGCCTGCGCCCCCGTGCCGCTGCGCGCCCCCGCCCCCGCTCCACCCCCGCTCCACCACCGCTCCGCTCGCGCCCCTGCCCCTGCCCCCTGCTCCACACCGGCCCCGCCCGAGCCCCTCCCACGCCCCTGCCCCTGCCCCCTGCTCCACCCCTGCTCCACACACGCGCCTCCCCCGCCCGCCTCCGCGCAGGTGGGCGAGATGAGCGACGCGGGCGAGGTGCTGCTGGCTGTCTATGAGCGCATCCGGGGGGTGCATCCCGAGGCGGCGGCGCTGGTGGACGACAAGTTTGGGCTGTGGGTGCGCGAGTATGTGAAGGTGCGCGGGGGCGCCGACAGCGGTGGGCGGCGGGAGTGGGTGTCTGGCGTTTGCGTTGCTGTGGGAGTGTGTCGAGGTGCGAGTGGGCCACATTTGTGGCGGCGGCAGATGGAAAGGGCAGCCGAGAGCTCGGCAGGCCTGGGAGGAAAGCAAGGGGCCCCGGCGCGTGCGGGCCCTCCCCGGCCAGCCCGGCGCTCACGCCACGCCGCCCCGCTCCGCGCCCGTGGCCGCGCCCCGCCACAGTGCACCAAGCCCAGCTGCGGGCTGAGCACCCACAACTCGCGCTTCACCCAGTACTTCTTCAACACCTCGGTGAACTGTTGCTATTAGCATTTACTACTAGCAACTAGAAAAGCTTGTTTGAGCTGCATGTTGCTGCGCTGCGCATCCAGGAGCATTGTGGTGTGCACTGAGGCGGCGCGCGCGTGTGGGCGGGCGCGCGGCAGCGACCCTCGCCCCCTCGGCCCGCCGCCGCCCGCCGCAGGCCACCGCGCTGCGCCTCACGCGCATCGCGCACGGGGGCGACCTCCCACTCGGCCGCCTGCTGCGCGTGATTGAGGACCAGGCGAGCGTGGGGCCGCCTTTCCCCACCTCCCGCCTTTCCCCGCCTCTTGCCGCGCTGCGGCGGGCAGCCGCCTGCCCTACCGCAGGCCTCTGTCCTGCCGTCGAGAGCAGGCGTTCCTGCTCGCGCGCCGGCGCGCGCGCCGCACTCGGCGTGCCCTCGCCTCGCCGCAGCCCCCGTGGCTGACCGCGCTGACCCCGCGCTCTCGCCCCTCCCCGCGCTCTCGCCCCTCCCCCGCGTGCAGTCGCCCAAGTCGTGTGACACCGACAAGCGCGGCTGCGGCGCGCTGTACCCGGTGACGCAGGCGCGAAAAGCGGCGGGAGCTGGAAGGAGTCTGCGCCGTGGGCGGAGAGGAGCCTGTCGGCGTGGGCTAGATGGGCAGCCAGGGCTGGCCGCCTTGGCGCATGCGCGCGCGGCACGCGGGGCCGCAGCGAGGCCCCTTCCGGTCTGGTCTGGTCTGGACTTACAGCTTGGCACCTTGAGGCCCCTTCCGCTGCCCCTTCGCGCCGGGGGCCAGGTCGCCGCCAGCTCACCCTGGCCTCTCCCGCGCCCCCGCCCAGGTGCTGGAGCGCGCGCCGCGCGTGTTCAGCCTGCAGCTGGCGTGGGAGAGCCACCGCGAGGCGGGCGCGGACATCGCCGCGACGCTGGGGGCGATCGATGAGCGGGTGGACTTGGGCCACGTCTACTCGGTGTGTGTGTGTGTGTGGGGGGGGGGGGGGGGCACTTTTCACCGTCTCGCCCTAAACCCTAGTGGGGTTTGTTGGTCGGCGGGGGAGCGGGCGACCCCGGTCGCCAGGAAAGCGCCCTTCTTGTCAGAGGGCTGAAACCGCCGGCGGTGGGACAGCCGACGAGGACTCTGCGTGAGGGCTCGGCACGCCTGGGCCTGTCCTGGCCGCGGCCGCCGCGGCGGCGGCGGCGCGCGGCAGGGGACTGCGCGCGAGGGGCGCGCGCGCGCGCGCCGCCCACTCTCACTGTCCTTCGCTTTCCTCCCTGCCCCGTGCAGGGCCTGGACCCCAACACCTGCGTCTACCGCCTGCGCTCCGTGGTCGCCTACTACGGCTGTCACTACCAGGCGCGCCTTTGGAGACTGCTGAAATGGATTGTGAAAAATGTCACCAAGTTCATTGCAACGGGCCCTGGGCATCATGCGCCGGCCGGCGGGAGGGGCCCGCGCCTGGGGCGCGGCAGCGGCCGACCGTGCGGGGCGCGCACGCACCGTACCCTGCCCCTGCGCTACTCTGCATCCCTCGTCGCTCACCCGGGCCCTGCCCTCGCCCTCGCCTCTGCCCCTCCCCCCCCTCCGTCCTGCCCCCGACCAAAACGCATTGCAGGCGTTCATCTTCATGCCAGACCTCAACGCCTGGGTCGCATTCGACGACGCGGCGGTCAGCCGCGTCGGCTCCTGGGCCGACGTGCTGCGCAAGTGCGAGGCCGGGCGCATCCAGCCCTCGGTGCTCTTCTTCATTCTGTCGGGCTGAGGGGAGCGTGGGGGCCGCTGCGCCTCGTGGGCCGAGGGTCCCTTGTGCCTGTGAATTCCCGGGCCTGTGGCTGTCCTCCATGCGGCGTGCTGCGCCAGTTGATTTTGGGCCGGCAGCATCTCAGAGGAGGCAGTCCTGACGCTGGGTTGGGAGCAGATGCAGTGGCAGAGGGCTGCTAACACGTGAGGGATGCAGCCCATTTTGGCGGGATAGGCAAGGCTGACCTTGAAGCTACGTACCCGAGGGCTGCAACGTGCGAGGGGAAGGGGGTGAGCTGCCGCCTGCCCGGTCTGGGCTCTCGCCGTGTTGGGCGGCCGCCAGGCCAGCCAGCCTGGCCGTATGCCAGGCAGCTTGCAGTTCACCCGAGCTGGTAGGGGCACAACGGTCGGGGCAAGTCAGGGGCTCGCGCCGCGTCAGGCAGAAGCGACAGCTGGACAGCTGGCGTCACCAACATAAATCAGAATCAAGTTGGATCGCAACAAGCCCTTTCCCAGCCTCTTGCTCCTGATTCTCCTGCACAGCTGTAACGCCTCCCGTCCGCAGCGTCCTCATCGTAGCTCACACGGTCAGCTGTTCGAACTGATTTCGCTCGCGCCCGCACTCGCGAGCTCGCTATCGCGCTCACGGGCTCTATAAATCTGCGCAGGGCAGCCGCTGCCAGTGCTCGCGCGCAAGGGCGGCTCGGGCAGGCGGCGCGAGCGGCGGCGGTCAGTTGCATCTGAAGATGGCACAACTGCTCAGCTCCATCCTCGCCGATCTGTGCGGGCTGGGCCGCCCAGCAGCTACACCAGCATACGCCAGCTGAGCACCAGTGTGTACAACCAGATCAACGACTTCATGCAGCAGGGCCGTGATCTGCTGGGACTGGATGAAGAGGACCGCTGCGAGGCCGCACCCGCAGAGCAAGCAGAGATGGCGGCGTGGCTGCGGTGAGTGCCCGCCGGTCACAGACGGCAGTGCTATGTGCGGCACAGAGTACGGATGGGCCACATGTTGTCGTCTTCTGACACCCCTGCTGCGCCTCGCGGCGCATGCTGTGCCTCTCTTCTGACCCACATCCTTGCACCTTCTGCCGCGCATGCTGTCCACGCAGCATGGTCGGGGACTCGCGGCTTGCCAAGGCGCTGCGCCGCAACCTCAGCAGCAACGGCGGGGGCAGCCACCCCGAGGCGTGGCTTGCGCCGCACCACGCAAAGGCGGTGCTGCAGCTAGCAGATGCTCTCAACCTGTTGCATGTGTGCCTCGACCTGCACGAGCATCTTACAAACAGCTCGCAGCTCATCGACCCATTCGGCGACGAGGTGAGCTACATTTGCCTGCAATAAATGGGTGCACTCCCTCCGCTTTGCTGCCCTCTGCAACCTGCACCACCTCCGGCCTTCGCTGCAGGACTGCATCCGCTTGCTGGGCCTCACAGGCACCGTTCTCTCCCTGGCGAACGAGCAGCTTGCGCTTTACAGGCGGCTGCCCCAGTCGCAAGCGGAGGCTGCCCTGGATCTAGCTTTTAGACTGACATTAGGTTGCCTCATCTGCATCTTTTCCTTCCAGGCGCCGCTGCTGTACGGGGCCGACAATCGAAGGCAGTACCTGGAGCCGTTGCGTGCTCCGGGCGGCGCCCTGGAGCCTGGTGTGCTGGCTGGTGCGCTGCATGGCTGCGCTCATGTGCTGTGCGCCAAGCGCAATGAGTCAGGTGAGGCCTGGCAACCATTGCACAGCCCGCTATCAGGCGGTTTGTGCCGCCAGTCCCCACACGTGCCTGCTTGCCTATTTGCAGGGTATTTGCAGATGGCCACTTTTTTCCCCACTTTACTCTTGTTCTGCGAGAGATTCTGCGCACGTCCTCTAGCGCGGAGCGGCTGAAAGTGTTTGCAGCGAGCGCACGGCCATCGCAGCATCGCCCGAGCTCGCAGCTGCACTGGCAGAGGTGCTGCTGGGCTGGTGGGCCCACCTGGCCCAGACCCAGACTTCAGCGAACCCAGCGACGAGCAGAGCATTCTGGAAGGGTGGACTTCGCAGTGGTGCTGTGCGACGCACGCAGTTTTGGAGAGCCCGGCGCTGGACGGCGCGATCGGCCGGCTGGCTCTGGCAAGCCTGCGCAGCCTGCTGCCGCCGGCCATCTGCCTGCTGCGCTCCCCTGTGGCTGGTACCGCGGAGCTTGCGCTTGGCGCATGGATCGTGGCCCGGCTGCTGTCCGCAGCGGCAGCGCGGGCAGAGCAGGGCGGTGCCACGGCTGAGCAGCGCGAGGCGCTGTGCATTACACAGCTGGAGGCCCTGCCTGCCTACGTGGTAGCCCTGGGGCACGCCGTTCCTTCGTGCGGCGAGGGCTTGTTAGTTAAGCGCAACGGCATGCTGGAGGCGCTCGGTGGCCTCACACAGCTGGCGGCTGGTGCACTGCGGAGTGTGCAGTCGCAGAGTGGCAGCTTGCACCACCAGCAGCGTGCGCTGGCAGCAGCAGAGGCGCTGTTGCGCGCCAGCTGTCTGGAGCAGCGCTGGATGCCGCACTTGGCTCAGCTGCGTCATGGCAGCGCAGCGCAGCAAGAACTCACGCCCAGCGAGCCGGCCTGGGCGCTGGACGCTGCGCAGCTGCTGGAGACCTGCACTGGTGGCAGCGCCGGCCTGCTGGTGCCGGAAGCGCTGCCAGCTCAGTCCCAGCGCCAGCTGCTGCGCACGGCGGTGTCCCTGGGCAAGGCTGTGCATTGGGCGGCGACGGCAGAGCAGGGCGCTGCCCTCGGACCGGCACTGGCGCGCTGGCTGCTTGCGCTGGACGTGGCAGCTTCCCAGCTCGAGGCGCGCGAAGAGGGATCCAAGGAGCAGAGGCGAGAGGGGAGGCGCGCCTGCTGCCTGGCTGCCGGCGCGCATGCAATGGGCATGCATGCAAATGGCGAAGGGAGAGGTCAACCTACCTTGTTCACGCAACTGGATCGGAGCTGACGCTGCCTGCCTGCGTATCGGCTGCAGGCTGGTGGACTGCCTGCAGCTGACGCTGGCAGCCGCGGCCGGGGCCCTGGCCCAGCAGCAGCAGCAGGAGAACAGCCCGGCCGTGCACGAGCTGGCTGCTGCGCTGGCATCGCGCCTGACCTGGGCGTAGGAGGGCAGCCCCCAGGCGGCGCTGCGCCAGGCGGCGGCGCTGGACCTGCGCAGCTGCGGCAACCTCGCGTGCTGCAGCATGGGCACCTGCGGGGAGGCAGAGGACAGGAAGGCCGGCAAGCGGTGCGCCAGGTGCCATGTGGCCAGATATTGCAGCAGCGAATGCCAACGGGCGGCGTGGAAGTTACACAAGCCGGCGTGCACGCTGCTGGCGCAGGGCAGGGAAGCGAGCTCGCAGTAGCCCTGCTGTTTCCCTACCTGTCCTCCCCACTTCACCCTGTCCACTGTGCTGCTTGCCTGCATGCGCAATTCGGTAACAATGTACCCACTAGAGGCGGCGAGGACGCTTTGCAGACTGCCTTGCAGTTGAGGCACAGGCATCCTTTCCACTGCAGTGCCGCACGGCCGCGGTAAGGGTTCAGCCGACCCACCCTACCAACCTTCTCAATCGCTCCTTATTTTCGCGTTCTCTTTTGCTCCACCGCCTCTCTGCTGCTGCATTTGCGCATCTCGCTGGGCCTCCCTCGTCAATTTCACATCACGCTCCCAGTCTTTCGTGCCATTTGCCTGCCTCAAGTAGCCAGCATCACTGACAAGACACTCGAAGCTCATGCGATAGCTCTGGGAAGCAGGGATGCCTGTCGAAGAATTGCTGGTTGCGGAGTGCCTGCTCGCCGCTGTCTGCGCAGCCCAGCTAACGGCACGAAGCGCATGGTGCAGTCGGCGGGAGAAGGTCGCGTTGCGCCTTGCAGGCAGTGGGCGGGGTACGGCCGCCCTCGCCACCTCGCTCGGTGCCTCTGTCCTCTTGTGCTGCCTGGCGCTCGCCGCAGCGGCGCCTGGAGCAGCGGTGCATCTGGTGGCAGCAGTGGCATCTGCATTGCTGCTGGTGAGTGACCGGTCAACTGTCGCTCATCCGCCTGCTCCGCCTGCAATGTTACCTTTCACCTGATTGCTCTCGCCAACTGCAGGCCACGGTGGCGGGCTGGCGGGAGAGCCGTGCCAAGCTGTGGCAGCCGGCGCTGCTGAGCTTTGCGGCGGCTGGGTTGAGCCTCTGGGCTTGCATTGCTGCAGCGCTGCGACTGCATGCGTCGCATGACAGTGCAGCCGGCAGCGGGAGCGAAGGATGGCTGGTGGCGCGCTTGTCAGCTGCCACAGTGGTGCTGCTGGCGGTGGCCACAACCGCAGACGTGGTCGCTGCGGCATGCCTGGGCGCGGCATGCGTAGAGGCGTGGGCGTCGGGTGGCAGCGGGCTTTGCCAGCCGCTGCTGGCCGAGGAGGAGGGTCGGCGACCGCGTAGCAAGCGCTTTCGCCTCCTGTTTGGCGTTGGGCACTATGTGTGGCCCGACTCTCTGGGACTGCAGCTGAGGTGCGGCAGCATGGAGCGGCGGCAGGGAGGATGCAGGTTGTTCTGGGGGCCCAGAGCAGTGGGCCTAGAGCACGTGTTCCGTTGAGCCCTCCCTCCCGACTGACCCACTGCAACCATATGCGCCGTTCGCCCGCGCAGGCTGCTGGCCTGCTTTGCACTCGTGCTGGTGGGCCGCGTCACCAACATCCTCATCGCTCTCGCCTACAAACACCTCGTGGACACTCTCGGTGCAGCGGCCAGCTCCGCGGCCGCGGCGCACGCGGGCGGCGGCGCGGCTGGCGCGCTGCGCGCGCTGTGCGCCGGCCTGGGCGCCGACGGCGCGCCGCGCTTCTGGGGCGTCTTCCTCCCCTGGGTGGCCGCCTGGCTGGCGCTGTCGCTGCTGCAGGGCAGCAGGTGCGGTCGGCCGCTGCTGGGGCGCGCGGGGACCGGGCCGCTTGGCCGCGAACCCCGACTCCTCGCGCAGCGCTCCCTCCCCGTCTGCTTACTGCTGCTGCGCCCCGTGTCCCGACGCTGGTGCGCCTCCTGTCTCCCGCAACGCTGTCTGTTGCACCGACCCCCGCCGCTCGCAGCTCCAGCAAGGGCCTGGGCCTTCTCTCCAATGGGCGCGATCTCCTCTTCATCCCCATCCAGCAGGTGAGCGTGAGGGGCGGGTGGGGCGGCGGCAGCGACGGCGCTGGGCTTGCGCACCGGTGGCGTGACGACGGGCGGCGGCTGCGGTGGCCCCGTCCTGCCACGTTGCAAGCCAGCCTTCATGCGCGATCACACACGTGCTCTTGCCCTGCCCCTTGCCGCCCCTGTGCAGCGCGCCGCCAAGCGCATCTCGCTGGACGTCTTCAATCACCTGCTGCAGGTGTGTGTGTGTATGTGTGGGTGGGTGGGTGGGGGTGGGTGGGGAGGTGGGGGCGCCCGCACTGCACCCGCCCGCGCTGCACCGCGCGCGCCTCGCGGCTCGCCCGCCCTCCGTCGCTCCCGCTCCCCTGCCTCTGCTCTGCACCCCCCCTGCCCCGCGCGCGGCCGTCGGGCGTCCCCACAACCCAGTGCTCCAATGCGCGCGCGTCGCTTGCGTCGCCTGCTGCAGCTGGACCACGCCTACCACCTGCACCGCAAGACCGGCAAGGTCATGCGCATCCTGGACCGGGGGACCAGCAGCTGCCAGGACCTGATGGAGGTCCTGCTGTTCCAGGTGGGTGGGGCGGGAGGGGGGGGGGGGCGCGCGCGCGCGCGGGTTCTCCCCGTCGTCCCTGCCTCCTGCGGCCCTTGCGTCCGGGCCCGCGGGCCCGCGCGCGCCGCGCCCTGGTGCCCTGCTCGCGCGCCGCCGCCTCGCGCACCTCCGTGCACCGTCCCCGCCCCTCCCTCCATGCCCCTCCCGCCCAGGTGGGGCCCCAGCTGATCGACGTGGCGGCGGCCTGCGCCTTCATCGCCCTGCGGCTGGAGGCCTGGGTGGCGGTGATTGTGCTGGCCACAGGTGGGCCGATGGAGCGCCGCCGGGATGCGGGCTGGGAGAGCGGGGGCGAGGGCCGGCGGGCGCGCGGCGTCAGATGGCGAGCCGTCCTGCAAGCGCCGGTCCCCGACTCCGCGCCACGGCCTCGTTGCACCGCCCGCAGTCTGCGTGTTTGTTCCGTCGACACTGATGGTCACCGAGTGGCGCGGCAAGGTGCGGCGGTGGCGCGGCAGGGGTGGCGCCGGTTTGCGTGCAGCGCCGCGCCGCTGGCCTGCCGCCCACCTGTCGCGGCGCTCCTAGGAGCGCCGCTCTGCAGCGCTCTGGCACGCCTCGGCCGCCCTCTGGGGCAAGCTGCTCGCCACAGCTGCGAATGCTTTCTTCATGAAGCCACCCACGCCCCGCACCACCCCCATCCACGCGCACCGCCACCCCCCGCTCAACACACACAGGTGCGAAAGCGCATGAACAAGCTGGACGACGAGAAGGAGGGCAAGGCGGCAGACATGCTCCTGAACTACGAGACCGTCAAGGTGACCCACGCGCTCGAGAGGGCGTCAGCTGTACGGCCGCGCGCGTGTTGCGCGCGCATGTCGCCGCCTGGTAGACAGCCGCGTGGGAGAGGAGGGGCCGTCCCGCGCGCGCTCCGACGCCCCCGCCCGCCGCTCCCTTGCCCCCTTCCCCCCCCCTCCCACCAGCTCTTCACGGCCGAGGAGTTTGAGCTCCGGCGCTACGGGCGGGCGATTGACGCCTACCAAGCGCAGGCGCGGCGCGGCGCAGGCTCGCAGCAGTCGTGCGCGGGCACAACACTGCAGGGCCCCGGCACCACCGCCCCCCCCCCCCCCCCCCCCCCCCCCCCCCCCCCCCCCCCCCCCCCCCCCCCCCCCCCCCCCCCCCCCCCCCCCCCCCCCCCCGCCCCCCCCC
>PCFQ01000046.1:212525-251490 GCA_003063905.1 Chlorella sp. A99 | reverse complement strand
GCGCGGGGCAAACACCCCCGGGGCCCCGCCCCCCCCCCCCCCCCCCCCCCCCCCCACCTCCCGCGCCCGACCTCTGCCGCCCTCCCGCGCCTCCTCCCCCGCGCTGCAGGAGCGCCTGCAGCTGATGGCGATTAGCTATCTCAACATGCTCCAGGGTGCAGTGGTGTTTGCGGGCCTGGCTGCAGGTAGGCGCATGGGCCTCGGGGGCCCCAGCTGTCTAAGCGCATTGGCTCCATCTTAGTACCTGCCTGTTGTGCCCCCGTCCCCCGTGGTGCCCGCCGGCTCCCTCTGCTCGTCGCCACCTCCCTGCCCCCTTGTGCGCAGGCCTGGGCGTCTGCGTGCGCGCCATCGTGGAGGGGAGGCGCACCGTCGGCGACGCTGTCCTCTTTCTGGCTCTGATGAACCAGCTGCTCGCCCCCCTCTCCTTCTTCGGCAGCTACTATCGCCAGGTGCGGCAGTGACACGCTGTTGCTGGGGGTGGGGGCGGGGGGAGGAGGAGGGGAGGCTGCGCTGCACATCGCACGAGGCATGGACTGGCGGGGCTCGTGTGGCCGGGACGTCGCTTGCCGCCGCGGCCGCTCTGTGCCCCACGCCGCACCCGAGGCGCCGGCCCCCGCCGCCCTCCCCTGCAGATCCAAAAGGGCCTGGTGGACTGCGAGAACATGCTGTCCCTGCTGCACGACGTGCGGCCGGGCGTGGCCGACGCGCCGGGGGCGAGGCCCCTGGAGGTGACGGCCGGCGCGGTCGAGTTTGATGCCGTCACCTTCAGCTACGGCCCATCCCTGCCGCCGGTGCTGCGCGGCGTCAGCTTTGCGGTCCCCGGCGGCAAGACCCTAGGCCTGGTGCGCCAGACAGAGTGCAGCGCAGAGCGCGAGGCGCACGGCGCGGCGCCGCCCCGCTGGCGACAGCTGCCGCCTGCCCTCGCCCCCACCCGCGCGCAGGTCGGCGCCACTGGCAGCGGCAAGAGCAGCATACTGCGCTTGCTGCTTCGGTTCTGGGACCCCCAGGCGAGTGCGGGCTCCTGCCGCACCTGGCTCCAGCTCAGTGTGCGGCCTGCTAGTCTCCTTGGCCTCCCCCGCGCTCCCCTCGCCTTGTGCACACGCGCCTTGCCAGCTGCCGGCGCCCCCGCAGGCGGGTCGCGTGCTGGTCGACGGCCAGGACATTGCCCGCTGCACGGTCGAGTCGGTGCGGCGCAGGGTCGCTGTTGTCCCCCAAGACGCGGTGCTCTTTGCCGAGTCGATGCGCTACAACATTAGGTGTGGCACTGTCCCGTGCCCCGTTGGGAGGTGCAGGGCACTGTCCCTGGCCGTGTTGGGAGGTGCATCGCACTGTCCCCGCGCCTGTCGAGAGGTGCACAAGGACGAGCGCGCCGTCGGCCGCGCTCGGCCCAACCGCGCTGCGCGGCGCTGCTCCGCAGGTACGGCCGCCCCGACGCGAGCCAGGAGGAGCTGGAGGCGGCGGCGGCGCGGGCGCAGATTCACGACGCGATCGTCGGCCGCTTCCCCGCTGGGTGCGCGGCCGCAGCGCTCGAGAGGTGGCGAGGGAGGGGCCCTCTGCCGCCCCAACCGCAGCTTGCCCTGTGAACTGCTCGCTCGCTCTCGCGCGCGCGCATCCCCTCCTGCTCCGCCCACGCCCCACCTGCCCATACCACGCAGGTACGACACGCTCGTGGGCGAGCGCGGCCTGCGGCTCAGCGGCGGCGAGAAGCAGCGCGTAGCGTTTGCGCGGGCGCTGCTGCGGGAGCCGGCCATCCTGATCCTGGGTGGGCAGGGGAACACGCCCGCGCATGGCGCTTTCATCAGTCGCTCGTCTCCAGCCCGCCCTGCTGCCGCCAAGGGGCCCGCCTGCTCCGGCTGTGCAAGGCCGCGCGCGGGCGCGCTTGCGGCTCGCCCGCGCGCCCGGCCGCCGGTGGCCACCACCGTCCGCCCGCCCGCCCCGCCTGCAGACGAGGCGACCAGCGCTCTCGACAGCGTGACGGAGCGCGCGGCGCAGGCGGCGCTGGCAGAGCTGCGGGCGCGGGGCGGCATGACGCAGGTGGGGAGCGCGGGCGCCGCTCCGGCGCGGGGAGGCCGGGCAGCCGCGTCACGCCACCGCCTCTGCCGCCGCCCCCGCGGCCTCTGCAGGTGATTGTCGCGCACCGGCTGAGCACCGTCGCCGACGCGGACGTGATCCTTGTCATCGACGGCGGCGAGGTGGCGGAGCAGGGCACGTTTGCAGAGCTGCTGCAGGTGTGCGGGGCGAGCGCGGCCGTGGGAACTGGGGCCGTGCCGCATTGGGGCATGCATGGACGCGCCCTGCGCATTTCCTGCCGACGCACGCGACGCTGCCTTGCTGCTCGGCGGTCTGACGCTGGCCCGCTTGAGCGCTGCCCTCCCCACTTTGTGCATGCATGCGCCTAAAGCTCTGTCTTGCTCTTCCGCCGCAGCTGGGCGGGCGCTTCGCGACAATGTGGGCGCGGCAACAGGAGGGCGGCCCAGGGGCCCCCGGCCCAGAGGTGGAGCAGCAGGGGGAGCGGGAGCGGCAGCAGCGTGGCGCGCGGCAGGAGCGAGGGCGCGCGCTGGACGAGGGCGGGCTGGCGGCGGCGGGGCAGCTGGCCGGCTCCCACAGCGAGGTGCTGTTGCTCGACGAGCACAGCGGCGATGTGGACAGCGAAGACGAGCGAAGCTAGCGCTGCTCTACAGGCCGAGTGACGGAAGAGTGCAGCGTGGGCGCCGGCTGCCCAGGGGGCGGCACAAGGAGGAAGCATGCATGAGGTATCCATGCCCAGTTTGCTGGCCCCTGTGAGTCCTGAGAGGTCTGGTGGCGCGGGTGGCTGCCAAGCACGCCTTGGATTCCGGGCAGCCGGCCGTGGACGGAGCTGTACAGACATGTGATGTCCCGAACCCGGCTCGCGATACCAGGGGAGAATTCTGCGTCTGCGAATCAGGAGCGTTCGCTGTCAGCCGCCATGACTCAGCGAGTATCAGCTGTCCGGGGCCGGTCGCCATGCCGCGCCACGTGTCGCGCCCCATTCTCAGGTCTGGAGACCGCCAACCTGCCAGTACTCGAATGCCAGCAGCGGCAGCTCCAGCAGCAGCGCCGGCGCCAAGGCGGCCAGCGCCACCACGACCACCGCCGGCGCCTACGACTGCACCTGCGTCAACGGCAACCGCACGGGAGGGCTGTGCTGGCACCAGGCAAGCGGAGGGGCGGCCGCCGTGGGGCAGCTGTTGGAGAGGTTGGCGAGGCCGCGCCCGTGCACCTGCGCCAGGGATGCGATGCAAGGAGCTAGCTGCCCGTGCGGTTGGGGTCTGCACTCCCCAGCCCACCACTCGCGCCGGCGCCCGACCTCACCTCCCCCCCCCACCCCCCCACCCCCACCCTTCCACCCTCCGTTCAGATGTCTGACTGCGGCAAGACGCCCGACGCGGCAAGACGGCGCCCGCGACGCCGGCGGGCGGCCCTTTTGTCTGCCGCGCCCGCGCGCGCTACGACTACCGCCTACCGCTACCAGCCCAACAGCTATTTAGAGTGGGGGGCGGGCTGGTACGAGCCGGCCGGGGGGACGTGCCACCTGGCGGCGCCCATGTCGTCCGCGGCGGGTGGCCGCGCCGACGCGGTGTTCACCGACGGCGTGATCGACAGCTTGCTGGTGTGGTTCCTTTGCCTGGACTCTAAGACGGAGGACGCCAAGGGCTGAGGGGCGGCGGGCGGTGCGTGTGAAGGGGAGGAATGTGGGGCCATGGGCTGACGACCCCATGCCCCTTTTGCCGCGCTTGATGATGAGCATAGATGTTTGCAGGCGTGATCTGCAGCAATGAGTAGCGAAGGAGAGGAGAAGAACTAAATGGGCACAAAGAAGGTCTGAGATTTCGTGTCCTCGACTGCCATGCGTGGCTGCATGCCGCCCGCCGCCGCCTCGCTGCCGCCATGAGGAGGCATGAGGCCCGCCGCCGCCTCGCCTGATGTATGTGTCCAGCCTCGTACATGGCGAGATGGATGTCAGAAGGTGCAGGGAGACTTGCTTTGCTCCGCAAGGGCGAGGAGCGGTTCCCGCCTCTCGTGCGGACCCTCCAGTGCGGCGCTGGGCGGCGGCAGCGGCGACGGCATCACAGGGGATCGCTGTCATCTCCCAGCATCCCCACCTTACAGCTCAAGTTTCTACTGCCGTCTGCACGACATCAGCGCTCGTACACCCCACCCTTGCTGCGCATATCGCCTCTTCGTCCGCGAGGCTATCATTTCGCCTGCCGATCGCTGGTTCGCCACGCTGCGATCACGCAAGCACGATCGCTCGCTGACGGAGCCTCTGCAGCATCCCCACCTGCTCGCCTGCCGGCCCGCCCGCTCGCCCGACCCGCCCGCACAGCGTGGCAGCCAAACCTCCCGCTCTACCCGCCTCTGCCCCTCAGCGCAACCATGCCCAAGGAGGAGCAAGAGGGCCGGCCGCCCTTCAGCGCGACGGCCGTCCCATCGCCTCACACCAAATCGCCTGAGTTGTTCTACCTGCCGCGGATGAGCAGTGCACAGCTGGCCGACGCTTCCCTTGTCACCAGCTGCGGACGGCAGCTGCCGGTGCATTCCCAGGCGAGCGGAGCGCAGGTCGCACACAGTGAGGGCTGCTGCAGCTGCGCGCCATGCATGCTAGCTGGAGCGCTGGAGCCACTGGCCACTCTTCCCTCCCCTCCCCTCCCGTCGACCCCCCCCACCCCATCCCCACCCCCAGATCCTGGCCCTGGCCTCACCAGTGCTGGAGACAGCGTTTGCCGGGCAGGCGGAGGGCGGTGCCCCAAGCAACGTGCGCGGCCAGGCGGCATCGGCGCTGCCGTGACCTCCGCCACTGCCTTGCCTGCGTCCCAGCCCCACGCGCTCGACACTCACTGTGGGCCCCTGGCTTTCTTCCCAACCCCGCAGGGCCCCACCGTGCTGTCCACGCCCTTCTCTCAGTTCAGCATTGAAATCATCGCCCTTTGGCTCCGGTTTGCCTACTCGCCGGCGGACCTCCGCTCGGCCAGCCTTGCCCAGCTCCCGCCAGCGCACCTGCCGGCCCTCCTCCAGCTGGCGCACATGCTGGAGGCAACAGCGGTCGTGAACAAGGTGCTGTCGTATTGTGTCAAGGAGAGCATGTCGGGTTTTGGCATGGAGGCGCTGGCGCAAGTGGTGGACGTGGCCGAGTCCTGTGGCCTGGACGACCGCCGCAGCCAGCTGCTGGGCGCGCTGGTGCAGCGGCTGGTGCAGAAGGGCCGGTGCAAGGAGTCGGAGGCGGCGCTGGCGGCGCTCAGCAAGGCGGCCGTCACCGAGCTGCTGTGGAGCACGGTCCAGCCAGCCAGCCAGCACAAGCGGAGCAGCTCCTTCAGCTGGCGGGTGGCCAACTGGGAGAGTCGGCGAGCCGCCATACAGAGCAAGGCGTTTGATGCGGGCGGCGCGCGATGGCAGCTGAAGCTGTATCCGATTGATGAGGACGAGGAGTTCATGGGGCTCTTTCTCAACTGCCTTCGCGCCCCCAAGTCAGTGCGCGCCTGGGGGTGCGCAGCCACGCAGCGCGCGCGTGCCGGCGCGTGCGCGCCTCACCCTGCCCCTCCTGGTGATGCGCGCTTCCTTCTGCGCTCCTCCTGCCCTCCAGGAACAGCCCCTCCCACACCCGTGTCCGCGCCAAGTACACGCTCACGCTGCGCTCGGTTGAGGAGGGTGTGCAGCTCCAGAAGGGGGGGACCGACGCCTTCGTGCCTGGCCGCATGGGTTGGGGATGGTCCCAGTTTTGCGAGCTCGTCATGATCGATGACTACTTTGTTGGCATGGACGATGTGGTGCGCCTGTCGGCTGAGGTGGAGGTGCTGAACCTGCTGCCGTGACGGTCCGTGCTGTGAGGTGCGCACTCGCACGCGCAGGCGGCTAGCGTGGTGCCACACTGCTGCTGTCGTGCCGTGCGCCGCCTGGGCCAGGGCATGTGTGCTGCCCTCACATTCATGTCTCTCCGATCTCCTCTCTGAGCAGTGGCGAGCTCTGCAACAGCGAAGCATCCGCGGGTTGCAGCGCACGGCCGGCTGCAGTGATGTGGCGGCGGTGGATGGGCTGCCTGGAACAGTGGACTGCAGCGTGCAGGCGCCATGATCTGGTCCTTCTGCATGCCAGGGCAAATACATCACCAGTAACTGGGCGAATGCATCAACGCTAAGTGCGCAGGGGATGTGGGCGGGCCCCTCGTGCACAGCACGCACAGGCGGCGGGCGGCACCGCCACAGTCACTCACACTGTCATCTCCTGCATCGATACTGTGTCCCAGCGCATTCAATTGATCGTTGCGCTAGCAGCGAACCCCTTACTTGCTGTCTGGTGATTCCCAACTCGACTTTGACGCGATCGAGGTCTGCACATCGCCTCGCGGCCCCTAGAGATCGGCGCGAGGATGCCGGAGGCTTACCCCGAGCAGTGAAACTCGGGCGGAATGGGGCCTCGACTTGGTGCCCTGCCCAGCAAGCGGGATGGCGCGCCCAAGCCCGACGCAGGCGGCACTGGCCAGGCAAGAACTCTGCAGGAGACCTCTGCTCCATGATTCGTCTAACCGAGACCTCCTCTGCAGGCCCGCGCCGATTCGCAGGAGGCCAAGATCAAGTGCAAGGAGGTGGAGAAGCTATGGCGCCGCTCGCAGGGCCGCGACACTGCCGACGCGGAGGCGGCGCGCGGCGAGCTGCGGGAATTGGTGCTGTCGGGCCACAGCGCCATGGCCTGCCTGGCACTGGCCAAGGTGCGCGTGTGGGTGAAGGCATGTAAGTTGCGGCAGCGCGGACCCGGCCTGACGCGTCCCCACTGCCGGTGGCTTGCCCCCACCCCACCCCTGCCCCCCCCACCCCAACTGCCCCCCACCCCACCTCACCCGTGCCCGCCCTGTGCCCCGCCGCCCGCCCGCCCGCCCGCCCACCCTGCAGGCCTACGTGAGTGTCGCGGCGGGTATGGCGCCCCTAGCTGGCTCCTCCGCAGCTGTGGATGAGGGCGCCGTGCTGCAGTACCTCAATATGGCCGCCGCGGCTGCCGCCGAGGGCGCCACCAAGTTCAACGGTTTCCAGTGCTATGTGAGGCGGCCACCGGGGCGTGGCATGCCGCATCATGGCTGCCCATGACCTTGGGCGCTGTGCTGCGTTGCGCTGTGTCGCGACTTGCAGCGCACCATTCCCCTGCTGCCGCCGCCAATCTGCCGCTGCTGCCGCCGCCAATCTGCCGCTGCTGCCGCCATCAATCTGCCGCTGCTGCCACCGCCAATCTGCCGCAGCATTGCGGTGCTGCCGGCGCGCCGCGTCCGAGCGCGCGCCAGCCCGGCCTCCCAACGCGCCGCCCCGGCGCGCTCTGCAGGCGCTCGCCAGCCGCCTGCTGTCGATCACGTGCGCGCCCAGGGAGCCGGGCTCTGCGACGGCTGACCAGTCCGAGAAGCTGCAGGAGCGGCTGAGGAACTGGCGGTGGGAGCGGGACCGTGTGGACAGGGAGCGCACGCTGGCGCATACGTCGGAGATGTGAGGAAGGGGAGGGGTGTAGAGGGCTAGGGCAGGGGCATGCCAGGGGCCGCACAGGGCCAGGGGCTGGGGGCACGTGCCCAAGCAACTGGAGGGTCCCCTGTCTCGGTCGCCGAGCCGCGGCGGGCTCGCTGCCGCCCGTCCTGCGGCGCGCTCCACGCTTCGCGGCGGCGCCGGCACCCAAGCCCTGTGACGCTCAGCCCCCTGCGCACCCAGCCCGCTGCGACCCAGCTGGCTTGACCGCCGTGCCCGGGTTGAGCCCCTCTCTGGACCCTGCCCTGCGACTGCGATGCGCTCTTGCAGGCTGAAGGGCGACAAGATGGACGAGTCGGTCGAGCAGCGCGACGCAGAGCTGCACCGGCGCAAGGTGGCGCGGCTGGCCGACCCCAGCTTCGAGTCGTTGTCGCGGGACAGGCGCGTGCCTGGGGCTCGTGTGGGCGGATGCGTCGCACCAAGCGGTGGCTGCTGCGCGGGGCACGTTCACATCCGCATCGCTTGCGAGACGGCGCGCGCCGCTGCCCTCCCAGCTGCCCCGCCTGCGTGGTCTCGCGCCGCCCTCCCCAGGTGGCCTTTTGAGTGGCAGCCTGACAGGGAGGCCTGGGGCGACTGGGTGGCCAAGGAGGAGAAGGTCTGCGGTGACCTCTCAAACCAGGCGATGGTGAACTCGACGTTGGCCGCGCCGCGCGTCGCTGCCATGCTGAGCGAGCTCGTGCAGGCGAGCTGGATTAGCCAGGGCGGGGAGTCATGCGGCCGAGGGGGCTGGGGCCCCTGCGAGGCGATGTGGGCGAGGGGCGGTCGACGCGTGCGTGCGGGCAGAGGCGGCTGCCACTGGGACGGCGGCACGCAGGCGCCGCCTGCTCCCACCTGTGCCTTAGCACATCTGCGCCTTGGTTGCGCTGTCCTCCACACGCCGCCCCCTCAATCACACTGTGAGTACTTCCTGCACGGTGCCCCACCCTGCAGAAGCCGGAGCATGAGAACCTGCGCGATCTCCAGCGCAGCTCGCTCGAGTCTTCGTTGACGCCGCCGCTGCTGCAGCGCCTGCGGGACGTGCGTGGCCGCCCGCGCCAGCGCGCAGCCGCGCTCGCCGCTCCCGCGCTGTGACTGCCTCCCTTGGCGCCGCCCCGGTCCACCGCGCCGCCCGTGCCTTCGCGCCTTGCCTGCGCTGCTGCCGTGCCAGCCTAGTGATACCCTTCCCCGCGCCTCCCTGCAGCTGGGCATCCTGCCTGTGGAGGAGATGCTGGAGCTGACGCGGCGGCTGGGGCTGACGCTGGGTGGGCGCTGGGCCCGGCTGCACGCGCCGCGCCTGCGCCTGCGCAGCCCGCCGTCGCGGCCTGCCCGCGCCCACGCGCGCGCAGGGCCCCCGACTCCATTGAGGCCCCTTGGCCTTGGCCTTGCGCCGACTCCCTGGGCCTCCGACTTTCTTCCCTGGGCCTCCGACTTTCTTCCAGGCGAGGGCAAGGCCAAGGCCAAGGCCCGCGCCAAGGAGGACCAGAAGCAGAAGGAGAAGGACCTGAAGGAGATGCAACGGAGCCGGCTGCAGGCGCGGCTGAAGCCCGCGCCAAAGGCGAGCGCGGGCGGCCAGGGCCGCGGCAGCGGCGCTGCGGCGGGAGCTGGGCGACGCCGCGTGGGGGCCGCGCGGGGCGTGTGGGTCTGACCCCGCAGGAGGCTGCGGCTGCCCTGCTCCGGGGCTGTGTGGGGCAGCGCGGGGGCCGCCCCAGGCAAGGGCCGCGGGCCGTTTCGCCCATGAACAGCGCGTGCTTGACCTGCGAGCGCAGGAGAAGCTGGCGCTGGAGGCGGCGCGGGCCAAGGCCGCCGCGGTGGAGCAGTATCTCTCGCGGCGGCTGGAGGGCACCAAGGTGGGCGGGGGGAGGGGGGCGCGGGCGCCCGCGCTCCGCGTCCTGCGCCTGCTCTACGGACCGGCCGGGGCGCCGCCGAGTTGAGCCCGCGCTGCTCACCTCGACCGGTGCAGCGCTGCTCACCTCGCTGGCGGTTCGGTCGCGCGCCCTTCCATTGCAGCCCAAGGACGTGATTGCGCGGCTGGTGGACCTGACCCAGATGGGCGTGGAGGACCTGCGCACGGCGCTGGCCCAGCTGCGGCAGAAGCACGGCGGCAGCGCGGGGGCGGGGCAGGCGCAGGCGCAGGGCGCGCCCTCGCCCCTGCCGGCGGCGCTGGCGGCGGCCAATGCAGAGGCGCAGCTCGAGCTGGTGGAGAAGGGCGTGCGGTGGGCCTATCGTCTGCCGCTGCCAGGAGGTGGGTGTCACGCGGGGGTAGGCGGGTGGACGGTTCGCAGCCAGGGCAGGTTGTCGGCGCTTGCTTGCAGCGCGCGGCGCGGCACGGCTGGCTCGCTGCCTTGCGTCAGGGGCGCCCAGCTCCTGGTACGAGGGCGGCTCCGCCCTGCCCCTCGCACATGCAGACGGCAGCAGGGTGTGCAACACAAGTCGCGAGTTTCGAGATCATGCGTGGATGCTGGCAGGCGGCTCACAGCCCTCCAGCGGTCGGGTGCGCTGCACGGCTGCGTCGCCGGCGGGGGCGCCGGAGGGGGGTGGGGGGTGGGGTGGGGGGGTGGGGGGGTCATGCGGCGTGGACTTGCCTCAGCACTGCTGTCGGTGCTGTCGGCAGCGCCAGCTGACTGCTGCTCATTGATTGGAGAACTGCCGAGCCAGTTTCGACCGGCTGCGGCGCCTCACGTGGCGCTCCTGCTCCCGCCTTGCTCATGGTCCGCTTGCAGGCCGCGGACGTCAAGGCTGTGCCGTTTCTGGAGCGGCTGCAGCAGGCAGCCTCGCAGCTTCAGGCGCCGCATGGAGGAGACTGGGGCCTGGTAGAGCAGGCCAAGGCAAGCAGCGGCGCGCCAGCGCACCAGCGGCAGGGCATCGGGCTGGCCGCACGGCGCTCCCGCATGCCAGGGAGCGCGTGCTCTGGGCCGGCGCTGATGGCACATGCCGCCCGCGCCTTTGCCGCTGCCTGCAGCTGCAGGATCTGCGACGAGCCGCATGGCTGGTGACCAAGCTGCACGACAACCGGCATCTCTGGCAACCAGTTGTCACCGCCCGGGAGTTGGAAGGTGGGCTCTCTTGCTTGCAGGGGCGCACACAGGCGCCGACCAGGGACGCATGTCTGGCGACCCGGCGCTGGCGTGCCCGTCTCTGCTGCCATGCGTGCAGATGTGGTGTTGGGGGAGCCCGCCGTGCTGCGACTGTTCCCTGGCAGCCGCCAGGCGGGCGAGTCCAGCCGGGCCAGCCCGGCGAGCCCCCCGCGGGGGGCCACCGCCGCCGCCGCTCTGCGCCGCACCCACCTTGTCATGGAGAGCAGCAGCAGCGACAGCGACGACGGCGGCTGCCTCGCGCGCCTCGGCTCGGCCGGCTCCCCGGGGGGCGCCTGGGGCGCCGGCGAGGAGCTGGGCGCTGCAACCTCGCCGGATCGCTACGCCAGCGCGCCGCTGTGGCTGGACAGCCTCGACGACGAGTTGGAGGAGGCGAGCGAGACGGAGCTGACGCTGCCATCCGCGTCGCCCGACCAGGGGACCACGCTCTGCAAGCGCGCGCGGGGCGAGGAGGAGGGCGCGGAGGAGGGAGGCGAGGAGGAGGAGGCGCGGGGCCCGCCGCAGCCCGCGCGCCCGCCGCCGCGGCCAGAGGAGCGGTGGCGGTGGGGCCGCGGCGGGGCCCCCGCCTCACCGCGCAGCGCCAGCACCAGCAGCACCGAGGACGCGTCGCTGGCCAGCGCGGCGAGCGATGCGGGCCTGGGCAGCGCAGATCTTTGCCTGGACCAGTATCTGTTTGAGCAGACCGCTGCGCTGGACACGCTGGGTGAGCGCTCCACGCACCAGAGCCGTGTGCTCTGGCGGTCTGGCGTGCCGGTGTGCTGCTGGCTGGCTGCACAGGGCTGCGGCTGCGCCCGCCCGCTACCAAGGCCTGGCGCCCTGGCCCTGCACCCCCACCTGCAGACGCGCTGCTGCCGCAGCCTTGGACGTGCGCTGGGACCGAAGTCGAAGTGCCGCCAAGCTTTGACAAGCCGCAGTTCCGGGTGCGCAGCGCTGCGGGCGGGCGGAGTGCCGTGTGCGCCGGCTGGCCTGCTTGCCTGCGCTCCGTCGCCTGGTGCAACAACAACCGCTCCCATGCACGTTTGTTCAGGGGGCCTATATGATGGTGGAGATGGGAGTGCGACAGATGATCCGCGGCCAGCTCCTGCTCCTGCCAACGCACCCAACGCCGGGCAATCTGCAGCCACATGCGTCCACCTGCGGCTGGGTGTTTGACAATCAGCTGCTGTGGCCCGTGGCCGAGGTCGTTGCCTTCCTTGAGGTGAGTCAGCTGCCCACTTTGTGCCTGCGAGATGCTGAAGGCGGGGGGCGAAGCAAGACCACCCAGCCGCGTCACCGCGAGGGCCGGGCCCGGCACGCGGGGGCAGGGCCGCGCGTCGCCGCTCCGGCAGCACCTCCGTGGGCGTCGCGTCACCCTGCTGCCCCTGCGCATGTCGTGCAGGGCGACGATGCGAAGCAGCGCGCATCGGCCGCAGTGCGCAAGCTGCTGGCCAACGCGATGCGGGTGCAGGCTGCGCACAGGGGTGAGGGGCGCGAGGCAGAGGACGCACCCGCCATCAGGTGGGGGCGCAGAGGGCCGGACGCCAGTGCGCCGCGCCACTGGCACGCGCAGCGGCCGCCGTGCGGGCTGACCGGGTGCCATGCCTGCCGGCTGACGCGTCTCGTGCTGCGCGCCTACAGCGTGCTGGACATGTGCTGCGCCTATCTGGAGGAGGTGGACGCTCCTCTGCTGCCGGAGCGCGGGCTACGCATGGAGACTGAGGACGAGCAGTGCGCAGCCGAGCAGCAGGTCATGCAGGTGCGTCCCACGTGGCTGCCTGCAGCACCACGTGCGGGGCTCCACCTGCTCGTGCGCTTCCCCCAGCAGCGCGCAACTCGCTTGCCGGTTGCCGGCGCGCTGCTCCCACTCCCACTGCAGTGACCTGCCTCGCTCAACCCTCCCGTGCCCACCCGCCGCCTAGCCACCCCCCACCCCCAACCTTGCATCCTCGCAGTACAAGGCGCTGCTGCTGGATCGCATCAGCCTGTCCATCAAGTACCTGCTGACCCACCTCCGCCTGCTGGCCCCCGTCGTCACCGCTACGAAGGACTTTGTGGACGTGTCGCTGCGCCGCAGCGAGTGAGTCTCCTGTGGGGGCCGTCGCCGCGGGAAAGGCTGCTGCACCGGGGGCCTGCCTGCGGAGGCCTGTGCATGGGAGCGGGGGGGGGGGGGGGGGGGGCTCTGCGCCGTGCGCTCTTTCATAGCCAGTGGGAAAGCCGCCCTCGCGGCGCAAGGCTGCCGGCTACCGCCCACCGCTCCCTCGTGCTGCCCTGCCCACCAGGCTGCTGGACCACTTGCGCACGGAGGAGGCGGCATGCCGTAGGGAAGCAGACGTGTACCTGAAGCGCCTGCAGGCAGGGGGGCGATGGTGTGCACGCCAGCTGCCTGTTTGCGTGCGCGGCGCGCCCGCAGTACATGGGCAAGGGCAGTGCGTGCCAGAGCAGGGCGCAGGGCAGCAGCCAGCTGACTTGAACACTCTCCCACGCTCGCAGGACGCGTTGAGCGCGTATTGGCAGCGGCACCCTGAGCTGGGCTCCAAGGATGTCCAGTCCGAGTTTCTCGCCAGCCTCGACCAGCGCGGTGAGAGTGCGCTCGGGCAGGCGCTGCTTCGGCGGGGGTTGGGGTGCAGGGCGCGCGATGCAGCAATGGCGTGCCACCCGTCGCGTGCAGGCCTGGAGGAGTTCAACCTGTTCAATCTTGCCAATGGCGAGGCCGACATCTACCGTTTCCAGCAAGACGCGATCGAGAGGGCCGAAGGTAGGCGAGGTGCCGGTTTGGTGCCGCCTCCGCCGGCGTCGTCTCCGCAGCCTGCCTGTCGGCCCTGCCGACGAGGGCACACCTGCCGCATGCCCCAACCCCGGCACCTGCAGAGCTGGAGCTTCTGGGCTTTCTCCCCATGCCCGCGCTGCGCCGCCTCTACGCTTTCTTCTGCATCCAGCTCTCTCGCACCTTCTCCCGCGCCGGGGAACTGTGGCACCAGGACGAGGTGGGAGAGCTGCATGGTGCTTCGTTTGGCGGCTGCGGCATGCGCGGTCCATGTTGGCACGTGGCTCTGACCAGCTTGCGGCCCTGCATTGGGCGGCAGCTGTGGCCGGCCGGCCGGCCCACGCGTGCGCGCCCCTCAGCTGCTGCTCCCGCTCCGTCCACGCTGCCTCGGAAGCAGGCGCCCGAGGGCGAGGTGGTTGAGCGGCCCGCAGGCGGGCAGGTGGTGCGCCTCACTCCCCAGGGCGTGGCCACCATGCTGGCTGACAAGCACTGGCCCCCCGCACGCGACGAGGTGCGCGCTGTCGCCGTGACCCGCCTCGCGCCGCGCGCGACTGCCAGTGGCCCGCTCGGACGCGCGATGCCCGTTGTGCCATGGGCGCCCCAGCCTCTGCCGCTGCACGTCTCCTGAACTGGCGAGCGAGCGCTGCCGTGCCGTCGCACCTGCTGCAGACGGAGCAAGGCGGGCTCTGGCGGCCGGTGCAGGCCTGCGCCACCGCCTTTGCACTGACCTGTGCCAGCCTGGCCAGCACCAGCACGCCGCCCAGCGACGAGCCCGCGCCGGCGCCCCAGGGCGGCAAGTGGCAGGGCGCCGTGGCGGCCAAGAAGCAGCCGCAGCAGCGGGCGCAGCCTGCCGTCCTGGCTGCCTCTGAGCGCGCAGACACCGCGCTGGTGCCCTCGCGCGGCGGCTGCGCCTCCGACACCGCAAGGCAGCAGCTGCACCGGGCGCAGGATCTGTTCCTGGTGGTGAGCTCCTCTTTTGAATGTGCAGTGCCTGACTGACGGAGGTTACACACTAGCGCCAGTACACCTGTCACCATGTGCAGTGCCACGCTCACTGGCTCCCCGCTCATCGCGGCCTCTGACTGCGCGCGTGCAGGCGCGGGTGTGCTACGCGGTGGTCGAGGCGCAGGCGGCCCTCATCAAGATTGCCAACCAGTGGATGAAGGAGGGGGTGGATGAGTGGCAGAGGCTGCTGTTGCCGGCGAGTCGGAGAAGTGGCTCGCCTGGGCGCCTGGTAACTGAGGGCTTGCGACTGTGATTGATCGCAGCTCTGAATGCCATGGTGCAGGGTCCGAGCACGCGCCGCCCGACTCCATTTGAGCTGGTGGACATCGCCAACGATTTCACTGGAGCAACGCTAGCGGCGCGCAGGTCAGCGCTGCCCAGGCATCCGCACGCTGCTGGACGAGCCGCCAAACGCACCACATCTTGTGCACCTCGCGCAGGTGCCTGGGACTGACATCGGCTGCAGCGGAGGCGGTGAAGCTTGCCAAGCTGGAGGTTTGCAGAGGGTCATTGGGTGTTGGTGCCGGTGCCGTGGCATGCTGCTGCGGTGCGGTCCTCGCCCCGACTGCATTGTGACGCAGCTTTTCACCCTCCCCCCCTCCCGTGCACGCTCTGTACAGAGCTGTGTGGCTGTTTCTGAGGGCAAGGAGGAGATCCTGGTAGAGGACCGCCAGGAGATGACCCGGAGGCTGGAGCTGGCCCTGAAGGACGCGGGTAGGCGCGGGCGCCGCTGCGGCGCACGCCCCTGCTGCGCATGCCACCCAGCCGGTGCCGTGGAGGCGAAGGGCTGCCCTGCCGGGCGAGCCGCTCGCCGCACCTTCCAGCAGCCCCCGCGCCAGGGAAACGCCTGCTCCTGTCCTGCCCCTGCCCCCAGGTGCGGAGGATCCGTCAATAGATTACAAGCTAAATTTCTGGTGGGATGCGATACAAAAGTTGGATGCGGAGGCGCGCCACGTGCGGCAGGAGCAGGGCGGAACATTGCTGTCGTGGTGAGGCAACTCGGAAGTGCAGCCGGGGAGATGCGGCATGCGCTGGCGGCCCTGGGCGCTGGCGCAGTGCCTGGTGCATGCAGCGCGCGCGCGCGCTGCCCGTGCCAGCGCGCCCTCCCCACCACGCCTCCTGCTCACTGGCTACGTGTGCAGGCCCGAGGCGCTAGAGGTGACCAGGATGCGCGTGCGGGCGCTCCTGCCCTTGCTGAGGAACGAGGCTCAGCAGTGGATGTCCAAGCTGGAGAGCCAAGGGCTGTCCCTGGCGCAGCAGGTGACGCACGGGGGTGGGGGTGGGTGGTGTGTGTGTGTGTGGTGGTGGTGGTGGTGGGGGGGGGGGTGGCTGAGTGCCACGCCCGCCACGACGTGCGAGGGTGCCCGTGCCAGGCTGGCGTGCACAACGCCCTGGAACCCGGTCCTTGCTCCCCCGCCGCTGCAGGCCAAGGAGGGCGTGCAGCACAACACGCCCGCCAGCCAGCTGGTCAGCTTCATGCAGGCTGCCTACCTGCGGGCCGCGGCGGCGCTGGGGTGAGCACGAGCGTCCGGCTGGCGCCCCCCCCCCCCCCCCCAGGATGCTGGGTGGCTGCCCCGGCTGCCGACGCGCTGGCTGCCCCCGCATGCCCGCTCTCCACTGCGCCCCTGCCTTGATGGTGCCCCCTTCCCCTCCCCCTTGCGCTCGCTGCAGGCAGGCGGAGAGCCTGTCCTGCTACTTTCCCTGCAGCGAGCTGGCACGCTGCATGGTGGAGCACGTTGTGTCAGAGCGCTGGGTGGAGGAGTGGGCGGCCATGGAGGGTGAGCGAGGCGGCCTGCTGCCTGCGGGTTGCCGCCGCCGCCGGCCACCTGCCTGCCCTGGTGCCACAGGCGCGGGCAGGGCGTGCCGCGGGCAGGGCGGGCTGGGCTGCTCCTAACGCTGCGCGCCTGCGTCCACCTGCGTTCGCAGCCGAGGAGATGGAGCAGCGGTCAAAGGAGGCGGCGGCCCAGCTGCTAGAGGAGGAGAACAGGGCAGCAGCAGAGGCGGCCAAGCGCGAGGCCAAGGCCGCGAAGAAGAAGCGGCAGAAGGAGGCCAAGGCGGCGCTGCGGGCGGCCGCGCCTCCTGCCGAGCAGGCGCCGGGGCCGGAGGGCGGGCCGGAGCCAGAGGGCGAGCCAGAGAGCGAGGCGGAGCAGCGCGAGCGGGAGCCCGAGCACGCCGCTGCGCCCGGCGACAAGGCCGAGGAGCAGGAGGGGGAGGGGGGGCAGCAGCCAGCGCTGGCGCGGCGCGAGCCCCCGTCATCGGCAGAGGAGCCCGAGGAGGAGGGGCTGGAGCTGGAGCTGGAGCTGGAGCTGGGGACCCTGCAGCAGCGGCAGGGGCGCGGGGACCGAGAGCAGGACGGGCTGGTGGAGCAGCTGCTGAGGGACCAGGAGGCTAGAAGGGCGCAGGAGCGGGAGGAGGGGCTGCGCCGGCTGCTGGCTGAGTGCAGTGAGCCAGAGGGGAGGCCGCGCCACCCGGCGGCAGCGCAGCGCAGCCCTCGGCGCCAGCGGGGGGCCACAGGCGGCCCAGGCGCCGGCGGCGGCGTGGCCCTCGAGCCGGCGCTGCCGCCAGGTGCAGCGGAGCAGGCGGGAGAGGAGCAGGGGCAGCAGGTCGGTGCAGAGGACCACAGCTGGGAGGCCCTTAAGCGGCTGTCGGCCCAGTGGGAGGAGGAGCACAGCTTCGAGGTGGAGGAAGAGGCGCACGGCGGCAGGCGATCGGCCGCGGGGGAGCAGTGGGAACAGCAGCCGGCAGCGCGCAGCAGGCCGGGCGCCGCCTCCCAGCAGCAGCAGCAGCAGCAGCAGGAGCAGGGCGCAGGGCGCGGCAGCCGGGCGCCCACCCCTGGAGGCGGCCAGGAGGCCAAGCCCCCCAGGGCGGACCAGACCAAGCCTCGGATTGTTGGCTGGGACGGCGAGTGGGCCTGCAAGTGCAGGGGCGGCAAGAGCAGGCACCCAGTGGGCGAGGCGTGCCGGACCTGCGGCTCCCTCCCACCCTGCAGGCATGTCGCTCGCTCGCCGCCTGTCTACACTGCCGCCGCGCCGCCCCCTGCCTTGCACTGTATGTGCCGCCGCTCCTGCCCCCTGGGCCTGCATGGCGCCCGCGCCGGGCACAGCACTGATGCACCGATGCGCGTGTTTCTGCCCCACTCGTGCCACAGGGACTGGATGCGCAGCCTGTGCCGTTACGGACCCTCCTGCAAGTACCCCCACCTGCCGTTTGACCTCGCGACACCCCCAGGGCCCGGCACCCACCTGGTCTCGCACCCCAAGGCGCTGGAGCCCTTCCTGGCCGCAGCGCCGGCGCCGGCGCCGGCGCCCGCGGCGCAGGCCCGCGGTGCCGCCGTCCCCGCGGGCGTGCGCGTGGTGTCGTGGCGCGGCGAGTGGGTGTGCTCCTGTGGCAGCAGGCACCGCATGTACGACGACTGCGAGGAGTGCGGCTGCGTCAAGCCATGCAGGTGGACGCGGGCCTTGCAGACGGGCCGCGCGCGCCCATTCCGTGCCTGCGGCAGCCTACCGCGCAGCAGGCGCCGCACCAGAGCCTCCCGCGCTCGCCGCGTCGCCCTGCCAACGCGGGCGGCCTCACCCCCAGCCCCGCCCTGCCCCTCTCCGCGCAGGGACTGGCTGCGCGGGCTGTGCAAGCCGGGCGCCTTGGTGCAGGGGCGCCCCTGCCGCTTCCCGCACCCTCCCTTTGAGCTGCCCGAGGAGAGGCCACCCCCCGACCTCACCGTGGTGAAGCTCAAGGAGTGGAGCCCCATCTACGGCAGGCAGGCCCCAGGCGCCGCGCCGCGGCCGCGGCAGCGCGCGGCGCCCGGCGCCCCGGCGCCGCCGCCACCCGGCGGCGCGCGCGCCGGCTCCGCCGCCGAGGACGCGGCGGAGCGGAAGCGGCTGCTGGCGCTGGTGGACGAGGACATGCGCCCCTTCCTGGCGGACCTCAGCCTGGAGGAGCTGCGCGCTCAGGCGCCGCCGCCGCCGCCGCCGCCGCCGGACGCGCCACAGCCGCAGCAGGCGCAGGGCGCCGACGGCGAGCGGCACGACGCGGCGGCGCCGGCGGCGCAGCAGCCGTGGGGGACTGAGGACGCGCGGGCGACCGACCAGCTGCGTGCGGCGGCGACGGCGCGCCAGGGCGCGGCGCAGGCCCCCCTGCTGCCCCTGCAGCCGCGGGCGCCGGCAGTGGAGCCTGCGGGCAGCGGCTGGGACCAAGTGTCCACTGCAGACATCAGCGCCAGCCTCCTCCCCGCCGTCGTTGCCACCAGCAGCGGCGGGTGGGGCAGCTATGGCCTAGACGAGCTGTCGCCCGCGGCGCACCCCTTCCGTGTCCCTGGGCCAGCGCCGCCGGCGCCGGCGCCGCCGGCGCCGGCGCCGCCTGCAGACCCAGAAGCGCCTGGCTGGGAGCCCTGGAATGCTGTTGGCCCACTGGCAGACCTGCCCGCGGCGGCCGCGGCGGCCACGGCCGGCAGCAGCGAGCTGTTCAGGGCCGACAGCACCGGCCTCGCCACTGGGGCGGGGCTAGGGCAGTACCTCCATGGGCCGGCGCTCGCGCCGGCCGCAGAGGCGCCGGCAGCCGCCGAGGCGGCCGCGCCGGCGGGCGCGCCGGAGGACGAGCGCTTCCCCGGCTGCGTGGTGGTGGGAGGCGACGGGCGGGCCCTGTACGACTGCCCGGGCTGCGGCACGCGCAGCCCCGCCGTCGGCGGCCCCGTGCCCCGCGCCTCCCGTCATGGCAGGAGGAAGGGCAAGGCGCCGCACATCGCCAACTGCCCGGGCTGCGAGAAGGAGCCGCTGCCCTGCCGCGACTACATCAAGCGCACTTGCACCAGGGACGATTGCCAGTTCCCCCACCCCCCAATCGTGGACCTCGCACAGCCCCAGCAAGCGCCGGCCCCAGCGCCGGAGCAGCAGCCCCAGCCGCCACCGCCGCCGCCGCCGCGGGCGCCGCCCCGCATCCCCACGTCGACGCTGGGCCCCGCGCCGCCGCCGCTGCCGTTTGTGCCGGGCGGCGGCCGCGGGCTGGGCGGGCTGGTGCCGCCGGGCGTGGCCTCCCTGCTGTCGCCGCACCTGGCTCACGCGCAGGAGCAGGCGGGCGCTTCCCTGCTGCCGCCTGCTTCCCTGCTACCGCCGCACCTGGCCGCGGCTGTGCCGGCGGCGTATGCGCAAGAGCAAGAGGAGGAGGAGGAGGAGGCTGATATGGATGCGCTGCTGCAGGTGAGCTGCAGCGCTGCTTGCGAGGCCCTGGCGTGCCTGCCGCTGCGCTGGGCTGTGCGCTCACGCGCGCGCGTGGCCCCCGCCCCCGCCTGCAGGGCATGGGTGTGGGCGTGCCCGTGGCGCCCGCGCCCACGCCAGCCGCCCCGCCCAGCTGGCAGCCGGTGCCGCAGCCACAGCAGCAGCAGGTGGTGCCGGCGGCAGCGCCGCCGGCGCGCGCCGGCGACCTCGCCCGGCCCGGCCTCTCCAACGAGGCCGGCGAGTACAACTGCTTCCTCAACGTCATCATCCAGTGCCTGTGGAGCTGCCCCGAGTTTCGCCATGCGGCGGCCTCCTGGGGGCCGAAGGTCTATGCCAGGGACAAGGTGGTGGAGGAGCTGCACTCGCTGCTGCAGGTGGGCACACCTGTTGTTGTTGCTGTTGTTGTTGGTGGTGGTCGGTCGTGGTGGGACCAGCGCAAGCTGCGCAGAGGCGTGCCCGCCTGCGCGCTGCAACCGACAGCCAGAGCGGCGACGCATTCCTGCGCTGTCGCTCGCCCTCACTCGCGCACTGAGCTGGTGTTGCTGCGTGCAGGCCATTACTGCAGAGGAGGCGGTGCGGCGCGCGGCGTCCGCCGCGGCGCCCGGCGCGCCACAGCCGCCGCGCAGCGCCATCAAGCCCAACCGCCTGCGCGAGGCGCTGTCCGCGCTGCCCGGCCAGCTGTTCAAGGTGGGCACAGCGCGGGCGACGCGCCGAGAGCCGTTGCACGGGAGGAGGAGCAGGGGCGCTGATTCCGTCACGCCTCTGTGCGCCGCACGAGGCACCAGGCAACCTGTCTTCCCCGTGCTCCTGCGCAACCCTGCTTGCCCCCCACCTCGCGCGCGCTCCCCCGCCTCCCTCCAAACAGGTGGGCGAGATGAACGACGCGGGGGAGGTGCTGCTCACGCTGTACGAGCGCATCCGCCTGACCGGCACCGCCGCCGCCGGCATGGTGGACACCGTGTTTGGGCTGAGCGTGTACGAGTGAGCGCATTGCGTTGCACATGTTTGTCTGTGTGCTGTTTCCTGTCCTGCTTGTGCCGTTCTGGTCGCACCGCTCCTATCACTCCGCTCCTAGCACCGCCCGCGGCCTGCCTGCCTGCGCCTGCCGGTCGGCCGGCGTGGGTGCCGCTGGCGCTTGCTGCAGGCCGTGCGGCTGCCCGGCCGCGCCGGCGCCGCTCACGCCGCCCCTCGCGCCGCGCGCCCGCAGGTTTGTGCACTGCGAGCGCTGCCGCCTCTATTCGCACAAGTGCCGCTTTACTCAGTACTTCTTCAACACACAGGTGCGATGTGTTATTTAATCAGGCATTGACTCAACAGTGGTCTGTTATGGGTTCAGCCAACGTTGATGTGTGGGCGTGACACGTCGAGCACGCAACTCCGGCCTGTGCGCTCGCGCTCCTCCCACCCCACGCCCCCGCAGGCAACCTCGCTGCGCATGGTGCGGCTGGCGGGCAGCGGCGCGAGCATGGGCCAGCTGCTGGGCCAGATCGAGCAGCAGCAGCAGAAGACGTGCGACACGGCCGTCGGCGGGTGCGCGGGCGCCGGTGCCGTGGCGCGCCGCAGCCGCGCCAGCGGCCCCCTGTCGCTGCGCGCCATGGGTCTTGGGGGCGCGCGGTGGGTGCGTGTGGTGCATTCCGGGCTCCTCCGCAGCGGTGACGTGCATCAGGATTGTCGCTTGTGCGAGCTGCTTCCCCCCCGCCCCCTCGCCCGCCGCAGGTGCGACGTCAAGTACCCGCTGACTCAGCTGCTGGAGAAGGCGCCGCGCGTCTTCACGCTGCAGCTCGCCTGGGAGAGCCACCAGGCGTGCACCAGTCGAGGGCTGGCCTTGTGCACAGGGCACCGCTCTGCTCCGCCCCTGCCCTGCTGCTCCCCCGCCCGCGCCCGCCGCTCACTGGACCCGCCGCCTCCCCCTGCTCTCTGCTCCCTGCTTCAGGAGTCGGGCGCCGACATTGCCGCCACGCTGGCGGCGGTGGAGGACCACATTGATTTGTGCGAGGTGTATGGCGAGGTGAGCGCTGTGTGCATGAGCGCGTGTCGGCTCTGCCGGATGCACATGCTTCGCCTCCCAGTGACGGGCGCGCTGGCCAGCGCCTCACTGGGGGCCCTCCCTGTCGCGCCTCCGCCGCGTCGCATGCAGACCGCCCCCGGCAGCGACCGCGGCCCACACTGCTACCGCCTGCGCTCCATGGTCTGCTACTATGGGGCTCACTACTCGGCCTTTGTGCTGGCGCCAGGCGCCGGGGGCGCCCTGCGCTGGACGCTGTTTGACGACGCGGCCGTGAGCGCCGTCGGCGTCTGGGCCGACGTCCTGCGCAAGTGCGAGGTTGGGCGCATCCAGCCCTCAGTCCTGTTTTACGTCAAGGAGTGAGCGAAGCAGCAACGTGGCGGGATGACGAGCGGCAGGGTGGTGAGCTGCGGGCAGGCGCCTGGGAGGGCGGTCGGGAGCAGCGGGCAGGGGTGCGCCAGTGCTGGCAACCCCTGCCTGCAGTAGAATCTCAGCAGAGTGTGCACTGAACCTGTAAACTACCTCAGAGCTACCGTTGAGGTCGAGCCTAAGGCGAGGGGATGTCATGTGTGCGCCAGGAAAGCTGACGGGACCGACCTGCCGACCGCGTAATTACCGTGCAAGCCCTGCTGGCATGTGCTGCGTTGTGGCCTCATGCTCCTGTCCATGCGCTTGACATCACCGCATTCTGTACATGCACATGCGCAGCGCTCGCCCGCAGGAGCAGCTGGGAGGCCTGTTGCGGCCGCCTGAGTGGGCCCTGCTGCCGCTGCCAGGCCGAGGCCGCCTCTATTCCGCCAGTCTTGCCGCCAATTTCCCGCCGCCGTTTCTGTTCCACCCTCCCGCCACCAGCGATCAGCGATCTGCTGCGTAGAACAGCACGCAGGGCTGGATGCGCCCCGCCTCGCACTTGCGCACGACGTCGGGCCAGGCGCCGATGCGGCTGACCGCCGCGTCGTCAAACAGCAGCCACTGGCCCAGGTCTGGCGCGAAGACAAAGGCCATGTAGTGCGCGCCGTAGTAGCATGCCATGGCGCGCAGGCGGTAGGTGTGGGCGCCCGGCTCCACGCCGCGGTACAGCTCCCCCACGTCCAGGGCCTCCTGCACCTGCAGAGATGGGACAGTGCCGGGCGGGAGGGAGTGACGATAGCAGGGGCACGATGCAATTGAGGGCTGATCAAGCAGCAACATATCAGCTCAGCTTCGCCCTTGCATCCGCCCTGGTGCACCTGCTGCATCGTGGCTGCGATGTCTGCCGGCGCCACCTGGTTGGTCTCCCATGCCAGCTGCACCGTGAACATGCGTGGCGGCTCGCCCTGTGGCAGGAGCAGGGGCGGCAGGTGAGAGACGGGCAGAGCTTTAGGCACAAGCGTCTCCCAACAGGCTCCCACCGCCACGCCCCACCTGCAGCACGTGCGTGATGGGGTTGAGAGCGCCGCAGCCGCCCACGTCGGTGTCGCAGCTCTTCTGGTGCTGGCTCTCGATCTGTCGCAGCAGGCCGCCCAGGCTGAGGCTGCCGCCCTCGCCCAGCAGCCGGCCCATCACGCGCAGCGAGGTGGCCTGCAGGCAGCAAGCGAATCAAGTCGTGATGCCAGGGAGAGCTGCTCCGTTAGCAGCGCCCCTTCCACTGGCATCCCCCTCCTCCCAGGCCTCACCCCTGCCTTTCACAGCATACCTGCGTGTTGAAGAAGAACTGCGTGTACTCGTTCTGCTGGGTGGTTCTGCCGCACTGCCCGCAGTTGACCGCCTCGCGCACGCGCAGGCCGAAGCAGGCGTCCACCTGCGCAGGGGCGTTGCAACTAGGTGCGCAGAGAGAGCGCGGCAAGCCGGTGTGCTTCCCTGCGCACCGCCACGCGATCCCCCGCACAAATGCTGAACCTGTGGCATGCTCATCCCCAGCACCGGCCCAGGCAGATCGACGCGGTCTGCCCCGCCCCGGGGCGCACCTGGTCGGCCGCCTCCTGGCTCATGCCGTGGATGCGCTCGTACAGCGTGAGCAGCACCTCGCCCGCGTCGCTCATCTCGCCCACCTGAAAGGGGGCGGGCGTGCGCTTGGCGGGCGAGCGGCGCGCACGCCGCTCGTCGCCCACTCCCGTGCTGGTTGAACAGCCGTCGTTCGAGCAGCGGCGGCAGCTCTGGCTGCACAGCGACGGCCAGCATGCACCCTGTGCAACCACCAACCGGCAAGTCCTCCTCACCTGGAACTGCGCGTTGGGCAGCGCCGCCAGCGCCTCGCGCAGCTGAGTGGGGTTGAGCACCGTGCGCTGCGTGCTGCTGCCGCGCTTGGCGGCGTCGGCGCCCGCTTGGCGCCGAGCCGCCTGCTGCGCCGCAAACTGGCTGAAGAGGTGGTGCAGCGCCGCCACCACGTCGTCGGTCGCGCAGGCCTCGCGCGGCCAGGAGGCTACCGCCTGCCGGAACTCGACGCAGCTCCACAGGCACTGGATGATGACGTTGAGGAAGCAGTTGTACTCGCCGGCAGCGTTGGACAGCCCCGCTAGGCCCTCCAGCTCGGCCGGCAGCTCAGCCAGCGCACCGACGGCCGGCGCTGCAGTCAGCGCTGCCAAGTACTGGCTCTGCTCGGCCTCGGCCTGGTGCTCCGCCAGACTCGCCTGCAGGCATCGAAAGATAGATCGATCGACCGAGCGATTGATGCGAATGGCGTTGCAACCATTCAGTCAGTGGCGCCCTCACGGCTCTGCACTCGCACCGCGCACGCGCCGCCGCGGCGAGCGACACGCAATAGGCGGGGACGCGGCACGGGCTGGGCAGCTTACCTGCAGGGCCGCCTGCAGCTCCTCGTCAAACTCATCCTCATCCCCTGTCGGTGCCGGCAGCTGCGTTGGCGGCGGCAGCTCCTCGCCCAGCCCGGGCCACGCCGCCGTCCCCAGCGGCACCGCGGCGGCCTCTGCGGCGCCCACCGGCCCAGCCGGCACCGCGGCCCACGGGCCCTGCGCCAGCGGCTGCTGCTGGTGGAAAGCACCGCCCAGCTCGCCGGTGCTGACGGTGCTCACGCCCATCCGCGCCAGCAGGTCTCCCAGCTCGCCCTGGTCCTCGAGCTTCTCGTCCACCTGCTGCTGCTGCTGCTGCTGGAACGAATAGGGCGGGGCGGCGGCCCCGGCCCCGCCGGGCGGCCCCGGCACGCCTGCTGGGGCACCCCACCCCCAGCCCCCCGCAGAATGCGCCAGAGCGTCGGTGCTGGCGCTGCTGTCGGCAGGCAGGTCCCAGCTGCCACAAAAGGCGGCGGGGCCTGCAACGCCGGCCCAGGGGCTGCCCAGCGCATGCGGCGACAGCGGGGGCATCGCTGGCTTGGCCTGCTCTGCTGCATGCGAGATGGCTCCGCCTCCGATGTCACTGCCCAGCTCTATGCCCCAGCTGGTTGTGGCGTCTGGCTGCTGCTGTTGCTGCTGGGTGGTGCTGTTGTTGGCAGCATCCGCGGCCGGCACGCCTGCAGACGCCAGCGGGGGAGCGCCTGCTGCCGCCGCACGAGCCATGGCTGCCCAGGAGCCCCCCGCACCAGCGCCATCTGCGCTGCTGCTGCTGGCACCAGGGGCTGCGACTGCTGCGCTGGCCGCGTCCTTGCCCGGCCCTGCCAGGCCTGGCGCCTGGGCGCTGTCGCTGCCGCTGCGCAAGCGCGGTGCACTGGCACGCTGCGTGGGCGAGCTGTCCAGCCGCACGCCTCTGCCGTGCGCCACACGCTGCTGGCGGTGGTAGGATGGTCCCTGGTACCTGGCATCGGGGCGCGGCCTGCACAGCAGGGGCCAAGCAGGCACAGGCCAACACATCGAAGACGCAAGAAAGTCACCAACAACACCAGCTGGGAACTGCAGCCAGAGGAGGCAGGTGCTCTGTGCAGGCGCATGAGCAGCAGCGGCGAATCACGCGCTCACTTGGCAAGGAAGACGGCGCTGCCGGGGAGCAGCGCGGGCGGCGCTCGCGGCAGGTCAAACGGCAGGTGCACGCCGCCGTTCCTGCACAAGCTGCGCTTGGCGCACTTGCCCCAGAACCAGTCGCGGCAGGGCTGGCCCTGCCGGCATTGCGGGTTCTGGCAGCGCGACTTGAGCGGGTTCACGACGCCGCAGTGGCACAGCCAGTCGCCGTCCCAGGAGACAAACCGGATGTCCTCCCGTCGCCGCTGCCCCCACCGCTCCGAGCGGTCCTGCGGCGCGGCTAGAGGCGATGGCGGCTGGGGCTGGTGCGCCCAGCGCTGGGGCGCAGCTGCTGGCGCCGCAACAGGCACCTGCTGCGGGTCTGCCTGGTGGCTGCTGGTCTGCCTGGCGGCTGCCGCTCGCGTCATGGGAGGCAGCACCACCGCTGGAGGAGCCTGCCGCGCCGAAGATGGAGGCGCAGCGGCTGGCTGCGGCGTAGGCAAGGATGGCGGGGGTGCCTGCCGAGGGGCCGACTGCCCTGATGCCTGCTGATTTTGTGGTGGGGCAGACGGAGGCGCCCCCTTGCCCCTGCGATGCCTGCTCCCGGGGACCTCCTCCCACCGCTCCTCCTGCACCTTCTGCTGCAGCTCCTCCTGCACCTGCTCCTGCAGGCACTCCTCCTTCAATCGCTCAAACTCTGCATCGTGCTCCTCAGCTGCTTGCGCCCCTGCGGCTGCCGCCGTGCGCACAGGCTGGATGGCTGCTGCTGGTGCTCCCGCGCGAGGCGCCGCCGGGGTGGGAGCAGGGGCTACAGGGGATGTCTGGGCGCTGAGGAATACCTCAGCCTCGCTCCCAGAGTCCAGGTCGGTCCTGGCAGGCCACTCGCCCACCGCCTGTGCAGCTGCGCCAAGCCCGGCACTTCCGCCCGCCCCTGCTGCTGCTGCACCGCCCGTGGGGCTGGGCGCCACCGCCTCGTCCACCGCGTGCCCCTGCAGCGGCTGGTCGCCCTGCTCCTGCTGCTGCTGCTTGGCCAGCCGCCGCGCCTGCTTCTTCTCCTGCTTCCTCTCCCTGCGCTCCCGCTCCCGTTCCGCGCGTGTGTTCTCCTCCCACTCCTGCTGCATGCGCGCATAGCCCTTGGCCTGCTGCGCAGCCCGCGCTGCCTGCACCAAGGCCGCCACCTCCTCCGCTGCTGCCTCTGCCGCCGACCGTGGCGCACCGCCCAGCGCTGCTGCTCCGACCTCCGCCGGCACCACTTCCAGCGCCGCCACCTCCTGCTCTGGTCGGGCGGCACCTTCCTCCTGCTCCGTCTTGACGGCACCCAGGCTCTTGGCCTCCTCCTGCCTGGCCTTGGCCGCAGCCTTGGCCCTCCTCTTCCTCTCGCGCTTGGCCGCCTCTGCCGCCGCCTGCTCCTCCCGCGCCTTCTCCTCGCCCTCCAGCAGGGCAGCAGCAGCCGCTGCGGCTGCCTCCTCCTCCTGCTCCTGCTGGGCCTCCACCTCTGCCTCCCAGCGCGGCGGCAGCAGATGCCGCATCAGCAGCTCAGCCGGCTCGTTCAGCACGGGGCGGGCGCAGGGACCATACTGCAGCTCCCTGCAAGCAGCGTTTGCAATGGAGGACGGAAGCAGGACGCAGAGTCAGCCGCAGGGGTCCTTGCTGCCACGAGCGGCAGTGTAGGACCTCAACACAGCCTGACAGCCGCCACAAGCAGGGCCTTCCCGGTGGCCGCACGCAGAGGACAACAGCGCTCACCCCAGCATCTTCTGCAGCAGGCAGAAAGTGACGGTGAACAGCTCCTCCCGCCTCCTCTGCACCTCTCCCGCATTGCGCAGCACAGCGACCGCACTGTCCAGCACACGCTGCCCGCCGGCACGAAGGCACGCTTGCAGCGCGGCCCTGCAGTGCACAGGCAGGCAGGGGTGGGCGCAGGGATGCGTCTGTTGCCCTGGCAGCAGCTCGCGGTGGTCACGTTGTGCATATGCACCGCGGCAAAGCAGCCTGGTACTGTGTAAGGCCCATGCACGTGCAGCACCATTGCTCAGTGCCCACCAGAGGGGAGCAACCAGGCGCACTTGCCTGCCAGAGCTGGTGCTGTGCGCTGTCAGGGATGCCGCCACCGTCTTCAGACCCTCTGCCAGGTGCTGGGCGTCAGCATCCGCCGCCTCCACTGCAGAGGGGTGGCCGGGTCCGCCACTCGGCATTCAGCTCGATGGAACGTGTCTAGGGCTTAGAGTAACCCTAAACCTCAAGGCAGGGCGCACAGCCACTGATTAGAGGGGGCGGGGGGGAGCTGCTGTGGCACTCACACGTCCTGCGCCACAGTGCAGCCACTCTTGCGAGCTGGAGCTCGGCCTGCAGCAAAGGAGGGCACGAGTCTTGGCACTCGAATGCGGTACACTTCATGCTCGCTCATGCGCTCTCAACAAGAGCCCGGCCGCCGGCCGGTGCCGAAATTCTGGTGCCATGGCACCATTCCGGGTGCTTCCGACCTGCCTGCTTGTGCAGGGCATCGTACTGCACCAGAGCGGCGAGTGCCTGCCGGTTGAGAGCGTCGCTCCGCGCAGCCCGGTCAGCCGCGCACAGGGCGCTGTGCGCTCCCAAGCAGTCCATAGCCACCTGCAGGAGGCGGCGGCAAGTGGGAGGCGCATCCTGCTGAAAGAACTTTGCCGGGCATCTTGCTCAGCAGCTGGGAGTTGAGGGCAACCCCCGGGCCGGCCTCGAGGCATTGCGCGTGTGGGAAGAGGCGCGGGTGCCAAGAGCCCTGCGGCCCCTGCGGCAGTGCCTGATTGCAGCGTGCGCCCTGCTGCCCCTCCCCCTCGGGCGCTCACGCCCCATGGCTCCTCCAGGAGTCCTGGTTGCAGCCTGGCGCCCCGCCGCCCTTCCTCCTCTCCTCCCCACCTCTGCGGCATCGTCGGCGAGTCGGGCACGTTTGTACCCAGAATAGATGCCTGTTAGCACCTCCGCCAGCTCCCGAGCAATGTCATCACACAACTCCAGCCCTCCCACATCAGAGCCCTCCACCGCCTGCACAGCACAGGAGATGGCGGTGGGGGGCAGTGGAGCCTGAAGGGAAGCACGAGCATGGCGGCGGGTGGTGTGCACAGCGCGGGAGCGGCTGCTGCACTGCATGACAGCTTGCAGTCAGCTGCGACTGGGGCTCTGTTGGGCACCTGCGGCGGTTGCTGACTGGCCTCACCTGCTGCACCCCGGTCAGGTGTCGTGTCAAGCATGACCACGCATCTGCATGTCGCGCTGCCTCCCTGCCAGCAGCCAGCTCCTTCGCCAGCAGCCTCAGCAGGAGCAGCAGCCGGCGCACAGCCTGCATCTGATCTGCCGCGGCTGCATGGGCCCCTGCCTCCACCTGCAGTTGAGGCGCGCCGCCCAACAGCTATCAGCAGCTCGTAAGCAGGATGACGCATGCTGGGCCTAGGCACTGCACTGACCTGGAAAGACGACGCAGGCTCTGCCTGCCTCTCCTCTGCCGCCGCCTCGGTCAGACCGCAGCAATAGTGGACCAGCGGTTCAAGGCCGGCTCTCACAGCAGGTGCAAGGTGCACACTGCCCCCAGACGCGCGCACGGAGGCCGTGCCACCAATGCCGTTGGTGCAGCCACGTGCCTGTGCTGCATCCGGCTGCTGCTGCTGGGGTGGCGGCTGCACCCCGGCCGTCAGGGCTGCAATGTGCTCCAGGCCGCCACCGGTCACCATCAGATCGAGCGCGTCCCCATTCGCCGCTGGCACGAGCTCCGCCAGCGACGCGCTGCCACACGTCCCTGTCTGCGCCACGCGCATGGAGCACGTCGGCGCACGCGACACGCGTCGATCCGCGCGCCATGAGGCCATGGCACGGCGGATGCGCATGGCAGCTTGCCTGGAACGTGGAGTCAGGGGCCAGCAGGTCGTGGGCACCAGCAAAGCAGGTGCTGGCGTACACCATCGCGAGCAGGGCTGCCAGCTCCGCCAGTTTCCGTATGGGTAGGTGGCCCAGCCGGTGGACCACCGTTGCTGCCCTCTGCCTCGCGATTTCCTCCCTGTGTGGGCATCGACGCGCGGCGCGGCGCTGTGAGATTTAGGCCTGCCAGCTTCAGCAACAGCACCGCTGCACAAACAGGCACAACCTCGAGTGACCTGGGAGCAAAGCATGAAGCCGTGGCGGCGTACAGACACAGCGCCTCCTTCGCCACTCACAGTTGCTCCGTGATGCTCGGCCCGCTCTCCCCAAACAGGTTGATGCGCTGCAGCGTGTGATCACGGCAGACAGACTCAACCGCAATCTTCAACGTGCTGACCATCCTGCCTCGGCGCTGCAGATGTGCCAACCCACCCAGCACCGCCTCCGCCAGCGCGCGCTTCTGCGCCGTGGCAGCCTCTGCCTGCGCCTCTGCCGCTGCTGCCGTGCTGCTGCTGGCAGCGGGGGCTGGCAGCGCGAGCAACGCCAGCAAGATGCTGGCACCCTCGCAGACAGGGTCAAACCCCTCGCCAGTCTCTGCGTTGATCAGGCACTCGGCCACGATGCCCTCGATGCGCTGCCTGGTGGTGCCATCCTGTGGGAGGGAAGGCGTGGCCACAGCCGTGTGAGGCCAGCTTCAATGCATTGAAGGCGCAGCAGATGCCCCAGCTGGCATCGACACTGAGATGGTGCCCAAATGGCAGCGCACCGCAGCACAACCCCGCCTACCAGCGTCGGCCAGAAGGCTGGCAGGAGCAGCTCAGCGCCCCACTGCTCCTGCGCAGCCAGCTGCATCTGCTGCAGCATGGCCGGCCCCACGCCCGCGCCCCGCCGCTCTTGCTGCACCGCCACCAGCATCTGCCAGCCCAGCAGAAGCCAGTGCAGGCACTCGCGGCCCTGCAACAAAAGGAGGAGGCAGTGAATTGGGAGGAGGATTTCTGTCAGCGGCGCAGAAGCGTGGCATACAGGTCGGCCACGCAAGCTCAATTCGCTCTTGGGAGTCTGCTTCAACCCATTGCTACAGTCACAACCCACCCTCAACCCTGCCCCTCAGATGCAGGCATGCAGGGTGTGCCCGCGGCATATCCGGCCTGCTCACGGCATGCACCCTCTGCTGTTCCATCAGTGCGGGCTGCGCCCTCCGCTGCTCTATCAATGCGCGTTGCAGCTTTGGGCTGGCTGGAGGCGCCGCCCACGCCACGGACTCTGCACGACAGATGGGCCCCAAAACGTCAGGAGGGAACGGGCAAGCTCGACGAGGCACCAGACCTGCCGACAAATGAAGGCATGATGTGGGGACAGGCGCGAAAGAAGCGAGGCAACGGCACAACTCACCCAACACATGCCGCATCTTCCTGAACTTGCAGAAAAGCAGGGATACGAAGCTCTGCACAGGAGTGGGAGGCCACGCAGGGGACACGAGTCAGGAAGCGGGTGTGCTCAATGGCATTCAGCTCTGCGGGAATCCGTTTCTTGCTCTGCGGGGAAGAACAAATGGGGCGGTGCACAATGGAGCAGGTGCACAGCCGAAGAAAGAGGTTGTTTTCCGCCTTGTTTCTGCTTCTCACGTTGCGGAACGTAATGCCTTCATCCCTGCCCTCCTGTGCGATCGCCTCCTCCACCCTGCGCTCCTTCACTCCCCGCAGATCCTCGCTGGTGCGGCCCAGCTCCCAGTCTTCGCTGTCGCTGCTGTTGCTGTTCACGTCACCCGTGGCCACGCTCGCACTGGCATCAGCCAGCATCCCCAAGGAGCAATCGCCACCGGCCAGAGGTAAGGCAGCGGTCGCTGCAGCGAATGTTGGCATCAGCGTCGGGGTCATGCCACAGGCTGGCAGTGCGTGTGCGGGGCTGGGGCATGGCAAAAGGGTCATAATGCTGCGAGTGGCCTACCAGCTACATCTTTCTGCGTGGCCACCACTTCCAGCTCCTCCACGCCAGGGAGCTCCAGGCTGCTCTCCTGCATCAGCTCAGCGATCTGCGGTGCAAACGACATCTATTCAGATTTCAGCCTTCAAGCACTGCCACGCTCGGGCCCTCAACGCTCTCATGCTGAGATCAGAGAAGCTGCCCCTCCGTCCTCTGTGCCACAAGCGATGCGCATGCACGCCTGGGGTGCCTGCAGAGCAAGCCCTGCCCGTGATGCTTGCCTCCTTGCTGGTCGGCAGCGGCTGCAGTGCGTTCAGCACCATGGGCAGCGGGTGCATGGCCGTCGCAGACAGCTCAACCACCTGCACACAGTAGCAAAAGCACGGGCGTAAGCAGGTTGGGGTGCCTCGCAGCCTGCTTCACGCACAGCCTGCATCAAACGTGCAGACGCGATGCTGGAAAATGCCAGCGCAGCGATGCAGCTGACAAGCGCGGCACACACACCAGCTGCTGCAGGGCTGCAGGGGCCCTGGCCAGGTCCGAGAGCGCACGAGCAAATGCCAGCGCATCCACTGTGCCACGCTCCACCGCACGTGCCGCGGCCCGCGCATCCTGCTGCGCCCCTTCCTCGCCCTCATGCTGCGGCAGCCACCGCGCTGCATCCTCACCGCCGTCGTCGCCAGTGGGGACTGGCCCTGGCCAGCGGAAGCACAGGGCGGCCGACTCGCTGTCTGCTGCCTGCAGGCACTCGCGCACCAGGGCCGCCCGGGGCGCGGGCACCTTGCCCTCTGCCTCCAGCTGCGCCAGCTGCGTCAGCACGTCGGGCAGGGGCACGCGGGTCGCCTGACACAGCGCCGCCGGCTGCTGCTCGGGGGGCAGGCCCGCCAGTCGGCGCGCAAGGTAGGATTGGATCTGCAGTGGGGGCCGCAGAGGAGCGCGCAGGTGAACGAGGCCCAGGAAGCCCAAACAGAGACAAAGACCAGCATTGTTGCAGCATTGCCGCCCGTGGACCCGCGCCTCCCAGAGCTGCGGCTCTCACACCCACCCTGTCTGCCTGCGCGTTGGCTTTCTCATGCGGGGCCCTCCATTGCTTGCGCTTCAGTTGCTGCAGCAAGCATGCAGACACAGACGTCAGTGCGCAGACGGTGAGGCAAGCTGCGGATTTGGCATGGACAGCCCGCCTGCATCTCCCAATCACACCTGCTCCTCCCACTCCGCCTCCTTCCTGCGCACTGGCTTCAGCCGGCGGTCGGGCACGCCACCCTCACGCGACGGCTTGGGTTGCTGCCACTGCGCACGCTGCGCTGAAGCCCGCTCCCCCTCCTCCTCCCGCAGCTGGCGCACTCGCTGCTCCAGCGCTGCCCTCCACTCGACAGGCAGGAACTCGTCTGCAGGGGGCGGACGGCCCATGTCACATATTGTCCCCCACCCACGTCCTTTGGGGCAGCACAAACAGATGCACAGCCTGCCTGCACGGCCATCGGCTGGTGCGCGCTCTTGGGGCGTGCGAGGCCCTCAACAGAGCGAGGGCATGGAGGGGGCAGAGCAGCAGAAAGGGTGCTCACAGTCATGCAGGCGCTGCCAGACCGGCTCATCGTCGGCTCGCACGTCGCCGCCAACTCCTTTCAACGCCTGCAGCCAGCGCGCGACGCCAGACGGGCGATGAGCCAGGAAGCGCAGGCAGCGAGGCCGGGCCGCAGTGCGGCCGGCATGCAGAGCAGCAGGCCTGGCCAGGCACGCTGCGAGGCCGCCTGCGCGTCGCTTGAGCCAAAGCCAGGACTGAAGGCGCACTCACTTGGATCAGCAGGCGCGTGTGGTGATGCCGCTTGGCAAGGTCCACGTTGGCAGTCGTGCACTCCCAGCCAAACCTGGCACAGGCGTGCTTGCGCACATGCTTGAGCACGGCTCCTCACAGCACCTCACCCAGACCGGGGCAGCCAGCGTGCCACGGACACGTGTGCGGGGAGCGGCGTGGGAGGCAGTTGATGCACCGCGCTGCTGCCGCCCGCCGCCTGCTGGCACCCACCTGTTGCACTTGAGGTCTTCCCACTCCGGCCGCGCCCACCAGTCCTCCGGCGGGAACCGTCCTCCGAACTGCATCAGGCAAGCCTTCAGCCGCTGTTGGAACTGCACCCGCTGCTCGCAGTCCAAGTGGCCCGCTGTCACCCAAAACAGGTACCTGCACAGCCAACGGAAAAGCAAAAAGATGCGCGGGTGAGAGGTGTGTACGAGAGTGCAGGGCGAGAAGAACGTTACTGCGTGGCTGTGCGTGCCCAGCACGGGACGCGAGCTGCCCGCTGTCTGGTTGCCAAGTGGTGCAGGCAGGCCATCCTCTCCGAGGAGGAGGACAGCCCCGCCCTCCCGCGCTGTTGTGAGAGTGGGAACGCTCACTCGGCTCGAAGCGAGCGAGCCGCACTGCGAGCTGCGAGCCGCTCGAGTGGCAAGCTGCGAGCTGCGAGGCGGAGGCTCTTGGCAACTCACAGCAGGCAGACCACGGCGTTGGAAGAGTGGTGCTCCGTCAGGCCCGTCACCCCCGCGTCAAACGCAGCCGCTAGCTTGTCCAGCACCCTCGCATCCCGCTCAGCATCGTCCACATCCTCCTGCAGCCCAGATGCCGCGGCCAGTTAAGCAAGGGCAAGGAGCGTGGCATTGGCAGCACTTGTAGCGTGACGGCGCTCTGCCCTTGGGCGCTCCCGTCTCCTGGCACATGCATGCGCTGGTTGCGCCCGTCCACGCAGGCAGCCAGAGCCTGACTGCCAGCTCCCAGCCCGCCCCGCCCCGCTGCACGCGGGCGCCGCTGGCGGGGGGGCGGCGGACTACGCCCAATGAAAAAACCTGGCCCCGTCCATCTCCCTCTCACCTTGAGCACGACATTGACGGCGTCCTCGATGCGCAGCTTGCAGAGGGCGAGGCAGGATGCGGCGGAGGGAGAGTCCCTCTGCAGCTCCTCGAGCTTGGCCTCCCCCCTGGCCCTCTTGCCGCGCCAGATCAGCAGAGCCGCCTCGATCGCCTGATCGGCCTCGGGAGGGCGAAGGCCGCTCCCCGCCGGCTTGTCTCCTCTCCTCCTGTCCGCCATCCTGCTACATGGTTCGATCTGAACGTTTCTGGCGAGCCTCGGCCATGTTTGTGCTCGAGCGCGCTTGCGATGAAAATGAGACGCCTCACTCAGAGCTCAGAAACAGCACAGAGCACTGGGGAGAATTTCCTGGCACAATTGGATCGAGGAAATATGGGTGGCCTTCTTTGGCCGCCGCCACCACCGCCCCGAGCCTCGGCGCGACTGGCCCCTCGCCGCCTGCGCTCAAAGGACCTCTCTCGACATGTGCTGGCAAACTCTTGATGACTGGTGCTGCGCGTGTGAGCTGATGCTTGTTTGCTGCAGGCGCGTGCGCGGGGGCAGCAGTTGCCGCCCACCGGAGCGCCGCGCCAGCCCGCTGCCGCCCTCGCCAGCCCCCGGCAAGCTGCCTGCCTCTTGCTTGCCATCCATCACTCTCTGATTTGCTTTTAATCAGCGCTTGTCAATCGCCTTGTTGCCACAGCATTTCCCCAGCTCTACGATGGCGGAGAGCGCTTCAGACCGCAAGAAACGTCTAAAGCTGATGATGGCGCAAGCGGCAGCAGAGGGCGGCGAGGGGGAGGTGGGCGATGCCGAGGCGGGCGGCGGCGGCGGGCTCGTCAACCCGCTTGCAGTGGATGCGGCAGACGCGTCTGCCTCTTTCAACTTTTACAGGCGAGCGTGGAGCCTGCCTACCTGCTTGCGAGTCAGCCCAGCCGGCCGGAGGCCTGAGCTAGACCAGAGCAGCTGCATGCATGTCCATCTCTCAACGTTGTATTGCACTGCCGCGTTGGTCTTGAGGGATTGTTTCCCTGCTGCTGCTGTGCGCGCCTCTGCAGCGACCCGGTGGGGAGCTTGGAGCGTTCGCGCGCCGCCCAGCAGCAGCGGCGGCAGGAGCTGGCATCTGCTGCGGCCGCCGCCGTGGCCAGTGGCCCGCCGCCGCCTGGGCGACTGCCACCGCCACCATTCCCCGGGCCGCCGCAGCTACAGCGCGGGCCACCGCCTCCCAGGGGGCTGCCGCAGCAGCACTTCCGGCCGCCACCGCCCTCTGGGCTGCCACCCCCGCCAGCATCCTGGCTGCAGGGCCCGCCGCCGCGCCCGGGACCCCCGCCCATGGGGGCGGGCCCGCCGCCAGTGCGGAGCCCAGAAGCACCCTGGCCGCTTCAAGGGCCACCTCTGCCGGGGGCGTGGCAGCACAGCGGCCCGCCCCCGCGCGGGCCATGGCCTCCCCGAGGGCCACCTCCGCCAGGGCCGTGGCCACAGGGTGGTCCGTCCGCTGGGCCGCCGCTGCACCCGCTCCTGCCTGGCGCCTTCCAGGATGTCAGCCCTGCGCTGCCGAAGGGCCTCCCCCAGAGCTTCGCGGCTGGGGCGCCTCCCCACCCCATGCACGGCCGTGGCGGGCGCGGCACGCGCCAGCAGCAGCAGCAGCAGTTTGGCGGTGAGGAGAAGGGCCTGCCCCCGCGGGGCAGCAATGAAATGAAATGGCATCTGCTGCTGCTGCATATTGCGCATCCAGCTCTGCCACGCCCGTGACTGCACGGCGGTCTGGTAGGCCTGCAGCTGCTCACTGCTGGGCTGCCCTTGTGCATGCAGGAGGGAGGGGAGGCGGGAATCGCGGGCGTGGCGGCCGGGGCGACGGGGGCGGCAGCACTGAGGCTTACTTCAACCCTTCGATGCTTGAGAACCCGTGGGCCGAGCTGGAGTGCGCCTTGCCCCCTCACCTTAAGCGCCCGCGGCAGCTGCGGCCAGAGCAGCAGCCGGGGGCGGAGGGGCAGGTGACAGCCCCAGCGCAGATGGAGCAGCAGCCGCAGGCGCACCAGGAGGCCAAGTCTGCCGTGGCGCAGCAGCCAGCGGAAGAGGCAGGTGACGACGGCCAAGGGGCGGCGGTAGGGGGCGGCCTCCTGGCGGATGAGGGCGCAGCCGACCGGCCGTGGCACTGATGGGTTCAAACAGCCTGTTTCGCGTCGCCTCCACGCCTCCCCTGCTGTGCTCAGGACACAGCATTTCAAGTAATGGGAAGGCGTTACAGTCTGGGCTCCGCCTGTGTGCCGCCTGTGTGCCGCTGCCTCTCCCGCCCTGCACAGCCGCCGCCGTTCCATGCGTGTGAGAGCCACCTCATGATAGCACCCCGCAGTCTGCAATCATCACCTCCACGCGTGGCTCGCCGCCTGCCGAGGCGGCCTCGGCATCTGCATGGCGGAGAGGCATGCAGACTTAGGGGGGGCGCGAACACCTGGCCAGCGTCACAGAGATCAGGCGGCGGATCAGACGAGCGAGAGTAACCTGTACCTGGGTTGCAGAGCAACCATGACGCTCACCTATCCGCTGCAGCACCTCGAGGCCCTCGACTACTCGGCCGATCACCACGTGCTTGCCGTCGCACGCGGGTGCTGCTGCCAAAGTTAGGTAAAACTGGCTAGTGTTGCTGTTCTTGCTGTGCGGTTGGTTGGGAGAGGATCGGGGGGCGATGGAGGGTTGGGCGCACGCTGGCACCCAGCTCTGGGCGCACGCACTGGGCACTGGCTCGAGTGCAGCAAGCGCCCCTCACCCGGAGTTGGCCATCCCCACCACGCCAGGCGCGTCATGCTTCAGCTTCAGGGCGGCCTTCTCATCATTGAACTTGCCTGCAGGAGGGGGAAGCAAGAGGCATGTGCGTTGACCAGCAGGAAGGCAAGCCGCGGGGTCACCCGGCTGCCCAGTGCCCCGGCGACAGCACTGCTTTAGCAGTGGTGGGGAACAGGCCAAGCAGCCAACGGTGGGGTGCGCGAGCCCTGGGAAGGTGGAAAGCCTGCTGCATTGCTGACCGCCATAGATGCTGTCCCCGCCGCTGCCATCGCCCTGACACGGGAGAAAGACTGGGTATTGGATTCGGGGGCTACAACATGTCGCCATGCCCGCTTGGCGGTGCCGCGGCCACGGCAGACCAGCATTGCACCCGCAGCAGGCAAGTGGTGTTACCAGGCGGGGCGCTCAGCACGCACCTTGACAACGTCGCCCCCCTGTGCGATGAATCCAGACACAATGCGGTGCAGCCGCACGCCCTGTGCTTGGAGACCAGCAGAAGAGACGATGAGCTGAGGGAAAGATGAGATGAGGCGCCATTCAGCGCATTGCTAAGGCAGCAGCTGCGCGGACATGCGCTCGCAGGTCAGACCTTGTAGTGCAGAGGCTTGCCGCTGGCCTTGCCCACGCCCTTCTCCCCGGTGCAGAGGGCCTTGAAATTGGCGCAAGCCTTGGGCGCTTCCTTCTCGTGCAGCACAATCACCAGGCGCCCCGCGTGCAGCGGCGCCGGCGGGTCGAGCGCCGCAGCGCCCTTGGCCGACCAGGCGGGGTCGCTGGCGTAGGCCTCTGCTAGGATCTCGCGCTGCTCGCCGTCCAGCTCTGCCAGCGAGACGGGCCAGCCGTACTGCGGGAGGACAGAGGCGCAGGAGTGGGCAAAGGCCTCCGCCCACTCCTGGGCGGGAGGCCAGTAGTGGCGACATCTAGAGCACGCCCCGCTTCGTGGAGCGGCTCTCCGGGTTCACCTGGATGCGCAGAGATTCAAAACAGTCGAGCGCGCGCTGATGAGCGTCCAATTGCTTCCTAAAAGCTTCGCGGTCGCCGATCTCAATCGATAGAAACACTGGCATCCTGAGAAGCTGGGAGGATGTGCAATCGTGCAATGGTCGACGAATGTGCAAGTTGCTGTTGCCGCCGCCACCACATCCAGTCGCTCCCCTGACCTCGGCCCGCTCGACCGTCGACACGCACATCTCAGCTAGGCTCAACACGAGGCGGGCGGCTACAGCAGCTCCAATGCTGTGAACAGTTGCTGCCTCGTGCCTGCTGCTCACAGCGCCCGCCGCTTCACTGCCCGCTGCACTGCCGCGCTGCTCTCCTGCTTGCAGCGCCCGCTGCCCCCGCCGCCCGCCGGCCGCTCTCCATGCAGCCGCCTCAGATGCGGATGCCCACCCGCGCCAGGAGCTTGAAGAGCCTCGCATACGGCTTGCTGTTCTCCACCGCATCCGCTCCCTTGTCCTGCACGGCGGCAGCGCAGCGAGGATGCAGTTGGAGCTGCAGCCTTCCGTCTGAAACCAGCGTGGGGGTGGCCCACCCGGGGTTTGTGTTTTGGCCTTAGTGCACCGCCGCTCAGGACCTGCACCCACCATGTAGGCGGGCGTGCGCCACCCCTTGCCGTAACGTCGCTCCAGCGTGCCCTCCACATCCGCTGGCACGTTGAGCAGCGCTCCCCTGCGCCGCATCCGAGTGGGTGGGCCTGGATGTCGTGCGGTGCAGCGCTGATTGATCATGCCAAATCGAACCGCCACCCGGCCCCTGGGCTTCCACCCCCTGCGCCTGCCCCACCTCCAGCGCTTGACGCGCGTTGGCAGCACCAGGTCCGCCACAATGTGCATGGTGTCATCGTGGCCGCAGTCCACCTCCACCTCATCGCTGCCCGGCCTGCGGCGGAGAGGGACGGCGACAGCGGTGGGTCGCAAGGCGCTGAGGGCGCCGCTGTGGCAGACGATTGCAGAATGTGCCTCATCCATCAGCACAGGGGTGTACACCCACTTCTGGTATGCTCCAAACAGGTCCGCCATCCCCAGGGGCCAGTCTGCAGGCAGTGGAGGCCAGGCGTGGGTCACACGCATGATGGGGAAGAAGGGGGGGGGGGGGGGGGCTTGGTTGTGTGCAGTGTGCTCCCAATC
>PCFQ01000046.1:176735-212509 GCA_003063905.1 Chlorella sp. A99 | reverse complement strand
AGGGGGGGGGGGGGGGGTGGGGGGGGGGGGGGGGGGGGGGGGGGGGGGGGGGGGGGGGGGTGGGGGGGGGGGCTTGGCTGTGTGCAGCGTGCGCTCCAATCGCGCTCACAGATGCGGATCCAGGTGCTCTGGGGCCGCCCCTCGGGCGTCACGACCTGCACAGGCGCGTTAAACAGGCGCATTGAACACCAGAAGCGCACCGGAGGGTCAGGAGGGTGCTGCATCCGCGGGGTGACTGTCGGGTCAGCGGAGGCTGCTGGCACCACTGCTGGATGGCAGCAGGATGCCCCCACTGGATGCCAGCTGGCCACTCGCCTTGATGGAGTAGCGGGTGGGCAGCAGGCTGCGGAGGCCCTCGAGCAGCTCAGGCCAGTTGGGGTTTAGCACCTGTGGGGAGGCAGGGATAGAGAGGCAGGCAGATAGCAGTGCTGGAGCCAGACTCAACATCCACTTGTCGGAACGTTGACTTACTGCCAGATCTATGTCGTTGTCGTGGGCAATGAGGTCGCCATCCCGGTGGATGCCCAGCAGGCAGCCTGGCGAAGCGGACAAAGATGGAGGCAGCGATGAACGGTCACACAGCGGTGGGACGGCGGTGCAGGCAGCAACATACTTTGTGTTTTTGCAGTCACTCGCCAAAGTCGAGCCAGAACTCCTGTCCAAGCTGGCGCAGCACGGGGCACAGATCGAGGAGCAGGCGGCGCAAAAAGGCGCGCCGCACGGCGTGGAAGCCCGCCACAGTGAGGCGCAGCGCTGCGTAGCAGGCGATGACGCTGCCCGCCGCCGCCGTGGCCGGGTGGCGGCGCGCGACCTCTAGCGCCTGCCGAGGCCGCCGCGCCAGCGCCGAGCCGCCGGCAGCTGCGGCCTTGCCCTTTCTGGCGTCTTCAGCCTCGCACGGCGACTGCCGCTGCAGCGCGGCAGTCCACACCCGCTGCAGCGCGGCCTCGGCATTCAGCATTCTGGGCGGGTGGCTCGCTAGCTAGGGTGAACACGAAAAGAGAATGCATGTGGCCTCTCATCGCTCGACAGGCAGCTTCCTTCCACCTCGTGCCGGCGCCCCGAGGCTGCAGCCGACTCACAATGCTTGGCATTGTATGGCATTACTGGCACAACGGTGCATATGTCGATGGGTCGCATGCGCTGGTGCCGCCGTCAAATTTCTTGTCCGCCCGGCCGCCCGACCGCCTGCGACGCTGCCGCTGCCACCGCCCCTCCTTCAGCTTGCGTTTACAGTCAAATACTGGTGGACTCTATGTTGTGCGAGAAACAAATAATCGATGGTCGCAACGCATGCTACCCAAGGCATGATTCAGCCCAAACTGCCCGCTCTGCCAGGGGCTTCGCCCGCCCATACCTCCAATTCTGCCGCAATTCTGCCAATGTGCCCTCAGGAGCGCCCGGCGAGTGCTGCTTCCGCCAGCACCCTTGCCTAGGATGCGTCAGCGCCTTGTGCGCGGTGCGCCACCGACCCGCACATGCTCAGCAGCGGCCGGCGCCCGATGCGCCTGCTGCCACCGCCTCGATCAGTGCCACCGCGGTGCCCACGCCATCCTCCCTGTGCAGCTGCCGCGCCATCTCCTCTGCATTGGCCGCCAGCTCTGGCAGGCGCGCCAGGCCCTCGCGCAGGCCGGCCGCCAGGCGGCCCGCGCTGAGCTGACGCACGGGGAAGGGCGCGGGGCCCAGGCCGCGGCGGTGGATGAGGCCGGCCCAGAAGCCCTGCGTCGGGCAGCATCATTGAGGACGGGGGGGAGCGCTCAGTGGCTGGATTTGGTGAACCGAAGACGGTGCCAGCGTCCACCGAGCGGCTGAGCATCGCGCTCGTGCCCAGCGAGCGGCGCATCGCAGGCAGCCGCAGCGGGCGCACCTGGTCGGATGAGGGTACGCAGGGGATGACGAGCGCCGGCTTGCCCGCCGCCAGCGCCGCGTGCGTGGTGCCCGCGCCTCCATGGTGGACCACCAGATCCACCTGCAGGGGGACAACCAGCGGGCAGGGAGGAAAGGCGTCACCCCCTATGTAGCCCGGGGATGCTGTGTTGAAGCGCAGGCATGCAGGCCAGGGCGACGTGCCCCATGTTCTGCAGGGGCCCTTGCCACTACGTTGGCTCCTCTGGTTCCCTGCTTCCCAGGCGATGCAGCTCGCGCTCCTCCTCCCAAGCCCTAGGTCTGACCTGGGGCAGGAGCAGGTCATGATCCACAGGCTGCGCCAGCAGCATGAGCAGCCGCTCCGCCGCGGGGCCGTCCTCGCGCGCGCCGCCGCCCAGCTGCGCCGCCGCGCCGGCGATGGAGAGCGTGGTGTGCAGGATGGCGCGCAGGGGCTGCTCGGCTGCCACCGTGCGCACGCCCTCGGTCATGTGCTTGAGGATGTCCGCCACCTGCGGGCGATGATGGGTGGGCAAGGGACGCGGGGAGGTGAGGAAGAGCGCATGCCTGGCCATGATGCCTGAACGTAGCGCGGGTCAAGCAGAGGCGGAAGCCCATGGCTGTTGCATCCACCAGTTGCACCCTCCCACCTGCTCCGGAGCAAAGGCTGTGCCCAGCATGGAGCCCAGGCCAATGTACACCACAGGCTGCTGGCGCCGGGTGGCGTCGTCCAGGAAGGCCTGCAGCCCCGGCGGCAGACCGCAGCCCAGCGCCGCGGCTGCCGCCGCCGACTGCACGGCTGCCGCTGGGGCCTCGAGCGAGGCCGCGGCAGCGGCCAGGCCGGCGACCGGCAAAGCGAGGGTGGAGTCGCGAGCGGCGGGGGTGTCGGGTGCCGTAGGAGTGGGCGGCCCTGGGGGAGACGGTTTGCGGGAGGGACAAGAGCCGGCGTCATCGGCAGCTGTGCCCTGAGAGCTGCTGCTGCTCCCCTCATCGCTGTTGCCACCACAGCCACCCGCGCTGTTGACAGCAATGGTCTCGAGGATGGCGGGGGGGCCAGGCAGGCTGGGGCTGCGGCCGACCGCCGATGGCTGAGCTGCCTCTGCCTGCGCCGCCTCGTCTGCAGGCAGCTCTGCAGGCGCCATCTCCTGCTGCTGCTGCCGCTGCTCCTGCCGCACGTCAACCGGCGCCGCCTGCACCTGCTGCAGCGGCAGGAGCGCGTGCCGCTGCTGCGCCGCGCACTGCGGCCGGCGGCGCAGCACGAGGGACCCCACCACGTGCATGTTTGGAGCCCAGTCGGCGGGCTTGGGCAGGAGGTGAGGCGAGTAGACATAGAGCCAGGGGACCTCCTCCCCGCACCCAAAGTTCATATCTAGGACAAGGCGGCCGGTTGCTGGTGCGGGAGCGGGAGGTGAGGGGCTGGCATCTGGGGTCTGGTCGCCGGCGCTGCTGGGGGCGGCAGTGCTGGCAGCGGCTGCTGCTGCCAGCTCGGCTGCAGCGGCGTCGACCAGCGCCTGCACAGGAGGGCAGCAGAATTGGAACATGTGGCGATGAGCCCATGTGCGAGCAGCACCCAGTGGCGTGCAAAGCGGCGAAGACAGCTGCGGGCTTGCCTGGGCCAGAGGCAGGTGGATGGCGCTCATGACAGCTGTCAACGAGAACTCCCTGCAGGGGAAGCAAGAGGCCTGCTCAAAGCGAGCAGTGGCATCTCACTAGGGGCGGGTGACCCACTCAAAATGCAAGCTCTCCCGCCCCCTCAGCTCCGGCTCACCATTGCAGCCGGTTGAGCACGCCCAAGGCCAGGGAGAAGCCGGTGCCGGCACAGGGGACCTGCGCAGGAGCGGGTGGAAAGCGGGACGCGAGTGTGTGCGGGCGGGGGAGGTGGCGCGCGTGCGACCCGATCTGACCAGGCTGCTGCGACACCGCTGGGCAGGGGCAACTCCCTGCCTGCCAGGTGCGGCAGGGGACCCACCGCAAACTCGCGCGTGATCTGCATCGGGATGGTGTGCGCCGCCACCACGCGCGTGGGCAGGCCCAACAGGCGCGGCAGCGCCGCGGCGCCCGACATGCCCGGGAAGGAGGTGAGCAGCAGGACGTCGGGGCGGTAGGCCAGCAGCAGGCGGCGGATGGCATGGAACCTGGAGGAGGCGAGCAACACGTGCAAGGAGCAGAGGGAGGACAAGGCCAATAATGGGCTGTTAGCCGCCCTCATGTGCTGCCCTGCCCGTGGCAGCCGCCAGCCTCAGCCAGCCCATGCGTGCCTGTCAGGCAGCCCCACTTTTGCCCCCTTGTATCAGCGCAGCGGCAGTCCCACAGCACCCACCAGGAGGCGAAGAGGCCAAGCTCGCCGCCGAAGAAAGCGCGGCTGGCGGCAAAGATGGACAGCGGGCCAGCGGTGCGCAGCGCATGGCCCTGGGGCGTCGTCTCCACAGCGCGCTGCAAGCAGGGGAGACGATACGCAATGGGGTAGTGGTGAATTAGGGGCGGTGGTTGCAGGCGGTTGGAGGCGGTCGCCTCCCCCATGCGAGCGCCGCATGCCTGCAGGGAGATGCCGAGCTCCTCAAACTCCACTCCATAGCCCTCCACGAAGCCTCGGAACTCGGGAGGGCCTGCCAGCACCGGTCGCCACCCCGCCTGCAGAGGTGCGGGGGAGAATGCGTCAGCGGAGCGCGCAGGCGGGCGGCGCGTTTCAAGGCGCCGGCGCCGACGTCTCAGCCGTGCACAGAACGGCGTTGCACTTGCCTCCGCCAGGCCCAGCGCTAGCGCCAGGAACGGCTGGACGTCGCCTCTCGTGCCCATGCAGGTGAGGAGCGCGGTTCTCGGGCCCTGGGGCGCCATTTGCACGCGACCCGATCAGTCCGAGTCAGGGACGTGCTCTCAATGCGTGGGGAGTCGAGGAAGGGCAATGTGCTGTGCTGCCTATGCCTCGAGCAGCACGAGATCTGCCTCGAGACCTCTAGAGATCATCATGCCGAAGACGTGAAGATAGAACACTCTACTCGAGCGATCAGCTGACCTTCCGCCCTGCTCCCGCCCGAGCGCCGCGCCAGGCGGCCCCACCGTGCCGCTGGCTTCTGAAGCACGGAGCTCTGCATGTGTATTTTACAGCAGAGCCCTGTTTTGTCAGAGGCAGGGGAGGTCGGGTCAAGATCAAGGGATGGGCAGGCTGGTATGTAGGCCGGGTTGTGGGCTGGGCTGGCTGGCGGCTGGCGGCTGGGCTGGCGAGCCCCCGTGGCGGTGGCAAGGGAAGCTTGCCAGCCCAGGCTCAGATTGCGCCGCCGCGGGTGGCGCCTCCCATGGCGGCGTCCAGAATGGTGTCTGCGTACTACGTAGTACTTGACCAGGGGTGTGATCGCGCCAACACCGGTGTTGGCGGTTCACTGGGCCCAGGGGCACGACCAGCGCCAGCGCAGTGACATGGTGCGGATGGCGCACGGCTGCGGTGGTTGCGTAGGGAGCGCCACCCGAGCAGCCGATGCATGCGGCGGAGGGGATGCCCAAGGCAGTGCTATGGCGTCGTCCGCCACACTCTCCAGGCTCTTTTCAGGGTGGGAGTAGGAGGCGCCGACGCCGGCGCGGTCCATGGCCACAATGCTCACGCCGCGCGCCGCAGCTACGTGGTGGAGCGCTGCCGCCTCCATGTAGCAGGATGGAGTACCTGCATACAGTGAATTGGCAGAAAGGGAAAGTGCTCGAGCGCCGAGCGACGAGGTAATGCCAGCTACCGTGAAGTACAACTGCAGTAGCTGTTCAGCCCACACTTCGGTCGCCAGTTCCGATCACCTCTCCAGGTCCTATTGCCGCACACAAGCTCGTGGGGTGAATCTCCTGGAGAAACGAGGCCCTGCGTGCCAAAGTTGCCACTTGGACATTCGATCGATTTGCGGCACCAAAGGCAAGTTCAGTGGGCCAGAGTCGACGCCAGTGCGCGGGGGCGACGACGAGGGGCGGCGGCTCCACCCAGGCCGCCTCGCCACCCGCTCGCCTGACGAGGTCATCACCTCAGCTCGCCTCTCCAGCGTTGTCGAACCTTCTACGAAGACCGTTACACCTTATCCTACCTCCTTTCCTCCACCCTGCAGGCCCTCCCACGTATGCCTCGGCTGTTCGGCAGGGCGGTCGCAGACGACCCGCCCGCGCGCCCTCCCCATTCTCACAAGTACTCGCAGCACGCTCACAAGCACTCGGTAGCATCCGCCGCGTCTGACATCAGCGACATCAGCAGCAGCGCCAGCCTGTCGCCGTCGGGGAGCGAGTCGGACGAATCTGGGGACCGCAGCCAGTTTGGGAGCACTGCTGGCAGCCCCGCCTGCACCGGCCCCGGCGCCTTCGGCCTCGACTGGGGCAGGTTAGCAGCACGGCCTCCTTCTGGCCAGCGCCTGCGAGGGACCTGCGGGCTCAGGGCCGCGCCAGAAACACGCGTGACCCTCTCCTCTTGCTGCCTGACCTCCCTCAACCTGCATCCCGCTCCGCCCTCCTGCCCCCTGCAGATATGCGACCAGCAGCCACCTGTCGCTGCCCCGCCCCCTCCGCCCCCTGCTCGCGCTGCCCGGCCTGCGCAGCCTGACCGTGGCAGCGCGCCCTACCTTCTCGCCCAGCGGCGGCTTCTCCCGAGCCAACAGCAGAGACGCCCCCGGCGCCGCCGAGGACGACGGCCCCGGCGCGCCCGGCTGCGCCGACGTGGGCTACCGCGAAGCTGTCCCCAAGCGCGCACGCTCGCGCTCTCTCCTGTTTGTGGTGGTGGATGAGCCCGGACTGACGCGGGACGGGGCCAACCCCGAGCCCTCGTACGAATGGTGAACGAACCTGTTTGCGACGTGCGCTGGGCCGCTGTGCTGCATGCCTCCCTGCATGCGTGCGCGCTGCCCTGTTGCACGCACCCTGCCCCCACGCCCTTTCTCGCTTGACATCCCCTGCAGGGTTGAGTTCCCTCTGCCTGGCGTGTATCGCATCGACGTCGCGGGCGCGGAGAGCTTCGACGAGTGGGCCGCCCAGCTGCCAAAGGGCCCGCGCCGCAACCTGCGCAAGCGCGGCGAGGCCTGGCGAGCGGCGGGCGTGCTGGCCGTCGGCCGCGAGCCGCTGGCCCCCGGCAACGAGGCGCGTGTGGAGGAGCTCTGGCAGCTGTACCGTGCCAACGCCGAGCGCAACGGTCTGCTCGTGACCTCAGAGGTGAGGGCGGGGAAGAAGCGAGAGGGCAGCGGGGGCGAGGCAGCACAGTGGGAGCACAGACGGCCGGCAGGCGTCTGGAGCTGGCGCTGGCACTACCTGCATAACCGGCTCTCTGCCGCCCCTGCGACCATCGAAGACCCCGGGCGCTCCATGGCTCCCATCTTTCTAGCGCTGCCTGCATGACTGGCACTCTGCTGCCCCGCGTCTCCCGTCGCTCTGCGCAGCGCCGCTTCAAGCGCCTGCACCTCGCGTCCGCGCCCAGCCTGACGCTCTTCACCGTGCGCGACGTCAGCCGCGGCGGCGCGCTTGTCTCGTTTGCGACCGGCTACGTGCGAGGCGACACGCTGGTCTCCGCCTGGTGCGGCACAGGTGAGCGCCGCCATCCCGCGCCCACCGAAGCCCGGGGCCCGCGCCTCTTCTGCCTTGTCGGGTGATTCTCTGCTGGCTAGCTGACTGGCTGGTTGTGACGCCTGCCTCCTTGCCTGCGCACCCGCCTGCAGACTACTCTCACCCGCTCAGCCGCACGTGCAGCTGCTACATAGAAACCCAGGCAAGCGTGCCTGCGGGCGCAGGCATTTGGCGCCAGAACTGCAGCGCAGGGCCTGGCGCAGGCAGCAGGGGCTGCGTACTCTCTGCCAGCAGCTCCGGCCTCGAATCCCCAACTTGCCCCCCCTGCCTGTGCGCAGTATGAGATGGTTCGGGCGGCCATCGAAGACCCCGACGTGCGGTGGATAGACCTGGTGCGCTGTCGCACCCACCCGACTGCTCAAAGCACCCTCATGTGTGGCAAAGTTGAATGGGATGTTGCTGCTTGCAGTTGTCTCTCATGGTGACGCCCCACCGCCACGCTTTCCCCGCCCTGCCACAGGGCGCGCAGCACGGCACTATGAAGCGCGGCATCGGGGCGCAGCAGCATGCGGTGGCTGGGTACCTTAGGTATGGCGGGGCAGGAGGACGGACTGACGCAAGGGGCAGGGGGAAGGGGGGCATGCAGTTGAGCTTTCCTGTGTGTGCCCCCGGCATGGTGCTTCAACCGCCCGCCGCCTTTTCCACTCCCCTTGCTCACCCGCAGGTGCAAGAACAAGGTGACCAAGCGGCTGACGGCGTTCATGATGCGCCTCTTCTTTGATGCGCAGCTGCACCTGCGCGACCCGTAGCAGGGGCGAGCGCCGGCGCGCGCGCATGCTCCCGAGGACCTGGCCAGGCCTGCCCGTGGCGCTCCCTGTACTCTCGTTTGAAAGCTTCCCGCTCTCTCCTTTCTAGTCCCGCTCGCCTCTCGTTCGCCCCTGACTGCCGGCGTTTGAGCCGCGCCCCAGCGCCCCGACGGTGCGCCGACGGCTGCCGTGGCTTGTCGGTGACCTCTTTCATGCAGGTGATCTGTCCCCCTCTCCGTGGGAAGGCAATTCCCAGATTTTCCCTCTGCATCTAGATGTTCAGCCAGGACAGCTGTTTGACTGTTCCTCTCGCAACTGGCTTGGTCGGCGTGTGCATATTAAAGTACAAGCGATGGGCAGCATCATCCCGAGCATCACCAATCACAGGGGCAGCACAGCATGGACAGACGGGAAAGCGTAAGACGCAACCAAACCGCATGTGCCGGCAGCCGCGCGACCGCGCAGCCACTGGCGCCGGCCGCCTTTCCAAATCTCTTCTCTCGCGGCGCCTCATTGCAATCTTGCTTCCAACCTCGATCCGCAGCTCCCCTGCGATGGCGGCGGCCAAACTGCAGGGCCTGAGCGAGGAGCAGGTGCACAAGGCCGTGAAAGCGCTGCTCAAATACGTCGGGACGCAGAAGGAGAAGAGCACCAACCTGCTAGAGGACGAGGACGAGCTGCTTTACCTTGTGAGGCGGCATGCATCGCGCTGGCAGAGAGCCGCTGCGCCCGCGCCGCCTTTGGGCGCACTGTGCATGGGCTCGCCAAATCCAGGCCGCGGCGGTGCACGCATGCACGCCGGCTGGCGCGGACGGCAGCGGCTCCGCCCGCCTGCCGGTGAAACTTCGCACTTGCTCATCTTCGTGTCTCGTCCTTCCCCCTCCAGGTCATCGCGCTGAAAAAGGTGCCGCAGAAGCCGCGCAACGACAAGCCACAGCGGCTGCCGCTCCCGCACCCCATCTATGTGCTAGGCGAGGGCGTGGAGGTCTGCCTCTTTGTCAAGGACCACAAAGGTGAGCGGCACGTTGCACATTCTTCTTGAGCAACAGCGCCACTTCAAGGGGCAGCGAGGAGCCAAGCGCAATCCCAAGGGCAGCGGCGGGGGGCTGCTGCGGCGAGGCGCATGGCTGCGCCCCGCCGGGGCCAGAGGCTGCAGGGCGCCGGCCGACGCCAGATCGCCCTGCGCCCCGCCGCAGGCGAGGGCCACAAGGCAGGCAAGCTCAAGGTGAAGGAGGAGCGGGTGGCGGGCGTGGCCAAGGTCATCGGCCTCTCCAAGCTCAAGTGAGGGCGGGCCTCCAGCTGCCCTGCTGCTGCGTGGGGGCGGTGTGCTGCTGTGGCGCCGCGACCAGCCGCCACCAGCCGGCTCTGCACTCCCGCATCCTCCCCCCAACTGCCTGCCCTCCCCTGTCAATCAATGATGTCACCCACCGCCGCAGGACCAAGTACGAGAGCCACGAAGCCAAGCGCCAGCTCTGCAACTCCTACGACCTCTTTTTGGCGGACGACCGCGTGCTGCCCTCGCTGCCCAAGCTGATAGGTAAAACGGCGTGGGCAGGCGCGAGGGGGAGGGCCAGGGGCGCGGCGAGGGCAGCGCAGCGGTCGCGCGCAGCAGCCACAGATGCGGCTAGCGGCGCTGGGACGCGCTCGTCGCCGCCCATACGCTCACACGCTCTCCCTGCCTCCCACCCCATGGTGCAAACGCTCCCGCAGGCAAGGCCTTCTTCAAAAAGAAGAAGCAGCCGGTGCCGGTGCGGCTCAGCGGCAAGGACTGGGCGGGCCAGATACGGAGGTGAGCGCGCCGCCCGCCGCCCTGGGCGCGCCAGCCCTGCGGCTCCCCTTGACGGGCCCTGCGGCTCCCCTTGACGTTCGTCGATCGAGCTGCACCCCGCTGGCTACGTGACCGCTCCCCCGCTCCTGCCCACCCCCGCTCTGCATCCCCTCCTCCATCTCTCCAGAGCCTGCGAGGCCACCTACCTCCACCTCTCGGGCGGCTCCGCGCTCACGATCCGTGTGGCGCGCAGCAGCCAGAGCGAGGCGCAGTGCGCGGAGAACGTGTTCGCGGCGCTGGCGGCGGCGGTGGACAAGCTGCCGCGCAAGTGGGCGGGCGTGCAGGTGCGAGCGTGTGTCGGGGTGCATACGTGGTAGGTGGGTGTGTGGATGGGGTGGGGTGGGGGGCGGGGCACAAGCTGCTCCCCTGAGCTGGAATGTTCGGTTGGACGAGGCGCGTGTAGTGGCGTGCTCGCATGCTCAACCGCCCCATTGCCTCCTACTGTGCAGTCGCTGTTCCTGAAGACCTCTGACTCGGTCTCGCTGCCCATCTACCAGGCAGTCCCGCCGCCGCCGGCCAAGATCTGAGTGGCCTGCTCCCCTGGTTGCTCTCCCTGCTGCTCTGCTCTCCCCTTGCTGCTGCTTCCGCTCCTCGCTCGCTCGTGTATGTGCCGCTCCCTCTCCCCTGCCGCCGCTCTGCCGACTCCTGGCCCCCCTCTGCCCCACCCGCTTCTGTCAGACGCGCCCCGCATTAATAGCTCACAGGGGAGTGCAACAGCTGCGTTCTGGAGAACAGAGCGAAGACAGAGCAGCAATTCAAGTCACGGAATTGTGGAGCAGGCGCCATCCGTGGGGCGCGCCGCTAGTTGCCAGCGCCGCCCTGCAGCGTGCTCGCGCCTGCGCCAGCGGGGCGAGCGTCGCTTCTGGGCCCCAGGACACCAGGTTCACCAACCCGGATCAGAGGCTTGGAGACTCAGGAGCGCACCCTGGGCCCAGAGGCCGAAGCGGACGCAACTGGGCAGTCCTTAGTAGCGCTTGATGTCGCGGGGTGGCTTGAAATTGATGGGGTGGCTTTCGGGAGTGGCGGTCTCGTCCTCGCGCCACATCTTGATGGTCTTGTCGGCCTCGCAGGTGACCAGGCGCGTGCCTGCGGCCCCCGCGCGCACCGTGCTGCGTCAGCAACGCATGCACGCACGCGACTGGCGACGGGGCGGCAAGCACGTGCGCCCGCCGCCGGCAGCGCCGCAGCTCGAGCGCGCGGCGCCCCCACCAGGGCGCTCCTCCGCCGGCAGCCACCAAATGCGCACCCGTGTGGTCAAAGGCGCAGGCGTAGATGCCCGCTTCGCTCTCCAGGCTGCCCGGCTGCACCACCACATCTTGCTCCTGGAACACGTTGCCGCTCTTCCAGTCCCAGAACCAGAGGCTGCCGTTGTCGCCGCCTGTGCGGGGGGCGCGGGCAGGCGTGCGCAGGGCGAGCGCAGGGGGAGGGCGTGGGCCACCGTGCTTGACACACAGTCCCATGTGAGGGCATCCTGGCTCTGGTTTCCGCCTGCGGGCGCGCCGACGCGCGCCGTCGCGCCACGTGCGGCCACTGCCCCCGGCCCCAGGCGGAGCGTCATATGCGCCCTGCGCCGTCTGCACGCCGCGCCGGCACCTCACCCGACACCGTCACGCCGTCCTCGTTCACCGCCATGCAGTTGACGATGGCGCGCTGCTGCTGCAGGAAGTTGTGCAGGAACTCGCCCTGCAGAGGGCAAGGGGCAGGGGCAGGGGCAGGGGCAGGGGCAGGGGCAGGGGCAGGCTGAGAGGGAGACGCATCCCGTGTCCCACGTCGGCAGCGCGCAGCGAGAGCCGCGGGGGCAGAGCTGGCCAGCGTGCTAAGGCAGCCGGTGGCCTCGAGCGCGCACGGGCCTGCACCTTCTGCCCCCGCCCTCACCCGCGGCAGCTTGAACTTCTTCAGGTTGTCCGCCGCCCCCGACCCAAACGTGTGCTCCTTGGGGTGCGCGCACAGCGCCCTGCAGGCACGGCGCGCGCGGGGCAGGCGCGGCGCTCGAGGCGGCGGCGCGCGGCGAGCGCTGCTGCGCGGCGCCCCGGCCGCTCTGCCCATCCCGCCCCGCTGGCCGGGGTGGGCGGGTGGGGGGTCTGATGTGGCATGCGGCCTCCTCTTTGGGGGGTCCGCAGCGTCCCCCTGTGAAGACCCGCACCTGACCGCCTTCTTGTGGTACGTGAGCGTGGACAGCGTCTTGCCGGTGCGCAGGTCCCACAGGCGGATTGTCTTGTCGTGGCTGGCGGTGACGACCTGGGACGGGTGCGAGGGCAAGCGAGGGTGAGCGGGGCGTCGGCAGGAGCCCCGGGAGCCGCGCGCGGGCGGGAGAGGCATGCATCGCGAGGCGCCTGGCAGATGCTGCCAGGTCATGACCATCCGCCCATCCCACCCCCCTGCCCCCCTGCCAGTGAGCGATAGCTGCTTTCATCGACACCCCGCAGCGGCACCTGTGGGTCGGTGGGGAAGGCGAGGATGGCGGCCACCGTGTCTTCGTGCCCCGACAGGCAGTGGATCTGCGGGTGTGCAGGGGGAGGGCAGGGGGGGGGGCAGGGGGCTTAGTTTTCTGTGCGACGTGCACCATGCACGACTGCCCCACCCCCGGGATGGGCCGAGGCGTCCCGGTGCCACGTCGAGGCGGTGCAGCCGGCCAGGACGCATCCTGCATGCGCCCGCATGCCTGGCCGGCGCGCCTCCTGCCCTGCATGCGCGCCTGCAGCTTGGTGCGCATGTCCCACACGCGGCAGGCGGCGTCGCGGCCGCCGGACATGAGGACGTCGAGAGTGGGGTGCAGGGCCAGGGAGTAGACGCCCGACAGGTGGCCGTGGTAGTTGCGGATGACCTGTGGGGAGTTGAGGTCCGAAAGGGGGAGGTTGGGGGTCGTGTGCACGTGGACAGGTGGAAAGGGGAGCGCTCGATGCGGCCGCCCACCGACGCACGACGCGGAAGGGCCGACGCACGTTTAAGCCCCCATCCTACAGTCTCCGCCTACTGCCTCCGCGCCCCCTCTTGCTTCCCGGGCTTCCCCCCCCCCCCCCCCCCCCCCCCCCGCCCTGCCAACCTTGTTCTGCTCAAGGTCCCAGCACTTGACCTGCTTGTCCAGGCCGCAGCTGAACATGTAGGGGTGGCGGCCCGACACCGCCAGGCCGGTGACCTGCGGCCGGCGGCGGGCGGCGCGGACGTCGGGGCGCGCGGAAGAGGGCGCGGTGCGCCGGCGCCAGCGCTGGAGAGCGGACATCGCGCGGCCGCGCCTGGACAGCCAGTTCAGTGCAAACCGTGGGGTGCGCCATGAGCGCACCTGCTCGATGTGGCCCGTGAGCGTAAGCTTCAGCTGGCCGGTGGCCGTGTCCCAGGCCTGCAGCGGGACGGGCGGCGCTCGTCGCGGCGGCGACAGAATCGCCTGCAAGTCCACAAACGCAGGCGCTCCCGGCCGCCACGGCCCTCGGTCGCCGCCTCGACCCCCTGGAGCCCAGCCCTCATATCCAACCAGACTACCCCGCCCCCAGGGTGGGCGGGCGGCAGGCAGTAGGGGGCGCACCTTGATCGTGCGATCGGCAGAGCCAGTGACAAACCACTCGTTCGCCGGCTCAAACGCCACGGAGCGCACCCACCTGCAGCAGCGTGGAGAGCCTCAGCGGAGGGGGCGTTCACAGAGATGCGGCACCGGCCGCGGCGGCCGTGCATGGCCTCGCGCCGCACGGGCGGCGCTCCCCCGCACGCCCGCTGGACGCCCATCCAGCCGCTGCGGTCCCTGCCCCCTTCAGACAGCCGGCCACCTCACCCCAGGTGGCCGCTGATCACGCGGTAGTTCTTCCAGGGGGCGTGCCACACCGGGCGCGGCCACTTGCTGGCCAGGCGCCGCGAGATGGTGGCGGAGGGCACGTACTCCTTCTCGCCGCCTGGGCAAGCAGGGCAAGCAGGGCAAGCAGGGCAAGCAGGGCAAGCAGGGCAAGCAGGGCAAGCAGGGGAGCGGGGGGAGGAGCAGGGAGAGGGTGGAACTATGAGCCCGGCGGCTCAAGCGCAGGCGGGGCGAGCACGCGGCGGCGTGTGCATGGCAGGGCTTGGATCTGCGCGCACAGGCGCTGACAAAGCTGCCTACGAGCGAGCGCACCCGCCGCCGTGGGCACCATGACGGTGGATGAGAGCGCGGCGCGCGCGGCGGCGGTGATGGCGCCGGGCCCCGCAGCGCCGCCCTCGCCGCCATGCACCGCCAGCTCCTTGCCCTTGTGCGCGGCGCCGGCCGCGCCCGCCGGCTTGGCGGGGATCTGGTCTATGAGCTTGGCGGTGGCCGACTTGGAGTCGGCCGCTGGCTCGGCGGCGGCGCCGGCCGCCGCCTTGCCCGAGGGCCCCGCCGCGCCGCCGCGGTTGGCGCCGCCCGCCTCCCGCGGCTTGAAGCCCTGCAGCATGCTGTACTCGTCCCGCATCTGCGGCGTGGCGCGGCGGCGGCCGCGCATCAGAGAGGGGGAGCGGCACCGATAACAGGGGGAAAGAGGCACGCGGGCGATGGCGGCGGGCGCCGCGCTCCCGTGCGCGCCCGCCGCTACCGTCGCTCCTTGCCGCGTCCACCTCTGCGCCATGCGCGCTGCCCTCATCCCCCGCGCGCCTTGCAGGCGATCTTTGCCTTCTGGGCCTCCTCGTCCAGTGGCACCTTGACGCTGTAGTTGCCGACAAACAGCTCAAACGTGCGCTTGAGCGAGAGCAGCGTGAGCCCCTTGACGCTGCGCTTCTCGATGGGCACCTCGCCGTCGTCTGGCTGCTCCTGCTCCACGCCCGCCGGCTCCTGGTGGGCGGCGGGCGCCACCTCCATGGCGACGGCCTCTGCCATGCCTGCCGCTCGCGGGACGGGTGCGCGGGTTAGCGGGGCGGGCGGCGTTGCCGGGCGGCCGAGCAGCTCCTCTGCAGGCGTCCGCTCTCTCGCGCCGTCACACGTTGCCCCGAGTTGCCGCTAGGCGATCAGCGGGCCGATCGGCGGCTGATGTGCTGCGCGGGGATGCCTGGGTTCTGCGGCCGCTCCCTCTGCGCTGCGGGATGCTTCTGGAGTGCGGTGCGACGATGCGCGCTCTTTCGAGGGTCTGCTCTTGAGAACTGGCGGGAGGCGGAGCTTGTGCAAGCAGCTTGTCGCGCAGCGAACACACAACACGAACGATGGGCAACGGAGTGAGTCGAGGGGTGCAGCGCTTTGAGGAGAGCTGGTGCCGGACGGGCGGGCGCGCCCAGGCGGTGGGTGGTGGCGGCGGGGACGGGGGCGAGCGGCGTAGCTGTTGTGGGGCCAGCCCGACGAAGAAACATGGGAAGAACCTCCATGCACAAGACTCTGTGACTGGCTGAAGTCGGGCGCAGTCCAGGAAAGGCGACATCGGGCGTTGGCCGCAGCAGGGGGGGCAGGCTGTTATGTAATAGATTGAACGCCCATTTCCAGCGCTCCTTCTTTGATCACACAGTCTTTCGCGATCTGGCTTGCATACGAAGCTGGCTGCTCCTCCGAGTGTCTCTCCAGTTCCGACTGCCACCGAGGACGTAGCCCTTCGCCTAGGGTCATAGCGCCTCGGTGGTGGCAGCAAGCGGCTGTTCGCGGCGCAGGGAGGGCCCCCTGTGAAGGCAGCACCCGTCTTTGTCAGCGGCCGCCGCCCGCCGTCAGCCGCGCCTCAACGAGCGGCAGCCCCCTCTGTGCCACCCACCTGGCAGCAGCCAGCTGATGTTTTATGATGCAGAGGGAGGCCGGATTGGGGAGGAGGGAGAGGAAGAAGGGGCCGACGTGGCGCCGTCGCCGGAGGTCTGGCGTCCCTCTCCCTCCTGCCCCTCTGTGCTCGAGGCTCCACAGCCATCGCTGCAGAAGCGCTTTTGGCGGTGGTGGCTCCACAGCCCATTCCAGTGGCGGTGAGCAGCAGGTGGAGGGGCTGCAGTGGCTGGTGTGTGCCCTGCCAACCGCCTCTGCCTGACTGGTTGTGCCACGCGTCCCACAGCATGGTGCGTGTCGGCATTCAGTGCGGGGTGGCCACCCTAGTGATCATGGCATCCTTCAGCACGCCTGCTGTCTGGGAGGCGCTGTCGTTTGGTGCGCGTACGCAGCAGGCGTCGGTGCTTTGCGCGCGTGTGTCCCACACCTAAAGTGCCGTTGCCGCTGCCGGCCGCTGCATACCATGCTTTGCACTGCCAGCTGGCACGCGCAACAATGCACTGAATGCCACAATGCGACATGCTGCCAACTGCAGATCCCATACTAGCCAATTCAACGCTGTTTCTGGTCTTCACGTGCCTTGCCCTCATGTTCCAAGTGGGCACCGGGCTGGCAGTTGCCAAGCTGGCGACAGAGTTCGGTGCGAATTCTTTTGACGACATTTAAAAAAATAAGACAGTATAAAAAGTAATGGCATTTCCGTGACAACCTAATTACCTTGTCACGCGCCCGCCCTGCCCGCCCCACCCAACCCCATCCCCACCCACAGTCGCCGGCTCGCTGGTGGGAGCCACGCTCTCGTTCGGCGTCATGTACGCTGCGTATGGCGCCAACGGTGGCAGCTGGGAGGACAGCGTGGGCAAGGCGTTTGCGGTGGTGGCCTTTGGCTCCATCTGCATATTTGGCATCACATTGGTCCGATTCCGGTACCGGCAGCACACGATTGCCTGCATCGCAGCAGGCCTGGGGTAAGGCTGTGCGTGGCGCAGGCGCGATGCGTGGTGTTGCCGCTGCCCGCACCAGCCGCGCGCGCAGGCGGGTGGCGGGATGACGCGCGGGGGTTTGTTGCGAGCCCCGCCGCTGCGTGCCTCGCGCAGCGTGGCCATCCCGCCTGCCGGCATCTATCACACCACCAACATGCACCAGCTGTGGCAGCTGCCTTTGTACTGGTGCGCGGCCGCCCGGGAGGAGCACAACGCCTGGGCCGCCCAACGTGTGTCCCGCTGTCAGGCACTTGCGCTTCGTGTGAAGCATTGCTAAAGCTTTGCGGCCTCTGGCACTGCAGGTATGTGTTTGGCACTGTCCCAGCCGTCTTCATCGTTCTGGTTGGCACGTTTGTGCTACCGGTGCCGACAGGTGAGGCGTGGGCTGAGACGTTGGCTTGCTATCTAACTGGCTAGCAGCTAGCGGCTGGACTTGCGCCTGGCAGACTGGCCATCACCAGCCGTCGTGCAATGCCCCGCTCGCACAGGCGGCGTGGTGCGCCGGCGCCTGGCCAAGGTACTGCGCAACACGGGGGCCATCGTGACCCTGGCCGTCGATCTGCTGACGTCTGAGCTGGACCCAGCCACTGGGTGCCTCGCGGCTGCCACCGGCGACACCACCGCGGGCGGCAGCGACGCCGGGCTGGACGCCCTGGTGGCGCCCATCTACCGCCTGTCGGCACCCTCGGGCATGGCTATCCAGGAGGCGCAGGCAGGCCGTGCATTGCCGGCGCTCCAGCAGGCCGGCGTCAGCCAGCCGCACGAGTGATCAGCTGCGAGGTGCTAAGCCACTGCGCCGCACCGCTTCCCATGTCTGCAGGCGCACCTGCCCGGCGGCTGGTGGGAGTGGGACGCGTATCGCCGGCAGCACCGCCTGCCTGCCGCCGCCCACGCGAACCTCCTGCTCCTCGCGCGCACGCTGCTCTCGGCCGCCATGAACATGACCTACAGCCTGCAGACCGGGCGCCTGCAGCTGACCGCCGTAAGGTGTGAGGGGCGTGCGGCAAGGCGTGTGGCACGCGATTGGACCTGCCTGCCTGGCAGCGGCCCAGCTTGGCTCCGCTGTCCTCTGCTGCCTGCTCCGCAGCGACGCCCTACTTTTCCCCCGCTCCCGCCCGCAGCAAACATGCCGATGGCCTGCGCCATGTGGCCTCCGCGTTTCGCGCCGCGGCCGCGGCCCTGGCCGACGTGCTCCAGCACTCGGGGCACACGGCCAGCGTGGAGGACGCTTGCTACCGCCTGGGGCAGCTCGAAGCGACGTTCTCGGCGCTGGCGGCTGAGGCGGCGGCGGGCGCGGCCGCCGGCGGCCCGGCGCTGAGCCACGACAGGCTGGCGCTCAACATGGTGATCAGGCGAGCGACTGGGATGGCTGGGGTGTGACCTGGGGTGATGTGTCACACAGACATCCCCCTCCACCTCCCCTCCCCTGCGCAGCCTCTTGTTTGCGTGCGCCACACGGCTGCGCCGCATGATGGCCCTGCTGCCCGAGGCACTGGGCGCTGACGTCCCCACCGCGCGCATCCCCGTTGCGCGCCACGTTGCCACTGCGTGGGACCTGGCAGCGATGAGCCACGCCTCCCACGCCGGCATCGCGCTCGGCCGCGTCAGCGCCTCGATGTTGCGCCGCTCGCTGCTGGAGGGGCCGCCGGGGGAGGCGATGGGCGGCCGGGGCGCAGGCGCGCCCTCCCCTGTCGACCTGCTACAGCAGCTTGGGCGCCCCACCATGTCATGGGTGGTCAGCTCCCAGAAGTCGATCAAGCTGGGAGAGGAGGGCAGCGAGGGCTGTGTGGCGGCGGCAGCGCGGCGCGCGCGCAGCGGCGCCCATGGTGCGGTGCAGCAGATCGAGGCGGCCACCGGCTTTGCGCTGCCTCACTTGGCTCTGGCCTGCCAGGCAGTGGCATCGTACGTGGCGACCATGGTGCTGGTGAGCTGAAAAGCGCTGCTGCACTGTGATTTGCTGGCGGCGGCCGCTTGGTGGCAGGCCGCGATGAGGCCGGGGCACAAGCAGCGGGTGGGCCTGGGCCAACGCTGGGGCGCGGGCGTGTGCCACCTGTGCTCCATGCTCGCAGGTGATAGTGCCCAGTGTGCAGGCGGCGCTCGACCACCGCGCTGTCTGGGCTGTGTTTATGTGGGTTGCGTGCCTGGAAGCACTGCCTCCCTGCCCTCTCACCCCACTGCCCGCCCACGTCCTGCCTGGACTCCTCCTCGCCCGGCCGCCCCGTGCGCTTGGGAGCTGCCGCCTTTTCCCCCTGCACGCCGCCAACCGCCGCGCTTCCTCCGCGGCTGCGCTGCAGGAGCGTTGTGCTGCACGAGCCGGTGGCCGGCGGCGTTGTCTGGAAGGCGATTTTGCGCCTGGGCGGCACGGTCGCTGCGGGGCTGCTGGGGCTGGGCGCCATCTACTTCACACTGCTGGTCAACGGGCTGAGCTACGAGAACCAGCCGGGCAAATTCGTGGCCATGACGGTGAGCGGGGTGGAGGTGGCGGAGGCAGGTGGCTGCGTGGCGCCGCAGCCGCCCATGCCGTGCGCGTGCCCATCTGTGTTGGCCGTGCCTGCTTAAGCCCTGCTCGCTCGCGGTCTGCCGCAGGCAGTGCTCACCGCCTACGCCGTGCCCCTGGGCGCGGGCTGCGTGCGCTATGGCACCCGCAACGCCTACTTTTGGGTCGTCAGTCTGCTCATTGCCTTTACGGTGGCGCTTCCGGGGTGCGTGGGTGCTGGGCAGGAGCGCGTGGCCAAGCACAGGCGCTGGCTCGCTGGCAGCATGGAGGGACGAGCGGCTGGGGTAGGGGTTTGGAAGCCTCCTGGCTTACTCCTGGGGTCCGTCCCTTCTACATGCAGCTACGCGAGCGAGTCTCCCATGCCCATCCTGGCGCTCTGGCGCCTGGTCTGCACCGCGCTGGGGGCGGCGATCCAGCTGCTGGCCTCCACGCTCGTCTTTCCAGGTGCGCCTCTCACTCATCCCTCAGGGGTGCCCTCGACCTCCCGTTTCCCCCTCTTTTTCCCAACACCCTTGCACTGTTGCCCCTCCGCAGTCACGGCCTGCCAGGCATACACACAGTCCATGGCTGGAGCGGTCAAAGGCATGGCCACTGTGGCTGACGCGGCATTCCACGCAGTCATGCCTGGCCCCCGGGGACCCCAGCCTCCCGGCGCAGCGCAGCAGGCCGGAGAGGGCAGCAAGCATGGCAGCAGCAGGGCGGGCAGCAGGCATGGCGCACTGGCCCTGCCGGGCCCCAGGGCAGCTCCCCCCGCCTCGCCGCTCTGCTCTGCGCCGGGCAGCCCACTGGTGGGGCAGTCCCCAGCAGCCCTGTCGCCTGTGGCATTTCCCAGGCTGGGACGGAGCCCCCGAGTGACAGTGGAGCCACCGCACGGAGGCCTGCCTGACAGTCCCCTATTGGGAAGCCCAACCGCGGCGCATGCCAGCCAGGCGGCAGGGGCAGCAGCGACCAGCCCGACGCCGGCGGCGGCAGCGACCAGCCCCGCTCCTACAGGAGCGGGCGCTGGCGGCGCTGCGGCGCGATTGATGGAGGCCAACGCGGCTGCAGCAGGGCCATCAGCAGCGCACGAGGAGCACGCGGTGGTGGAAGTGACCCAGGGGGCGGCACAGACTGGAGGAGCTCCCGCGCCAGCCGCCTGCGTGGCAGCCGACGCGCCGGCAGGAGCAGAGCAGAAGCTGCTGCGTGGAGAGGTGGCCGTCCTGGTGGACGCTTCCAATCCCCGCACTGCCGAGCAGGCGCGGCAGCAGGTGCGACGGCTGATGTTGGAGCAGGAGCTGGCCCAGCGGCCGTCGCTGGACCATGGGCAGGTGGAGCGGTCGTCGCTGGAACAGGAGCAGGTTCAGGGGCCTGAGCTGTCCCGCGCCAGCCCTGCTCCCACCGACACCACAGCACGGAGCACTGTCAGCGTCTATGCAGGTCAGTTTGTACACAGGGGTGTCATGGGGCAACAGGGCAGGGCTTCCAGCCAGCAATGCATACTTGCATTCGCTCTGCTTTCTACAACACATTTAGTGTCCTTGCTTCGCTCCTCTCTTCTCAGATGTGGGAGCCGAGGAGCAGCAGCGCGTGTTTGGGCGGGTGCTGATGAAGATCCGGGGACCGTCCACGCAGGTGGGCGCTGCCGGCCGCAGGCCGAGCGCCGGGGCCCTGCCCGGCCGCAGGCCGAGCGCCGGGGCCCTGCCGTCGGGGCGGCGCACAGGCCAGGCCAGTGCGCCATGCGCAACTTCCCTGCTCCTCGACGTATTGCAGGTGGCCAGCATGCTGGCATCGTTGGGCCCGCTGAGCAATGCAGTTGCCTATGAGTTCAATCCCTGCGCGCGGCCGCGCCGCTTCCCGGTCGCTGCCGGCCGCCGCGCCGCACGGTAGGGCACGGGCCGTCACAGCTGCCTGCAGCGTTGGCCCCGGGGCCCAGAGCCTCAGGCTGCCTGCCGTTTTGCACATCTGCCCTGGGCCCTTGCTGCATGCGAGGGGATGATCCTGCCCTCCCACACTCTGCCCCGCGTGCTCTGCGCAGACTTGCCCGCCGCCAGCTGAGCGTACTCACTACGTTTGCCATCATTATGGACTCTCACCACACCTCGCGCCTGCCCCTGCTGGCGCCGCACGCCCCTGAGTGCGCCGGTCTGGTGGAGCAGCTGTGTGAGGCGCTGCGCGGCATGGCGGGCATCGTTCTGGGCGAGGCGGAGCCCCGCAGGCGAGGCGTGGGTGGGTATCCGAGGGGCGCTGTTGATCCTCACACTGACCAACTTGCACCCTTCCTGTAGAGGCGGAGTGCCTGTGGTTTGGCAGCCAGCATTCAAGTCACTCCAGTTGCCAACGCGGCTGCCTGCCCCGCTGCATGCTTCCATGTGCAGCGTGGCCCAAGCTGTGCTGTCGCTGGAGGTGCACGTGCAGCAGCTGCTGCTGCGCGTGCTGCTCACCGAGCCGCCGGCGGGGCTGGCGGGTGAGGCGCCGGGCCGTCCTCGCACGCTGGCTGCCATGTGTGCCATGCCATGCTGAGCACTGCGCCTGCTCCAAATCAATGCTGGGGTTAAGCTGGGGCCGAACCCTGCGTCACGCCATTGCCCTGCCTGTGTGCGCAGATAGCGACGTGATCCAGGGCCTGGCATTTGCGGCCGTGCTGCTCAATACTGCGATTGTCGCGCGCCTGCTCTGCGTGGCGCTGGCCGAGGCCTTCTGCACAGGTGAGTGCTCGGGCCCCCCAACAGCCTGTAACTGCAGCCCTCCATGCTTGCGGCGTGTGCCACATGCAGCATGTGAGCTGATGCCCTTGCACAACTCGTGTGTTGATGCCAAGTCTGCTGCGTCCCACGTGCGCCCGCAGGGGCCGCGGTGGGCGAGGTGCAGCGACTGCTGAGCAGCACGGCCCGCTGGGCGGTGGACGACGAGCTGCTGAGCCTGGCCCACGAGATCGCCTCTGCCGGGATGTGATGCGACGGCAGCGAGCTGCCGTCGCCCACTGGGCTTCTCTTGTGTGCCGTGGTGGGGAGCGCCAGACAGCACACATCACGCTCCGCATCCTGCGCGCTGCTTTCTTCATGTCGCAACGGGTGCAGCTGTCCTGCTTGCATGCTGATTTCATCACATCCCTTTCAGTCTGCCTTCTGTAAGGATTTGATTGCGAGTGCGTTAGATGAGAGGGCATCAGCCTGAACATTACCCACGCCTCTCCACCCACTGCTTATCTAGCATGTCAGCACCAGCGCTCTTACATGCCAAGCCTGCCTGCCCACACAACGCGCACAGCTCACAACTAGTTCGCCGCCAGCACCTCTCAGACGCAGCTGCGGCGCAGCAGCGAGCTGCCTCACGCAGCGAGCCCATGTCATTCTGAGAGCGGCTCCTCCGACAGGTCAGTCTCCTCGTTGGCCGCCGCCGCTAGGCCGGCCTGGACAGGTCGGGGGGGAAGCAATGCTGGCTGCAGTCAGATGGGTTTGCCTCACGAGGGATGGACAGACCAGCAGGTGAGGGAATGCAAGAAGAGAGGCCGGCAGGTCACCCACCTTGCCGGCTGTCTGGCCAAAGCACGCGTGCCAGATGGGCATGACGGCCTCAAACGCCTTTGCGCCCAGCTCTGCAGCAAGAGATGCAGGCGGAAGCAACGAGGGATGGCCGCCAAACAGTCAGCAGGCTCGAACACACGAGAAGATGCGAATACTGGGGCGCGGGAGAGGTGTTCGGCAGCACAGGCAGGCCAGGGCCACCCACTCATCCAGCACATTTGACCCCTCACCCTCACCTTTGGCCGCCTGCTCGCCCATCGCCGGCAACAGCCGCGCTGTGAGCGAGGCCGCCAGCTTGGACCCCCGGCTCGTACCCTCGCGCCACTGCCCGCCCAGGTCGGCCGCATGCGGCAGCGGCGCGTACTGCCGCCCCAGCTGCTGCATCTGCCCCTGCGGCATCCCCGCCACTTCTGCAGAGGTAGCTTCATCCAGCGGTAGCACCTCGGTCTGCGGCAGGAGTGAGAGTGGGAAAGCCATGAGCAAGGACTGGGAGCCTCCACACTTATGTTGATGCGTGGCACATGGGATGCGCATGCAGGCTCCCGCACCCGCAGCTGCTTGGGCAGGCAGCCCACTTCCGCCGGGTCCTGCCCCGCCTCGGGCACCCGGCCCTGCGCAGCGAGCAAGGGCAAGGCAACAGGGTGCACATCAGCACGCGCAGCCGCAGCTCTGCGGGGGCGGCTTGCGCACAAGCACAAGCACACAGCACGCCGATGCGGCGCCGAACGTCACGCAGCGCGCGCATCCACGCGCCTGGGGGTGGTCCACATAGAACCAGCTGAGGCTGCTGGCGGGGGCGGCCGAGCGGCGGTCGTACGGCCCCACGATCGCCGCCACAAACGGCTCCTCCCCGCCCTCCCCCCGGTGGTGGTGCTGCTGCAGGGCCTGGTTGTAGACGTCGATCCTGGAGGGCTGCGCGTGCGTGTGGGAGGAGGGTGCGTGGAAGTGGGCGCACGTTCGAAACAGTTGTGCTGGGGGAAGAAGATGGGCACAGGGCTGGGGGCACGTGGGCAGGGGCCGCCAGCACAGGGCGGAGGAGGACGGGGCAGGGAGGCACGCGGAGCAGCTTAAGGAAGGGCATAGGACGCTCGACTGCGTGGCGCTCGCCTGCGTGGGGAAGGTGGGGTGGCTGTGGTACCAGCCCACCACCCGCAGGCCGCTGCTGCTCACGCTGTCCCTGCGCACCGGCAGAGCACACACACTAGGTAGGTGTCGGGCACCGCTTGCGCAGGCGCTGGAACTGTGCAGCCCGGCCCACAGCCTGCCGAGCCCTCCCCGCCCCAGCACCCAGCCCGGCCACGGCCCGCCGCGCCCTCCCCGCCCCAGTGCCCAGCCCGGCCACGGCCCGCCGCGCAGCCCCTCACCGCGCCCGGAACTCGTCCTCTGGATCCATCTCCACGTTGACAGAGTCGTCCTCCGTGGCCAGCTCCCGCACCGGCAGCGCGCGCAGCACGCTGTGTGGGCGGAGAGGAGGCAGCGGGCGAGCGTCGCGTGCGAGTGCGCGCGCGCGTGTGTGTGCAGACTCCCATCTGTTGCGAGCGTTACATGCGCTTCTGCAGGTTGTGTGCCTGCCCACCTGATGCTTCGGCTCGCCGCGTCATACGTGCCTGCCAGGATGCCGATCACCTCGTGCCTGTAAGGGGCGCGACCGGCGTGATGCGCAATCAGCTCAGCAGCTACCCTTGAAGGGCCGAAGGCTTGCCCATCCACCCCTTCTCCTGCCAATACACACCCTGTGCTCTCGCAACCCACACCCCACCACACACACCGGCCCCCCACCCCACCCCCCACCCACCCACCCACCTGCTGAGGTGGGCGTGGAAGTCCATCAGCAGCTCCACCGCCGGCGACACCCTCACCGCAAACGGCTGCGCCCCCGGCGCGCCCGGCGGCCCCGGCACATAGGCCTCTAGCGGCTGCAGAGCGTGCTCGTCGTCGGCGCCTGCGCCAGGGCAGACAGCGGGCACGGCAATGAAGTGAGCGCACAGCGCACGAGACGTGATCAGGCGATGCGGCCTGACACGCTCGCGGCAGCCCGCCTGTCCAGCTGCGAGCAGCCTGCCCCCACGCAGCACGCGCTCCTTGCTGTGCCCATGCCCCCCATGGCCAGCTCGCCCTGCCCACCCGAGAACGCGCGCCCACCTAGCCCAGCAAAGCGGGGCGGGCGCTTGACCGCGCGCCGCGGCCGCTTGCGCGCGCCCCCGTCGGCAGCGCCGCCATCGTCGGCCGCCCCGCTGCCCGCCACCTCCTTCTTTGGCCGGGCAAACTTGAGCCGCACCACATTCCTGGGCCAGAGTTGCGAGGGCGCGGTGTGAGGCGCGTGCATCGTGGGGCACGTGGGCAGCAGACCCCGCGCCAGCTGATGCATCGGCCCACAGTGACAGGGGCGGCACTGGGGCCTGCAGCAGATGGCGCGGCACCGCGGCCCGCCGGCCAGCTGGCGCGCACGATGCATGCGGCAGCGGCACGCCAAGAGGCCCGCACCTGTCGCCATCAGCCACCTCTGCCGACACGAGCTGGTTGGCGCCGCCGCCGACCGACATGCCCGACAGCGCGCTGGCAGAGCCGCCGCGCTTCATGCCGCCAGTCTCGCTGCAGCGGCATTCGAGAGGGGTGGGCGGGGCGCTCGGCTGGCGCCGACACAGCCCCGAGGGACGGGATCCATCCCAACACGCAACCAAACGGCGCTCGCAAACGACGCTCGGCCGGCGCCCACCCGCTCGCCGCCTTTTGAGCCCCGGCGCCCCCCCGCGCCCACCTTGGCGTCGGCCCCGTCCAGCCCTCCCCCGTCCGTCGCCGCGACAGCTGCAGCTTGTACTGCTCCAGCAGCACGCCCTTGTACCTGCGGGCAGCAGGCACGAGGGAGCGCAGGAGTCGGGGCCGGCGCCAGGTGGTGCGAGCGGGGAGAGTCGGCAGCGATCAGGGAGCGACGCGGGCGCGCGTTCGGTCCATCCGCGCACTTGACGGTCTTCCAGCCATCGTCGGCTTTGCGGCTGGGGTTGACCAGCCGCTTGAGATAGATGCTGTGCAGGCAGACATATGGGAGAGGGCGTTGCACTTGGAGGACGCGAGGGGAAATGGGAGACAGCGTACGCAAGCAAGCGGCAGCCAAGCTGCAAGGCGGGCGCGCGGGCGGGCAGACGAGCGGCCTGCACCTAAAGGCCGAGGGGCTCTCGAACGTGATGGTCTGGCCGTTGATCACAGCCACGATGCGGCCTTCTTCCGTCAGGTCGCCCACCGCCCGCGAGCCCTTGTACTCCACTGGGGAATCAAGGAGCAATTGACCGCGATCAGATGTGGCAGGTGCGCCGCAGGGGTCGGCGACACAACCGGTGCGGGCTGCGGGCGACACCGCCACCACCTCGGCGTGCAGAACCCTCTCTTCTCCACCTCATCACACACATCTCAGCCAACCCTCCCGCCCGCGCCTCACCCGACAGCACGCCGCTGCCCGGCTGCAGGTAGCCCTCGTCTATGAGCACTCGAAGGTTGATGCCGCCAGAGGTGCGTGTGCCACCGACCTTCTTGGCGCGCCCGCTGCCGCCCCCCGACGAGGGCTTGGGCGACGGACCGCGCGAGGGCGGCGCGGAGGACGCTGCCGCTGGCGCCGGCGCCGGCGCGGCGGGCAGCACCGGCAGCGGCGGCCGGCCGCCGCCAACCGAGGGCGCGGCCGAGGGCGGCCGCTCGTCCTCGGTTGCCTCGTCGTCGTCGTTGGCAGACAGGCGGCCGGGCAGGCCGCCCAGCGGGCCCTGCGGCTGGTGGCCCTGCCCCGGCAGCGTCGGCAGCGGCTTGCCCACTGGCGGGTCGTAGACGGAAGGCCGCGCACCCAGCGATGCGCCCAGCGGCTGCGGATCCAGCGTCATCGGGGCCGACAGCGCGCCCGGGCCCGTCAGCGGCACAAACGGTTGCTGCTCTGACAGCGGCACGAAGCCTGCGGCAGGGCGCGGTGAGAGGGCGGCTTGAGTGCGCCGTGCGGCGCGCGGGGCGGGGCGGCGGCTGCGGAGCGGCGAGACGTGTTGGCGGTGTGGTGGGCCTCTGCGGCAGCGCCCTGCACCCAGCTCGCCCCCTCGCACCGCCCTACACCCAGCTCACCACCACCAGTCCCGAAGAAGTTCATTGGAGCGCTTAACCACTCCAAAATCGCTGATCGACGAGCCTGGGCTTCCTGAGCCCGCACGAAACGCCCAGGCTGCTCTCAGAGGCTGTCGCGCAGCACACAGGGACTGGCAGGAGTCGCCGGACAAAGGAGAATGCTCTGCAAGTGTCCAATCCAACTAACTGATGTTGTCAGAAACCCTGCGAAAGGAGGGCCTGTTCTCTCTCTGAAAGTTCTGATCAAGTGCCGGTCCCGACCTCCGATTCTCTGTTCCTCCCCGATCGATAGACAGCCATGGCATCCACCATGGAATCCAGATGATGCGACCTGAGGTCAGGAAAGACGCACTGCAGCAGGGCAGGCGGGAGGCGGCACCACCACTTCTTGAACAAGCACACACTGCGCTAGTACACATTTCAGTGAGCAAAAGGCAACGATGAGCTGGAGGTCAGAAGCAGTAGCGCGAGCAAGTGAGAGCAGTGTGCACGTAGGAGCGGCAGCGCGAAGGAGGAAAACAGGACGGGCCGCAGGAACAGGGCATTACGCTGCTGTCAGAGGCCCTCCTTCTCCACCAACACATACAAGGGCAGGCTGTCGGGCAGCTTGGACCGGCCTTTAAGCTCCGGCAGCTCGATGACGCAGGCCGCCTCGATCACCTCGCCCCCTGCCTTCTTGATCAGCTCCACGCCCGCGACTGCATTGAGGCGGGGCAAGGGGCGCAATGAGCAAGCGCCCGCACAGCGCATGGCGGGGCGAGGCCGGAGAACGACGCGCTGCGTGATGTGCAGCGCCGCACAGGGCGCCACTCGGTGCCCCGCTAACTGCTGCCCACGTGCCAAATGCAAGCGCAGGGCGCGCCTGCCGGCGGCACTATCGCTCACCGAGCGTGCCACCTGTGGCAATCAGGTCGTCCACCAGCACGACGCGCTGCCCTGGCCCCACCGCGCCGTGGTGCATCTCGATGCGGTCAGTCGAGTATTCTGTGCAGGGCAGGGCAGGCGTTCGGGACTGCAGCAGATGGCGCTCCACCATGGCCCGCAGGCCAGCTGGAGCCACGAGAGCGCCAAGAGGCGCACTCTGCAGCGCACACCTGTCACGTAGTCGGCAAACAGCGTCTGGCCTGCGGTGTGCAGGGCAAGCAGGCACCAGGGGGCCGGGGCGGTCGGGAGGACAGCGCAGGCTGCAAGCTTTCGCCTGAGGCGATCCGCCGCCGCTGTCATTGCGCCAGCCATCCTGCCCGATGCACATCCAGCCTAGCTTCCCCCAGCCTACCCCCGCCCTGCGTCTTTTCATCTCTGTCAGCTTGCTGCCCACCTGGCAGCTTGCCCGGCTTGCGCAGCGGCACAAAGGGAACGCCCAGCGCGATGGCCAGGGGCGCGCCGAAGATCAGACCGCGCGCCTCAAAGCCTGCAGGGGTGCGGTGGGGCGAGGCGTGTGAAGAGTCAGGCAGGGTGGGATGGAGGAGCAAGCTGTACGGCCGTCCGATCTGGAACTCCCGGTGCTACGCCATACGAATGCGCATCTCTGTCTGTAGCATAGCAGCAAGTTGACAAGTCCGGCTGCCCACCCCAGTCTGCTGCTGCGGACTGCACCTCCGGCCCACACGCACCTGCCACCACGTCCACCCCCCGCTCCCGGTAGCGCTCAGTGAACATATCCACCGCGTGCTTGAAGGCCTCGGGATTCAGCAGGATGGTCGTGACATCCTGGAACTGGATGCCCGGCTGCAAGAGGGGATGACAAGCAAGAGTCAATGAGGCTGGCTCATTGAAGCATGCAAAGCTGGATGAGATGCTGCTGCCCGTGCGCACTTCACCACCAACAAGCTTTCATGCCAAGCCTTGGGAAGGAACGCAACGCAGCAGGCGACGCATGCGGGAGCGGGCGGGCGGGGCAGGGCGCGCCTTTGGGAAGTCTGGGATAACGCGAATGGCGTCGCTGATCACCGCGGCGCGCGGGTCTGTCTTCGTGGGCTGCGCCACCATGTCTTCCGAGCGCTGCGCTGGCCGGCACTTTGATTGAGCCGAACGGAAATCGAGTGGCAGGCGAGCGGCACGGCGGGACACGCCCCTTGCGTGGTCTGGAGTGCCAGATGATTGCAGGAGAGGGCCATGCATGACCATGCACTTGGAGGTGTTGTGTGCGTTCTTCCTCCTAAATAGTCGCCTCCTTTTAATTCGCGTCTTGCCTGCCGCCTCCTTTTAATTCGCGTATTGCCTTTTAATTCTCTTTTTGCCTTCCCTACTTACGTCAACCACCCTGGGCAACCAACCACCCCTGCTTGCAATGGACCGCCTCGCAGACTATAAGCCGCCGGGATACGTGAGCTATTCGGGCGGGGGGGGCGGGCTGGGCCAGCGAGGGTCAGCATGTGGGCATGGGGCCCGCCTGCGCCCTCTCCCTTCCCTCTCAAATACCCTTGCACACACCTATCCGCAGACGGGCTACGTGCCGGGCAAGGCGGAGACGTTTGGACGCACGCCCAAGCTGGCGCAGGCGGAAATAGAGGTGCCGGCGCGGGCGAGCGTGCTCGCGGCGCGCAGCGCCCCTCCCGCTCCCGCTGCCGCCGACACGCTGACCGAGGCAGCAGCCGCACACCTGGGCCGCGCCGAGGCGCCCAACCTCTGGCCCAGCCTGCAGTCGACGGCGGCGCAACCGCCCGCCAAGCCGGCCGTGTCGATGCTCGCACACAAGATTGGCGACGACCGCATCCCTGCCTTCGCCTCCTCCTACAGCGCCCAGTTTGCAGCGCCCTTTGACGCCAGCAGGACCATCCGCTCACCGCTGCGCAACACGGCGCTGGCCAGCGTGGCCGACCTGCGGGCGGTGTACCGCAGTGCGGTCGGGCGCGTGGGGGAGAAGCGGCTCGACGACATCCACCACCACATGCGCGAGCGCCTGCAGGTGGGCACAGGGCAGGGCAGGGCAGGGGGGAGGGGGGGGGCACGTCTGCGATGCTGGGCTTGTCGCGGGCATGCCACAGCTGTTCCTTGCTGCCTGAACCGCTTCTGCGTGCACCCCACATACAGGGCAAGATGGGCAACCGGTCCGACAACGCCTTCCGGCTCAGAAAGGTGGGGTGAACAGCGGCAGCGCGGAGGTCGGCCCCTTCGCCTTCTGCCTGCATCGCCCCCGCCCGCCTTCTCCATGTTACCGCCTGCCCGCGCCACCCCCACTGCTGACATCCCTCTTCTCAATGTCGTGACTGGGAGCAGCTCTTCAAGATGTATGATTCTGACGGCAGCGGCCTGGTGGACATCGAGTCGTTCCGCGTCATGTGAGCGGGAGCGCCAGCTGCTATGGGCCTGCGGGCCCAGGGAGGGTGCACCGCTGATGCACTCGCCTAGGCCTGGCGCCAGCCTCGCTGGCAGTTGAGGCCGGCGCCGCACTGGCAACGGTGCTGGGTAGTCGAGTGGGCTGTCGCTGGGCGAGCGTATGTGCCATTGCTGGAGCGGCGCTGCACGCTGCTGAGCCCCTCTGACGCCACCCCGCTAGCGTGCGTGCATGTGCACAGGTCCGAGGCCTTTGGCATCCAGGTGCGAGAGAGAAAGACTACCAGGCTAGACGGGTGGTGCCATGGTGGTAGCGACGCAAGGCGGTGGGCTAGCGCTGCTGCCAGCGCTGCCGCTCCTACCCCCAACCTTGCTTGCTCCGCCCGTGCCTTTCAGTTCGACGACGACTCGCTGCTGGCGCTATTCAGCAAGTACGACCCCGAGGGCGTCGGCAAAATGGTGAGTAGATGATGAGGTGGGCCATCCTTGTGGCTGGACATGCAGCATCGCGGCGATGCGCCCGCTCATGCGTCCACTGCCGCCCCTCATCGCAGCCCTTCCACAACCTGATGCGCAACCTGCTCGACGACGACACCTACCGTCTCTGGTGCGGCGGCCACGTGTAGGCAGCGCAGCGAGGGAGGCGAGGGCGCGGCGGGTGGTCGGGGTGTGGGCGGCAGGTGGCGGCGCTGAAGAGGCCAGGCCTGACGTCGACATGCGGTCACCACAGAGAGTTTAGAACGAGGCACTAGATTGTGGGGGGGCTGGTCTGTTGGTTTGAACTGTAAGGGAAGAAAGAACACGACACTGGCCTCGTCCACGCGCTCTCTCTTCCCCCATTGCACATCCAATTGCCTCGGACCCGCCCCAGAGCCCCAAACCCGACGTGCAAAGCCAACTTGCCAGGATGTCCAGCTACGAGAAGAGCGACAAGAGGGAGGAGCACTATGAGAAGTCTGCTGGCGCCACCGGCGCCACCGGTGCCTCTACCGGCGGCGGTGAGAGTGGGTTTGAGCCAGGAGCCCAGGGGAGCCAAAGGCGGCTGGCGCCCAGCGTGCCGCCCGCCTGGCAGCCGCCGCGCTGGCTCGCGCGGGCGGCGCAAGTCACACATCCTCCCTCCTTCCCTCCTCTGCTGTGCACAGGCCTGACCGGCACGGGCGAGGGCCTGGGGCAGACGGTTCAGCGCAAGGCCGGAGAGGTGGGTCCCACGTCGCCGCACGGGCCGGTGGCCCTGCAGGTGCTGGTTTTTCGCACTGGTGCGCCTGTGATTGCGGCCCGCCCTCCCCGCACCTTGTCCCGGAATCTGCCCACAGGCCGGCCAGGCCGTCAAGGAAACTCTGGGCGTGGGGAGCGGGGCCGGGACCACCGGAGCCGGGACCACCGGCGCCACGGGCGGTTTGGGCGCCACGGGCGGCGCCACCACTCACAGCGAGAGCCACCGCGCCTCGGGAGGCGAGTGTCTGTGGCGACGCGCGCGGCCTGCTGTGTGTGCTCTGTTGAGCGCAGGCAATATGCGTGGGCACTGCCCATGCCGGATTGCGCTGTTGGCCTCTTTCCCAACCATGCCCCGAAGTCATCCCACCTTGCTTCTCCTGCAGCCACCACCGGCGGCACTAGCTTCTGAAGCGGGGGCTCGAAGGGATGGTCGACGGGATGGCCTGAGGCCGTCTCCACCACCACGGCGCTCCACCATCCCCCAGTGAAGGCGATGGACGGGCGATCACACTCGTGTAGAGAGTTGCATGTGTGAGTCGCGTTGATGCCTGTCCTCTGTGGCGAATTGGGGCGTCGGGGTCCAAGTTGTTCTGTAATTTGGCTGAAGCGCTGTCCTCCGCGGGCGTCCTCAGGAGCCCGCCACCCACGGGTCATGCCCGCGCCCGCCTTGTTGCAGCCCACTCTACTTGCACGAGCGCGGATCCTGCACACATCCCATCACGTTTCGCTTGCGAATTGCCGCCGAACTACTTATCTAAGTTCAACATGCGACAGGTTTTGCGCCGGATCACCAGCGCGGCAGAGCAGGCGATCGCCAGTGGGCCGTGGGGGCAGGAGGCAAGATCAATCTGCACAGAACCGTAGATAGCAGGTGGCCTACTCCTCACTCTGTGCACCTGCAGGCGGTCCAAGCGAGCTCACGAGTGCCTCGAGTCGGAGGCAGCGCGGTCTGGGCTGCTGGGTCAAGGGTGGAGAGCGGGGCGGTCGTCGCTCCCGCCTCCGCCACACCTGCGGCCGGCGCGCCGCGCACACGCAGCGCAAGAGCACGGCTAGAAGTCTGGGACGCAGCAGCCCACGATGCGCAGGCGGCAGCAGCGCCGCTGCTAGCTGGAGGCAGCGCGCGGCGGCAGAGCACCCTTGCAGCAGCAGTGACAGGAGATGATGCGGCAGGCCAACAGCCAGCAGGTGCAGTTGCTGCGCAGGCCCAGCCGGCAGGGCAGCCGACTGAGGCCGCCACCCAAACAGAACCCATAGCAGCAGCAGAAGACCCGGGAGATGAGGGTGGGAGGCCGGCAGCAGCGCAGTCGCAGGATGAGCCCAGTACGCGCTTTCCACCTCGCGAGCCCGCCGCGCAGTGCCAATCGGCAGAAGCAGGGGCGGCGCAGGACGCCAGCGCGCCCTCTGCCAGCGCCAGGGAGCAGCTCAGCCAGAGGAGCCCGGCCGAGGTGCTGGCAGAGGCTCGCCGCCTGCTGGTGGCGGGGCAGTTTGGCGGCACTGAGCTGGGTTTGGCGGTGCGCACGCTCAACCGGCAGCAGTGCGCGCCTGAAAGCAAGGACGAGGCACGCGTGGCCTTCCACCTGCTGCTGGCCGCGGTGCTGGAGGCTGCGGCCCAGGGCAGGGCTGCCATCGACGGCCGGGGGGCGGCTTACCTGTGCTGGGGCGCCGCCAAGCTACAGCTGCCTGCAGCCTCGCCGTTGGCGCAGCGGCTGCTCCCCCTGCTGGCAGCGCATGTGGAGGGGATGCGGTACAATGATGTGGCCAGCTCGATATATGCGCTGGGCGTACTCGGGCTGCAGCCAGGCGATGCCTTGCTGGCGGCGCTGCTGCGGCGGGCCGACGCGTGCCGCACTGCTGCCCGTGAGCGCGGGGGGCTGTGCTGGCCGCCGCTTGGGCATGGGCCTGCACGGTAGCGCTGGAGCCGTTGACTGCGCGTCCCCGTGCCGGGCTGGGCAAACCTGTGCAGGCATCGCCAACAACATTGCGCTCCTGGTGGGCGCGACGCGCCTGCGGCTGCCCCAGGCCTGCATCGCGCCGGCGGTGGCCCAGCTGGAGCAGGTGATGAGCAGGGCGGCTGGCTGAGCATTCGCTGTGCTGCCCTGGTTTGCCACCTGGAGCGTCGTGCGCCCGTGCCTCCGCTCATCGCAGGCCGAGGCGCTGCCCCCGCGGGGGGTGGGCAACCTTGCCAAGCTGCTGCCGCTGGTGGGGGCCACGAGCGACAGCAGGCTGACGCAGCTCGTGCTGGCTGAGGCAGTTCGCAGCGTGAGCCTGGCCCAGGGTTCAGCCGATAGCCCTTCCGTGTTCCCTGTGTAGAGGCAGCTCAGACGCAGCGCAGCTCGCGTGCTTGACCTCCTTTCTTGTTCAGCCTGCATTTTTGAGCCGGCGCATTTTTGAGCCGGCGCGCATGGTGATTTGCCAACCTGTCCCGCTGCCGCTCCCCACGCCCCCTGCCCAGGCTGGCAGCCTGGATCTGGTGTGCTTGATCAACGTGCTCTGGGCAGCAGCCAAGCTGGAGCGTCGCCTCGAGCCAGAGGAGGCGCGGGCGCTGCTGGGGCGGCTGCAGCAAACCGCGCGGCACAACCGGGGGACCCTGGTGCGCTGCTGGGCCGCGGGGCACTGAAGGGCTGCATGTGCTGCGGGGCTGCGGGGCCGTGGCGCTGCGGGGTTGCGGGGCTGCGGGGCCGCGGGTGCTGCTGGGTGCTGCTGCGGGGTTGGTGTGTGGCTGCCGCCTGGCGCTGAGCGCAAAGGCACGGGATGCTGGGCAGCGAGCCGTCTGCTGCACTTGATGCCGCCGCTCCGCCTGTGGCTTGACCTGCTTGGATCCTCCGTGCCCTCTTGTCCCTCGTTTCAGATGCCTGGCATGCTGTGGTCGTTGAGCGCGCTTGGTTTTCAGGCAGGGGATGGTGCGTGGCACGCGCGTGATCAGTTCACTCAGCCGCGCTTTCGTGAGCCACCTCCGCGGCTGCAGTCGCTGCATCCCATCATTGCCTGCCTGCAGGTCACCTGAGCAAGGAGCTGCTGCAGGAGTGCATCGCTAGCCAGGTGTGCCCGGACGCCGCGCGCACCTGGCGTGCTGCTGCTGCCCGTGCGTTTTGCGGGGGTCAGCGGGGGCCAGCGCTTGCCGCCCCTCTTCGCTCTCAGCGCCACCACCCTGTTGTGTCTCCACCTCTGCCTCCCCTTGCACCCGCCCCATCTACTCAACTCCCTCCACGCCCCCAGATACACGCCATCCAGCACGCGCGGCAGGGCAAGGAGCCCAATAGGCTGATCAAGTTCATGGTGGGTGAACAGGATCGTTGGGTGATGTGTGCAGTGGTTGTTGGTGTGCAGTTGGGGGGCAGGCGAGCGGGAGGACTTGCCTGGGCGGATGGGAGCTGGTGGAATGGATCTGGAGACTGGAGCGTTGGGAAGCTCTCTGCCTGCTGTTGGAAGCCTGCCTGCTATTGTCGAGCGCTGCCGAGCTGCCTTCTGCTAGCAGCATGCTTTCCGAGTGCTGCTGGTGCCGGCCTCCTCTTGCTGGCCCCGCCCCGCAGCTCGCAGCACACAAGCTGGGCGGCCAGCTCTCCCCCGACCAGCTGGAGACCTGCTTCCAGGCAGTCGTGGCTGCGCTGCCGCAGCTGGGGGCGCGCCAGCTGCTGCTCCTGCGCCGCGCGTTCCGCAGGCGCGTGGAGCAGGCGCCTGCTGCTGCCGCTGCCGTGCTCAACTGGCGGCCTGCCTATGCCCATGCCTGCCTATGCCCGCTCACTGCCACATCCCGCTCCCCGTCTGTTCAGATTTGGCTACTTCAAAGCCTCCGATGCCATCCGAAGCAGTGCGTTCGAGCGCGGCATCCTATTGGACCAGAGCCAGCAGTTTAGCGAGTACGAGCAGGAGCAGGAGCAGGAGCAGGCGTAGCAGCCGGGCCCAGCGCCGCCGGCAGCAAGCACCGGATAGCGGCAGCAAGGCCGTCTGCTTCCTGGGCAGGCACCCCGACGCTTGATGCGCATGCACGCGTCATCAGCCAGCTTGTCTCCCGTCCCAAATTACAAGGCTGGCAATGGTCTGAAACCTGCACAACGCGCCGATTCTTCTCACACAAGGGTTCACTCGAAGCGCACCGACCAAACAATCGGGGCCCCCTGTGTGTGGGCAGCGTGGGGGGCTGCAGCAGCCGCTCCACGCGCTGCACGGCCTCCAGGACGTCTGCCGCAGAGGCTGTTGCCGGCTCGCTGCTTGCCTGGCTGCTCCCCGCCGCCTCCACGTCCCGCAAGCTTTGTTCAGACGCCGCGCTCTCCAACACGACGCTGTCCGCCCTCCTGCGTTTCGGCGCCCAGCGCGTGTTGCCCGGGCGGCGCCAGATCGCCGCCGACACCGCCTGGAAGGTGCGGGTGCGCCAGGCGCTGTGCGCTGTGCATGAGCGCCTGCGCCGCGACGACGAGCACGCAGGCCACGCCCACGCTCGCGGCGAACAGGATCCAGAGGCCGCTGACCGGGCGCGCGCGTGCGGGGGGGGGGGGGGGGGGGGGGGGGGGGGGGGGGGAGGGGGGCGGGGGGGGGGGGGGGGC
>PCFQ01000046.1:104054-176711 GCA_003063905.1 Chlorella sp. A99 | reverse complement strand
GGGAGGGTGGGGGGGGGGGGGGGGGGGGGGGGGGGGGGGGCTGGAGGGACAGTGCGGCTGCGGGTGCGAGGGGCAGCATGGCATGTTGGTTGGCCGCTTCGTCGGCGCCCCGCAGACGCTCGGCCTTGCCCTGCCCGCCTGCATCTGCTGCCGCATAGGGTATACCTTAGTCGCAGGCGCCACCATCTGCTGCAAGGTGTCCGATCATTTCGTACCTTTGGGGGTGGGGTGGGGTGGGGGGGCATCAGGCATGGGAGGGGAGCTGCCTCGCCGCGAGCACAGGAGCAGCCGGTGATACAGCAGCGGGGATGGGGCGCGCACCAGTCCATGCAAGTCCAATTGAGCGCGCAGAGCGTCCAGTCAAAGTGCTGCCCCACACGCTGGAAGAAAGCAGGTTCATACCCCCAAACGACGCTGGGTCCCTGGCGCATCTCGCAACTGCATGAGGGATGCATGTAGGAATGTGGCGGCCTCAGCGGGTCGGGATCGGACGTGCAAGATGCTGGGCACGCAGGCGGGCGAGGTCTTGCTTGGGGCGTAATCACTCGTGCAGGCATTGATGGTGGGCCGGTCCTGAAGGATGGTGGGTAGCGAGCACGAGGGGCATTTGGTGGGCAGACGGGCGTTCCGGGCGGGACCGGGCGCGGGGCGGAAGGGTCAAAAACGAGGAAAGTCGACAAGCGCCCACTTCTTGCCCATCGCGTTGCATCCAATCCGCGACTCTGAGCGCCTCTCAATTGCTGCACAGAATGCGCCGCTGGAGCTGGAGTCTCTCGACTCTGTTGGTCCTCCTGGCGGCCTGTGCGGTCGCCGACGAGGAGCCGGAGGTCCATGTGAGCGCTGGAATGGTGCGGAGTGAGCCTGAAGTTTGATCATGCTCTTCTCCTCAAGTTGTGGCTCACATCGCCGCTTCGCACGATCGCAGGTCACCTGCGGCAGCGCGATCAAACTGCAGCACGATATTACGAAGCATGTGCTGAACAGCCAGGAGGTGGCCTACGGCTATGGCCGCAGCAGCGGGCAGCAGAGCGTGACGGGATACCCGGAGCGAGACAGCGCCAGCAGCCTGTGGATAGTGCGAGGCGCAGACGTGAGGCCGCCCGCCCGCCTTCGCGCGCCGGTTCATCCGCTCATCGATCCGCTGCCCTCCTGCGCTCGCCTGCGTCCTGCTGCAGGGGCAGTGCCGCCAGGGCACGCCAATTGATAATGGGCTGGAGGTCAAGCTGCAGCACATGGTCACCCGCCGCTGGCTGCATTCCCACCTCTTCCACTCGCCGCTGAGCGGCAACCAGGAGGCAAGCAGATGGCTGGCAGGGGCGCGCAGGCAGCTGCACCGCCCCAGATGCTGCCAGAACCACTGCGAGGACACATCCTGCGGTTTGTAGCGTGCCCGCCGCCCTGCGTGCTATGCGTGTGTGCGCCGCCGCCCGTGCGCACGACACGTGCTGCCGCTCCGCTCCGCCTCACGCAGGTCAGCTGCTTTGGCGATGACAACCAGAGCGACACCGGGGACGTGTGGGTAGTGGAGCTGGAGGCGCACGGGCGCTGGCGGCGGGACGCGGTGGTGCGGCTTAAACACAAGGATACGCGTGAGCGTCGCTGCCGGGGGCGTGCGGCCGCGGATCGGCCAGGCTGTGCTCTCAGAGTGCTGGTCTGCAGTGTGGGGCGTTCTGACGCACCCGCGCGCGTCCCTCTCTGCGCTGGTCCCCCCAGACGCCTACCTCACCTCGCACAACGTGCGCTACCAGCGGCCGCTCGCCGGGCACACAGAGGTCTATGCCGCCAAGAAGATCGGGCGCGGGGGCACGGCCTCCTGGCGCGCGACTGAGGGCGTCTATGTGCCACTGCACAGGGACCTCTGACCTGTGGCCTGCTGCGGTCGTGTTGGCACGCCGCTGCTCTCTGTTCAACTGTTTCCTCCCTTGAGGTGGGTGTTGACTGTTGCCAGAGAAAGACGGCTGATACCACAGAGGGCTTGTGCCTCGGCTAGAGTCATTTGGGAAGCATTGGACAGCAGCAGAGCAGTGTCAGGGTGTAGCTCGTTGAGAGGCACTCAGGGAAGAGCAGGGCAGGGTGTAGCGATGCCACCACTGTGTGGCGGGAGGGCAAACAAGTAGCTGGAGGGCGGTGCAGCAGGGGCCAGAGACATGCAGAGGGAACTGATTGTCAAGTTGTGTCGCAGGAGCGAGCTGATGTCAGACCTGGAGAGGCACGGCACGGCGGGACGGCGGCCAGCACGCCGCCCTCCTCAACCGGCGTGACTCTTGGGCTGGCTCGAGCTGATGAAGGCGGTGGGAGAGGTGGGCGAGCGCGGGGTCTCCACCGCCGCAGAGGGGCGCCTGGGCCGCCCCGCGCGGCGGCGCACCAGCCAGACGGTGACGCCCATGAGCAGCAGGCCGCCCAGGCCGCCGCCCACGGCGCCGCCGATGGTGGCGCCCCTCCTGCTGGAGCGTTTGAGCGCGGGCGCGGAGAGGAGGGACGGGTCGATGACGATGGAGGAGGTGCCCAGAGAGGCGCCTGAGATCGCTACCGCTCCAAAGGTGGACGCCGGGAAGATGGAGGCGGGCGCAGTCTGCAGTCAGAGCGCAGGAGGGAGCGCGGGCGGGTCAGCGGTGTGGAGGGATGCGGCACGCGCGAGCGCGGGAGGCGATGGCGCCTGGCAAGCGGACGGCCGCCGTCGGGCGCGTGCCTGCAGCTGCTCCAGCAGCGCCTTGGCAGCGTCGGTGTTGCCGTTGGAAACCAGAAAGAGGACCTGGGAGGCAGATGGACAATGTATCGACAGCACCAGCGAGCCATGAGACCATCTGGCATCCTCTGAGCGCCCTGCTGGGCCCGCCTCCCTGCCCCTTTCCCTGGATTCGATTGCGCCCCCCTGTGCGTGTGCACCCACCTGCGTGTCCACATACACGCTGCCGGCGCGCACGTCGGTGATCAACACACGTGCATCAACCTCGGTCACCGCAGCAGTGAGCGCGGCGGTGTAGGCGGCGCGCGCGGCGCTGCCAAAGTCGGCGGGGGCGGCATAGCCGGTCAGGTGTGCCGAGAAGGCGACGGCGGGCAGGCTGACCGCCGCGGGCGACGGGGACGGGGGCGGCGCGCCGGGGGCCGGGCTGGGCGAGGGAGATGGGGAGGGCGATGCCTGGGCCAGCTCGTAGTTGACGACGAGGATCTGTTTTGCGGGATGAGAGGCAGGGAACGCGCGGGGAGCGCAAACCCTACTCATAGGCAGGGCAAGTCGGCAGGGCAATGCCACTACATGCAGCAGCATGGCCAGCGCACCACACACATCAAGGCTGCTACATGCAGCGTAGCAGCGACCTGGCCAGCGCCCACACGCGCCTGGTTGTTGTTTAGGTTGAACAGCGCGCATGTAGCGACTGGCGGGCCGGCGCCGGCCACGCCCGCCAGCGCAATGCCATCCGAGCGCCAGAACCCGCTGTCGTCCAGGCGCAGGCACATGGCAGGCTGCACACGTGAGCGACAGCAGGAGGCAGGTGAGGGAGGGAGGGAGAGAGCGTGAGGGCGTAGGGACGGATGCAACAGAGTGCGGGAGCGGCCGGGAAGGAGGGACAAGGCCCTGCTCCCCTGTCTGCATCCGCGCCTCTGGCACTGAGCTGCTGGAGGGCGGCCAGCACCAGCACCGAGCGCGCCTGGGATGCCTGGTAGAGCTGGGCGTCGAGGGGCAGCGAAATGTTGATCGGCTGGCTGGCGGTGGCATCAAGGCCGTCGAGCCCAGACGTGAAGTTGAAGGTTCCACTGACCACGGAGGTGGACAGTGCGCTGGAGATCTGTTGCGCGGGCGGGGGATGGAGGGTGGACCGCATGATCACAACAAGGGCAAAGAGTGGCAAAGAGTGGACGCCGGCAGCCGTGAGAGAGAGCGCATGCATGCAGCGCATGCAGGGCAGCGCGCAGCCCAGATGCACCTGGGGCCCGGCCGCCAGCAGGCCGCGGCGCACCGCCGCCGCCGCGGCGGTTAGCGGGACCGACGCGGAGGAGGCGCTGACGACCGACAGGAGCAGCGAGGGGTCGGTCGAGTAGGAGAGGCGCAGCTGGAGGTCTGTGGGGCAGGCGCGTGCAGCGCCGCCGGGGGAGCTGCAGTTGGGGGCAAAGCCTGCCGGGAAGGCCAGGCGTGCAGCCGTGCCACCCAGGCTGACAGAGGTGTTGCCGGCAGTGGCGGTCTCGAGCGTCGCGACCGTGGTGACGAGGGAGGCGCCGGTGCCCATGGTTGCCGCCCGCTCTCCAGCCACCTGACAAACGGAGCATGCAGTAACATGCAAGTGTTGGATCCGATGTGACCTTATCGCACAAACCATCAGAACAATGAACACGATTGTTGCTAGTCGAGGGACACGGGCAGGCAACGCATGCTTTCACGCTCGCCTGGCTCGCCAGGACGAGCGACTGAGCATGCGAGGCGATGGAGGCAGCTGAGGTCAGCGCCTGCAGGAGGCAGGGCACGGCAACAGCGGGCAGTTGGCCTGCACGATCAGCAGAGCATATCTCTCCTTCCGCATTACGGCAGTTTCACCCACCTGCAGCGCAGCGGCCGAATCCACCTGCCCCGTGCCATTTGACTGGAACAGGCGGCGTGCAGAACCTGCGGCCCCGCCTGCCGCAGCAGTGGCTGTGCCAGTGGCGGCGCCGGCAGCGTTCCCCGCGACGTTGACCAATGGACCCAGGTCTTCAGCTGCCAGAGACGCGCCCGAGGCGGACAGTGTGGCGGCCGCGTCGCCGGCAATGCTCAGCGCCTGGGTGGCGGCGGAGATGCTGCACAGGGAGGAGGAGCAAGGTTGGGGGAGGCGTGTCGCCAAGTCTCTCTCAGAAAGAACACAGGGGCCAGAGCAGTGCCTGGCACGTGCCTGAGCAGGCTGGAGGTCGAGGTCAGAGCGTCCAAGCTGCTTGCAACAGCCAGGGCATCGGCGGGCGACACGGCCTGCGCCGCAGAGGAGGCCACGCCTGCCAGCCCAGCAATCGCGCCCGCAGTCTGCTGTGCCACGGCCTCAAGCACGCTCGCATCGGTCGTGGAGGAGGGGTCGACGGCGGCCGAGGCGGCGGACGCAAGCTGGCGTGCGACCGAGGCCAGGGCATCGGTGGAGCCAGAGCTGAGCGCGGTGGTCAGGCTGTACACACGTGGTGTGGGAAGGGGGGGAGAGGGGCAGCGAGGGCACTGAGGGTGCAAGGCACGCCCGTCGGCACGTCTCAGCAGATGCCCCAGCACTACAGCGCAGCATCAACAACGCGCAGCCACCTGCCTGTCAGCCAGGCTGGTCACCGCCTGCTGCGTGATGGGTGCTGGCGTCGCCGGCTCGGTCGCATTGACAGTGACGTTGGCACAGGCAGAAGCGCCGGTGGTGGTGCCTACGGGTTAGCGGGCGTGATGGAGTGGAGACGCGGTCGGGGTCAGCCCTCTAGGCCAACAAGTAATGCGTTGCCCTGTCCTGCCGCTCAAGCCCTCCACCTCCACTCACCCCTTTCCACCCCACCCCCGCCACGCCGCCCAGCCCGCAGCCTCACCTCGCGCGCACACAAACAGCGCCTGCTGTCCCGCCGGCAGCGCGCCGGTCGCAAACGTGTAGGTCGCCAGCTGGCCGCCGCGCGCCCAGTAGTCGCGGCCGCCGCTGGAGGTGACCCGTCCCCAATCGTATACCAGGCCCTCATCTGCGGCAAAATCAGAGGCAGTCAGCACAAACGCCGTGGTCGTGCACTCCCCGGAGACTGGCGCTGCCACCAGGCACGAGGCGGGCGGCGCCGCCGCGCAGGCGGGGCGCCGCGCGACGTCCACGGCGAGCGATGAAGAGGCAGTGCGGCCGCCCGCGGTGGCGGTGAGGGTGAAGGCCAGGCGCGCGCCGTCGGGCAGCACGGCCGAGCCGTCGGTGCGGAAGGGCTGGACGACCTGCATGGGAGTGATGGTGGAATGTTGTGGGTGGAAGTGTTTAGGGCTGGTGCAGGCACGACAAAGAACTGCCCTGCGCTGGCAGCCCGGCAACTGCCACACACAGACAGCCGCACGCTTGCCCCCACTCACCAGGTTCGCGCGGTCGGTGCGCGTGCCTGCCAGCGAGACGTCGGGTGAGGTCCAGGCGTAGGTGGTGTCGGAGGCGAGGGAGGGGTCATCGAGAGCATACAACTGTGTTGGAATATACATGCGATTGGGCACCTCATCGGGCAGGGGGAACGTCAGCCGGGCAGCCCAGTCCCCAGTGCAGGGCAGAGGAGGGCAGGATGACATGGCGTGCCCTGGCGTGCTGTGTGGGCGCGGGGCCTCACGAGACGCAGCGGCTCGGAGGGCGAGTGCTTCTTGGGGCAGGCGCCGCCGGGGCAGAAGCGCCTGCGGGCGGGCATGACCAGCAGGCGGGTGGGCTGAGACCCAGAGGCGGAGCCTGCCACAGAGCGGATCTGGTGCTTGCCAGCCTGGCCTTCTGCGCTCGCCCCAAGGTCACCCGCATCGCCCCTTGCTGCCTCACGTTATGGTGCCGGTGGGGGGCGTGGCGCCGCCGGTCGACAGCACCGAAATGGTGGCGGTGTCAGCATCGGAGCGGCTGCCCTTTGTGGCGGTGACAGAAACGGTGTATGCCAGGCCGGGGGTGAAGGTGCCGCCGGGGACGGTGAGGCGGCCGCCGACGGCGGGCATGGCGCCCGAGAAGCACAGGCTGGCCTGCTGGGTGGAGGAATCGTAGGCCGAGCAGTCCCAGGTGAAGCTGCAGCGTAGCATCGATGCCAGGTCGTGGCCAGAGAGGGAGGAGGGAAACGGGTGAGGAACGCGACTGGTGGGGACCCCAGAGGCAGACGAGCGCGGCTCAGTGCGCCAGCGGGCGTGACCACCCATGCCCAGCCAGGGCAGCGCCGCCGCCCCTGGCCCTGGGGGCATGCGTCACACTGCCCAACACGCCCAAGCGCTCGCCTGAAGGGCGTGAGGTTGGAGAGGTCATCGGGGTCTAGCGAGGAAGTGGCGTCCCACACCAGCGCCGCACTGCCCAGCACGTCGCCGCGCGGGCCGCGCAGCACCGCCGCCACGGGGCTGGCGCGCGCCGTGAGCGAGACGGGCACGATGACGGATCCCAGGCCAGTGAGTGACGCATTCAGAGTGAAGGCGAGGGCCTGCGTAATGCGGGGGCACGTGAGGGCATTGGGAGAGGCGCGAGACAGGTGTTTAAACGAGACAGCGAGAGGCCGCACCCAGCCATTCCCTGCTCGCTCCACCTGACCGCCCCCCTGCCCCCGCACCTGGCCATCCGTCAGCCCTGCCACGGGGCCCCGGATCGCCAGCGTCTGGCGGTCGGCAACAAAGGAGGTGGAAAGCAGCCCGCTGGTCTCTGTCCACTGATAGCTCATTGCCTTGCCTGGAGAGTAGTCAGGATGAATTGAAGGGAGCACGGGCAATGAGAGGGCAGAAGTGGTGACAGGATGGTGCTCCAACCGGGTGCGCGGCTTGCGGCGCATGTGCTGGGCTTGCCTGGGCACACAGAGGAGAGGTCGACGTAGGCAGAGAGGCGGATGCCGCTGGCGATCGCAAACTCCTGCTCCTGCAGATGGCGAGTTGGGAAAGCAGCGCCAGGCAAGAAGGTGAGTGGGAAAGCAGCGCCAGGCAAAAAACACCGCAATCAGGGAGGTGCCTCACGTCGCAGGCAGCATTTAAGCAGCATTGCGTGCTGCAGCAGCACACTGCTCCAGTCCCCCAATCACAACTGGAAGCAGACCAGTGGCGAAGACGCACCGTGCCGCCCAGCACGCTGACGTCCGGCAAGGTGCCCGGCTGCTTGGCAAAGGAGAAGGTGGCTGAGCCTTGGGCGCCCAGCCAGTTGGCGGCAGTGAGCGTGAATGCATAGTTCCCGGCCGGCATGCTCTGCGGATTGGGATGGAATGCGTGAGAATGAGGGGCAAGAAGGTTGAAGGCAGAGCAGAGGCGTGCGTGCGTGGGAGATGCAGGCGCGTGTGCGGCGGCAGCAATGGCCTTTCGCTATGCTACGCGCCTGCACCACGCTGGGCGGGATGGAGAGCCTGGGTGAGCCTGCGGCGCCCACAGCGCGCTGCGCCAGCGCGGCCTGCGCCCCGGCGGCATGGGCCACCGTCCAGGCAAAGCCGGACAGGGAGCGGCCTGCCGAGTAGGGCGAGCCTGAGACGTCCAGGACCAGGGAGCGCGCTGAGCCGTTGCAGGCAGGGGAGAGCGCCGCGGGGCCGGTGAGAACGATCGAGGGTGCCACCGGGTTGTCAGGCGCCTGCACAGACAGCAGGGCAGGGCAGCACGCGGCGCGTGGATGGGAGCCGGCCCAGGCAGGCAGCCGCCCTGCGCACTCGCTAGGTCCTGCGGTGCCGCTGAGCGCTGCGGCGCTCGTGTGCCGCCCGGGCGCTGTGGCCCGCGCTGCCACTACGCCACCCTCAGGCACAGGGCGCGACGCGCACCAGCAGCTCGGCAGTGCCGGCGGCGGCCAGGCCTGTGATGGCCGAGACGATGGCAGAGCCAGAGGGCAGCACCCCGATGCCGCCGCCCACAGAGACGGTGGAGGGCAGGCCCAGCAGTACCTGCGCCAAAGCGGCAGGCAGCGGCTCAGAGGGCGCACGGGCGGCAGCATTGCAATGCAGGGGCAGCTCTCTTCCAGCACCAGCTCAGCCGGGCACCGCTTGTGCTCACCAGGAGGGAGTTGGGTCCTGCCATGCCCTGGAACGCCCAGGGGTTGGGGCCGAACGCCGCGACGGTGTCTGCACGCGGCGAGGGGGCCCCACGGGGCAGAGTGAGAGCGAGGCCTAGGCTGCGCGCTACGCACTCTTAACTCCCCAAACAGCCCTCTGGCTCTCTCTGCCTCTCCCTCCTCGCCTGTGTCAAACATGGCCGACGGAGCCCACGATGCGAGCGTGATGGCCTGGTCAAACTGCAGGGTGATGCTGCGGCCATCGTCGCTGAGCTGCGCAGACTCCAGCTGGGGGCCAGAGTGCGCGCCGGAGTCGCTGGGCTGCAGGGGCGGGAGGGGCAGGACGGCACAGCTGGGACCACTCTGCTGACCCTCTGGCAGCTAAATTGCACAAGGGCAATGGCAAACCAGCAATCCTGCCGCCGCTGCCCACAACATCGATTCTTCATCCTCCCGCTCGTCAGCCCTGCTCCCCAACGCACCACCGGCAGGCACCAGCCGGTGCAGGTTTGCTGCGTGACCGTGCCATTGTCGCACACGGCCCACTTGCAGGTGCGGCCCGCCACCGGCTGGCAGGTGAGGTTGCCGGCATAGTCTGCACAGTCGATGTCGGACGCGCAGCGCTGGCCATTGAGGCGCGCCAGGGAGGGCGCGAGCAGGGCGCAGCGGTCGCGGCAGGTGCCGATGCACGTCACCACGTCAGCTCCAGTGGTCTCATCGCAGTAGGTCTGCATCGCAGGAGAGGTGGACGCAAGGGGGCACCAGGATGTCTCGGCAGGGGCAGCTGGGTGGGCGGTTGGGCAGCGAGAAGGCTCCCATGTCGGGCGGGGGAAATGTGCGCTATTCAGCGGTAAACTGGCTGCACAGGCATGCCCAACCTGGTGCGTGGAGCAGGAGGAATCGTACACGGCGGAGCAGTCCTGCGACAGGAGTGAAGCAGAAAGCCAGATGAGGTCAGGGAAACGATGCACTCGCCCTGCTGGTTTAGCTGGGCGCGGGCGCACAGGGGCGGGCGTGGCGGCGGGCACCTGGGGTGGCGAGGCGCCGGCGGGGCAGTTGCTGGCGCTGCGGCACGCGGTGGGGCCCAGCGCCAGCGATGTGGCTGCACCAGCACAGAGGTCGAGGTCCAGCCTGGCCACGCAGTCGTCGCTGCAAGAGGAATGAGGGCGGTACGGTGAGGGCGCGCACGGGCACGCTCGTTGGCCAGCCAGCCAGCTGCATGCCTGCAGACATGCAGCTTTCGCGCCTCGCCTGCACTGGCCGATGGCCTTGCAGAGCGCGGCGGGGCGCTTGGCCAGCACAGGCTGCCGCTGAACGACGCTCTGGACCTGGTAGCAGGTGAACCAGTCGCCGCCGGCTCCGGTGCACCGCGCGCGCGCGGCGTCGGCGTACAGCCCGGTCTGGCTGCCCAGGGCCGCCAGTGTGCCCTGGAAGCCCTCCACCGTCGAGACGCAGTCCCTGGGGGGAGGAACAGATGAGGCATGTGGGTGATGGAGCATTCAATGCAGGGCCACTGCTCCTCAACCGGCGACGCCACCGCTGCTTGGTACACTGACAGCTCTGCCTGCCCCCTCGCGCCCCCGCCCTCTTCACCTGCATGTGCGGCAGCGGTCGGCGCAGCCCGCCGAGTAGCGGCACACCGCATCGCCGGCGTCGTTCTTGGTGGCGGCGCAGCTCAGCGGGTCAGTGTTGGGCCAGCAGAGGTCGGCCTCAGGGGAGCAGAACCCGCTGGCGTCGTCTCCATACCTGCGAGGAGGGAGAGGAAAGGGGGTAGCGGGCGTTGGCGGGGCGCCCACCCTGCCGCCAGCTGGCCGGGCCAGGGTGGGTGTCCCCTGCCAGCAGTGCTAGCAACTCCAGCAGCCCACCACTGGCAGCTGTCGGTGGTGTTGGAGTTGCAGGCGGCGGCGCCCAGGTCCCAGCACCTGCACACGGCACGGTGCAGGTGAGGGGCGCCCTGCAACACATGCGCTGTCAATTGTGCGCGCCGGCTCATCCCCATCGCACTAGCAGATTCTGCCTGCAAGGCCAAGCTGGCTCCCAGCCAAGCCAGCCACCCAGCAGCGTCCATTGCGCAGCTCACGATGAGAAGGTGGTCCAACAGTAGCCGGCGGGCTGGCAGCCGGGGGCGGCGGCGCACGCGGCGGCGCCGTGCGTCAGGCAGCACGCGTCGCCGGGCTGGCAGTAGCTTGGGGCGCAGCGTGGTGCGACCTGCGAACAAGCAGGCGGTGGGTGGGTAGCACGGGTCTCAACTGCGACGCTGGTCCAAAGTCACGTCCCCTCCTGGCGGCACCGCGACACCTTCCCGCCCCGAATCTACACACGCTCCCTCGCATCCGCACGCCCCATTACTGATGCGCGCGGCTCCTCGCCTTGCAGGCAGGGTTGCTGGCACAGGCGTCGGGGTCGTCGGTGTAGTCGCCGCAGGCGTCCTTGGTAGACATGCAGAAGGGGGGAAAGCCTGCCGAACGGGGAGTCGAGCGGCGGCCCTCAGAGCTGGCGGGGTATGCAGTGTGGCTACGCCAGCCATCTGAGGGGCGAGAAAGGGTGCTTGGCGTGCTTCTGATCTATCAAGAAGATCCGACTGCAGTGCCTCGCTGGGAGGCGCAGCACAGGAGGGATGGGCCGCAATGGATAGAGGGCAGCAGGCTACCCAAAGTGGGAGGGCGACGGGGCAGGGGTGGCACCAAACCGCTCAACCAGAACGGTACCATGGCCTGGCGGCGTAGTCGCCAGTCTGTGGGTCACAGCGCCGCAGTGTGGGGCGCCGCTCCCGACAACTGGCGTGGGTCCCACACTGCGGACCGCTGCCGCTAGCAGAGGCGGCTACGGTAACCAGGCCAAGTTCCCGTCCCGGTTGGGCAGTTGAACCCCGTGTGCACACTCCTCACCCCTCGACTCTTTGGGCTGCCACCTGGCCTCCTCTGCATCCGTCCAGCCAGCCCACCCGCCCACCCGCCCAGCTCACCTGTCACCGGGTTGCGGCGGTCCACGCGCCACACGCAGTTTGGCACCCCTGAGCACTCCCTCTCAGAGGTGTAGGCGTAGCAGGTGTACCTGGGGAAAGGCAGAGAAGAGTGCAGAGGGAGGTTGACTACTGGAAGGACCTCAACGCGCGTCTGGAGCGGCCACGCATGTGCGATATATCGAGGACTCACTTGCTGATGCACTGCTGGGTGAGGTCGCAGACCGGCTCCACATCCGACTGGTTCCTATTTACGACACAGGGGAGGAGCGAAGCAAGATGATTGCAGCGCCTGCGGCAAGCGCTGGCAGACGGCGGGTTCCCACTGGCCGGCGCAAACAGCGGCCAGGGGAGATGGGGAGCCGCGCGCCTGCAGATGGCCGCAGCGTTGGGCGCGAGCAGGTCGGCAGGCGGCAGGCAGCACGTCTCCTCGGGGTTGCATGCCAGCGACCAGTCGACGAGGCATTGCTGCGTATAACCAGGGAGGAGGAAGGAAAGGACAACACTAGTGCTGCGCCCTGGCAGTTGTGCAGAGCTTTCCAGCCTGCCAGCTTCCTTCACAGACACATCCCCTGCCTCCCTGGCCCTCCGGAACAGCCCCAAACCTGGCTGGCGCTGCACAGCGGTGCGCCGCTGGCGTCGGTGAGCGTGGCGCAGGCGGCCGCTCCTCCCTTGAGCCCCGCCTGCTGGCACCTGCGAGAGTGGAGTGCGGGAGAGGGAAGTGTGCAGCCCAACTACCAGCAGTGACCAAGTACTGGCTCAGCTACAGCGCTGCGATCCCTCCTACTCGTGCCTCACCCACTCCACTCCATCCCCTCCCTGTAGCCTACTCTGAGAGTGCAAGGTTCCTCCCTCCCTCCCTCCCTACTCTTTCCTGCTGTTCATCAGAGCGTCGTAACAAAAGCCACCGAGCGGCTGCCCGGAATAGTAGTAGCCCGGGGTTGGAACCCAGCGGCAGCTGGTGGATGCCTCGCACGCGGCGCGCCCGCCTGCGCGCGAGGCGGCGGCAGCGCAAGGGTGCGTGAGGAGGGCGGCGGCGGCAGGCATGCACGGGGGCCGACAGCACGGGGGCCGATGGCATCCTCTTAGTCTGGTGATCTCAACCACCCACCGCTCTCGGTGAACTGGCTGCAGGCGTCAGCGCCCCAGGCGGGCCGGCAGGTGGTGTAGGCCATGCAGCCGGGGGTTGCCGCGCAGGCCTCAGGGCTGGGCTGCAGCCCGGCCAGCCCCAGCTGCCGCCGCAGGAAAGAGGTGGCCGGCAGGGCACGACAACAGCTGTTGTCGGGGGACGGCACGCAGCCGACCTGTGGGGGCGTGCGCAGGCGGGGGATGGCGGCACACAGTGCCTCGTGAGGGCAGGTGGCGCACCACAATTTGACTGGACGCCAGCTGTCGGGCGCATTCGCAGCCACTGTGCACGAAGACGCCCTCCCACCGACCTTCCAGTTGAGCTGACTGCCCAGCGCCTCGGGCGAGCCGGCCAGGCTGGCGGCGAAGCAATAGTCCTTGACGCCGGCCGCTGTCGATGGGTACAGCCCCACGCTCACGAGATCCTGATGGGCGGCAGGGCAGGTGCGCATGCGAGCGAGGTGAATACACGGGAGGAGCAGGGCGGCCGGGCGGCCAGACGCTCCAGTAGCCTCGCGCCGCACGTGCTGGGCGGCCCCCCTTCCGCCAGGGGTACCCCCGTCGCCCGTTGCACCTCTCGCCTGCCAGATGAAAAGGAAGCCCTCGCAGGTGGAGCAGTCGCGCGTGGCGTTGGTGTTGGCGTAGCTCTCCTGCCATGGGGAGGGGAAGGCGCAGGCACAGGCAACGGCGGTGATGGTGGGGCGGAGGGAGGGGTGGTGGGGCCGGTACTGCAGGCACATTACCACATTAGGGCCAGGGAGCGCAACCTGCAGGCGCACTGCTGCTCCACCAGAACACAGCACAGGACAGGGCACAGCGCCGCATGAACCCATCCCTGATTGACTTGCCTGCCTGTCGCCGCACAGCAGGTCGGAGTGGGCGGCGCACATGGCAGCCGGGGACGCAAACTTGGGCGGCACGGCGGCCGCGACTGCGGCGCACTGGCCAAGCGCCTCGGCGATGGACCCCACCGCGTCGGCACACGACTGCAGTGCCCAGGGCTGGGGGCTGAGGCGCTGACCCTGGAGGCTGCTGAGCATCTGGCCCACCCGCTCGACACAGGTCTGGCAGGTGGCTGAGGCGTCGCCGGCGGCGGCGCACGCGCCCAGCTGGGCGCAGAGCGCGGGCGCCGAGGGGAGGGCGGCGGGCGCGGGCGCGCTGCCGCTGAACAGTGCGCGCAGCAGGGGCTTGCACACCGCCGTGCCCGTCTGTGTGCGGCGGCACCAGGCGTCATTGGGGGAGCAGGGGTGCACATCGTAGCAGCCCTGGGACCAGTTGCAGCCCTGGGAGGCTGAGCAGTCGGCAGCGGTGGAGTGCTGGTAGCACTGGGGCAGTGGGGCGGCGCCGGGCAGCGGGCTGGCATTGTAGCAGTAGCCGGTGGGGGGCGGGGGATAGTAGGCGGTGGCGTTGGGGGATGAGTAGGTGGCGTTGCTGGTGGCGTTGAAGCCGGCCAGGTCGCCCAACAGCCGGCGGCGCCTGCGGGGAGTTTGCGCAGGGGCAGGCAGGTGCTGGCTGCTCAGCTCCAGAGCGCCAAGCATCAGCCACGATGCACTGGAGCAGCATACTCACGCCGACGAGGCAGGGAATGAGGTGACGTACTCGTAGCAGCGTGGGCCTGGGTGGGGGGAGGTCAGAGGGATGTGTGATGCTCGGGAGCCAGCAACCCGTGAGTGACCAGCTGAAGCTCGGCCTCGGAGCACACTCTCGCACACCTCTGCTCCCCTGCCCCTCGTCACCTGCAGTGTTGGGATCGTAGGCCACCGCGGCCAGCAGGCCACCCAGCACATGCACGCAGGGGCAGCTGTCGGCGCTGGCGTTGGAGGTGGGGCAGCCCCGGGCCGCCTGGCACAGCTGCGTGGCGTTGAGCTTCACCAGGGCAGCGGACGCCTGTGAGGCCACCGCCTGCGTTTCCACAGAGTACGTACCGGTAGGCCGGCCGGCGCGGGCCGGTGCGGGCCGGTGAGGGCCGGCCGGTGCGGGCATGACGCAGGCCGTCAGCACACAAGCGCATGCATCGGCCACATGCGGGCATGTGCACGAGCCATCGCTGCCCATGCAAAAGGGAGCCGAGGCGGCGGCGGCAGCGGGGCGGCGCGCCTGGAAGGCGGGGCAGGCGACGTCGGCAATCTGCCAAGCGGGGATGTCTGGGCTGGTGGAGGTGAGGAGCTTGAGGAACCCAGCGACGGCACCAGGGCAGGCAGACTCCACGCTGGTCGTGAGGTTGGTGTTGGGCCCGAGCAGCTCCAACACCGCAACAGCAGGCTGCAGGTCTGTGGGGCGGCGAGGAGGGCGGCACAGGGGGGGCATCAGCACAGCCGAGGCGCTTGGAGGTGCAGCGGTATATGCGGTCAGGCAAACCAGAATGAGGGCGTCAGATGCTACCTGGCAACGCGCCAAGGCAGACCTCGCACGGGCTGACAGCCACGGTGTCCAGGCCCATGGCAGACAGGATTTGGTAGAAAGGAGAGCTCGGGGTGCAGGCGCCGACGCTCTCGCACAGGCTGCGGCGGCGAGCCATGGCGCGGGGACTCAGCACCAGCAGGCTTGCGGCGAGGCACATGGCGCTGTGGCTGCTGCGCAGGGAACACGGGCAACTGTTGAGCCGAGCTAGCTAGGCAGCGCTAGGCTGGGCTCACTCGAATGAGGGGCCTTGAGCGGCGGCGCGCAGCACCGAGGAGACAACCTCGCAGACTGAGTTTTGCAGCTGGGCGCTCAGCATGCGGGCGGCGACCGGGGGCGTGATCAGATCCTGCGTGGAGGGCGAGAAGCGGTGCAGGTACAACCCAAATCAGTCCTCGACTGCGCGTGGGATGCCCCGCATCTCGGTGTGCCGAACCCTCCAGCCCCGGATGCCCCATCTGTCTTCCCACCAGCTCACTCGCATCCCGTGGCCGCTCCTGTCTGGGTCCTCCCACCAGGCCTCGCTGGCGTTGCCGAGGGAGGCGCCGCCCCAGCCCCAGCCCGACGGTGCCTGCTCGCCAAGGCCCAGCGCCGCCACCACCGCCTCGACGAGGCGGGCGGGGCATGTGGCGAGGGCTTCGGGGTTGCCGGTGGCGGCGGCAGACAACACGTCAACCTCTGCCCCCAACAGCGACGCGCACTCGCGATCGGACTCGGCGCTGCCCAGCAGGCTGCAGATGAAGCCGGGGCCGTCCAGCTGGGACAGCAGGGAGAGCAGCTCCTGCAGTCCAGCAGCGCCCGTGACCGGGACCAGTCGCGATGCAGTAAGCTCCCCACGCTAACTGAGGTGCACGTTGTACAAGGGCAGCTAAATTGGATGAGAATGGGCCGCGCGCACCGTCACGCCCCTGCGTGCAGCCCCCGGCACACAAGCAAGCACACACGCGCCGTGCCTGGGAGTGGGCGCAGACCACGGAGGCGAGGTCCAGGGGCAGCGCGCCCGGGCGGGCTGCGGCCTCCAGCAGGCCTTGCAGCAGGGGGGAGCAGGCCTGGGCAAAGGCGCCGCGGGAGATGTTGAGGGGCAGCAGCTCCTCGCCCAATCCGGGCACCAGGGGCGCCGAGGCATTGAGCTCGCCTGCGGGGTGGAGCGATGGGATGGGTGGGGCAGTGGGAGGTGGTGCATCACGCAAGGCATCGACCCATGCAACCCAACACGCCAGGTCGGTGGTGCTGCATGCCACGGCAGGCACTCGGGTGCGCCCTCGTCCACCAATCTCGCCTTCCAGCAGCAGGTGGCAGCCGGTGCAGGGCGACAGGGTGGCTGCCAGGCCCCCTGGCGCCAGCAGCGACATCAGCGCTTGCAGGCGCGGCAGGTCAGGGTTGGTGGCCGTGCACAGCCCGGCCGCCATGCACGGCCGGTCGGCGCCGGAGCTCAGGGCCTCGAGCAGGCCGCCCGCCGTGCCGCACACCAGCGACGACGCGCCCAGGCTGAGCAGCTGAGAGGCGATGGCAGGGGAGAGGTACGCGGCCAGCGGGCCGGCGGGCTGCCAGGCCGATTCGTTGGCGGGCGGCATGGGAAAGGGCAGCTCGTTGCCGCCCTCACCAGAGTACTCCTGCCATGCGCAGCCAGAGGTGTTGCGGCACACGTCTGCCGAGTGGTGGATGTAGCACTGCGGGGCCTGCGAGGTGGGGAGCGCGGGGGGAGAGCGTGTTCGAGAGGGGGCGGTGGAGCAGCGGGGTACGAGAAAAGGGCTCTCGGTGGTGCATACCTCTGACCCCGATATCTGCACCGCCCCCCCACCCACCCAACCATTCACTCATCCAGGCAGCGCTAACACGCCCACTCAAACAATCACCACAACTGGCCTGTGTGTAGCTGGTGGAGCAGTAGGAGGTCCACGAGCAGTTGGCATCCCCCAGCATGCAGCCGACAAAGCTGGCGGAGCGGGCGGCGCACGAGGCGTCGGCCGGGGTCGGAGAGGGGGCGGGGGCAGGGGACGCCGCCACTGCCACGGCCGCGCCGGGGATGCAGGCGCCGCCGGCCGTCCAGCAGGCCGACGCGAGCGACGGCGCGCCCGCGGGCAGGCAGGGCTGGAGCAGGAGGGAGAGGAAAACGCGCTTGAAGCCAAAGTCGTTGGCAGACTCGAAGCAGGCGCCGGCTGCGGTGCAGGTCTGGAGCGCACAGACGGCCTTGACCAGCGCGCCGACCGTGCCGTCGGGCAGCTGCGCTTGCAGGGAAGGAGGGGCGTGGGGCGACCCGGGCGGCGGGCGGGGTGTGATGGCAGTGGCGCTGGTGGCGGCAGAGTGCCCAGGCGAGCCAAGGCACAGGCGCCAGCACCCCTTGCAGCCTGTGCAGCAGCGTGCGCGAGGCACCTGCCCGTTGGCTGCAACACGCCTCTGCGGCAGGCGTGCACGCGCTGACCCCTTGCGTGCTCGCCCTCCCCCTGCATTCCCAAGCGACGCACCCCTCCAAAGTAGGCCGCGCAGGCGGCGGGGCAGGCAGCGCCCGGCGCGAGTGCCAGGCCTCCGCAGGCCGCGGCCGCCGAGAACAGGTCGAAGCCAGTCGGCAGGCGGAGGGAGGAGACGATGCGAGCGACCTCGGTGTCGTTGAGTGTGGGCGGCACGACGGTGCCAGCAGCAGCCAGCCAGGTGCAGTCGGCGGCGGCGGCACAGGCGTCCTTGGAGGTCTTGCTGCCACAGCCTGCGAGAGAGGTGGGGGCGTGCGTCGGGGGGCTGAGCTGCTGGGCGCGCCGCGGCGGTCTGTGCTGACGTGTTGGCTCTTGGGCAGCGAGCGCGAGTGGCCGCCGCCTGCGCGCGCCCCGCATCGACTCTCACTCGTCGTCATGTTCTGGGCCACTGCTCCGGAGACGAAAATGAAAGCGACCTGCAAAGAAGGAGGCGGGCGCTGGCGCCATCATCGCGCCCCGCCCCCAAGCTATGCCAACCGCTTCCACCTCCCATTCTCTCCAAACCCACCGCGATCTGCGCCAAGGTGCGGAATGGGGTGCCACCACCGCGATCCATGCTCGCCACTGACTTGCAGGCGGCAGGAGTGGGAAGAGCTTGTGAGGCTTGCTGAAGGCCGACCAGCTTCCTGGAGCGGCCGAACCGTGAAATTAAAGAGGAAAAAGGGGGTCCAAGAACAGGGAGCGAGGTTCCAACCGCGCCGCCGGTGGGTCGCGGCCACCAGCGACGCACGTGCGTCGCCCGTCCCAAAACCTGCAGAATGCAAGAAGAGGCAGCGCTGGAGCGCCGCAGCATGCAACCTTTCTAGAGCACTGCTCGCTCGCCTGCCAAGCCGCCGCCTGGTGACAAGCCAGCTATCGACAGCTGCTGTTTCAACAAAAGTTCCCGCCTGCTTGGAGGTTGCCAGGCTTACAGAACAGGGCCGCGCCCATGCGCCCCACCCTTAGATGCCGCGCTGGGGCGGTTGCGCATCAGTGTTGCTGCTGGTGCTGGCGGGCGAGCTGCGCCACCATCACGCCCGACTGGCCTGGCGCTGCTTCGCCAACACCCATCCGCTCGCGCAACGTGGGGCCTGCCTGGTCTCCAGGTGTGTTGGCAGGGGAGGCACCTGCACAGCCGGGAGTGCGTGGTGCCGATGCCTAGGCATTGGCATGGGTCTGGCGAGGCGCCTGGCCATGGCCACAGCCCAGCTTGCCTGCATGCGTGCCCGTGGCCACCTCTCCAGCTGGCAGGCGTTGCTCATGCGCCAACGTCTCTTCATCCCGCGCACCAGGCAGGTGCGAGGCGACGATGTTGAGAGCCTGGCGGCACGGGCGAGCGGCAGGTAGACGGAGCGGGTGTCATCAGCCATATGGAGCATTGCTGCGGCGGCCGCCCAGCAGCTGCGGCGACCATGTGCAGCGCCCGCAGACCTGCTTGACACTGGTCTCCGCCGCCTCGACGGGATTGACGCGGCCAGCGGCCATCCGGCTGTCCTTGCTGGACGTGTGAGCAGCAGGCTGGCACCGCAAGAATGAAAAGGGAGGGCCTTTCTTACATGGCGGAAGGAATGCTCACCAGGTTCTCGCCGGCGGTGCTGTCGCGCACGGTGCTGTCACCCTTTCTGTTGCGTCGCCAGCGCTTCAGTCCAGCATACGCTTCACTTAGGACATCACCCTCCAACCCCAGCCCAAGATGGCCTCGGCCACTCATAACACGACGCCCGGCGAGCCGCCCTCTGCAGGGGGTGAGCTGAGTACTCGGCAGGCCTGCGTGGCAGCGGCCCCGCACGCGACGCTGCCTCCTAAGCGCCGACGCGCCTTCCTGCACCCGCCCACCCCGCCTTGTGCAGTGTCCACGCCCGCCACCGCCGGTCCCGGCCTGGTGCCGCCCAGCAGGCCAGCCGACGCTGGCGCTTCCTCCGCACCCGCGCTGGAGCGTCGCTCCATTGCAGACGTGGGTGGCGTGGCTTGGGGCAGGCGTCCATGCACATACTCGCTCCGGCACTCGTGCTCCTGCTTCGCTCTGCACTCAATTCCCCCGTCTTGTTGCGTCACGCTCGCACGGTGTGCTGCAGGCTGTGGGGCCCGAGGGCCTGGAGCGATCCAGCGTCGTCAGGATGGGGCCTTCGCACGACGGCAGCGGCCTGCCCCACATTTCGGCACCTGAGCGTGAGCAGGGCTCACGCCGCATGTCTTTGCCCCCCGGCTCGTCTTATTCCCGCCTGCGGTGCTTGCCATTGGCGCCGTGCCAGCATGCTGCACCACCCTCAGGGCAGCATCAGTGCGTGCGGGGTCGGTGCACAGGAGCTGCACGCCGCCCCCCTCGGACACCGCAGACGCGAGCAAGGAGGGCGGTGGCCACGGCCTGGGCGGTGCCCTGAAGAAAGCGTGGCACGAGTTCAAGGAGATCACGCCTGGTGGGTGGGAGATGTGTGATGGCGCAGCAGTAGGATGGCAGGCAGCTCGAGACCGCTGGGGGGGCTGCACGATGGGCCGGGGTTAAACTGGGGCCCTGCTTGCTTGGCCAGCTCTGCGCACTGGGCAGGTCATGTCCTGAGGCTGGCGTGCGGTGCCGTGCACCGCTGCCTGCTGCAGGCACCAAGGAGCACGCAGAGGAGTACGGCACCCGCTTCGACCTGGGTGAGTGCCGCTACATCCCTCTGCGTCCGCTGCGTGCGCACCTGCCAGTTGGGCTGCGAGAGCCAGGCATAGCAGCAAGGGGGCAGCGTGTCGAGTGACACTCTGCTCCTGTCTGTTCCGTTGTGCAGGCGGCTACCGCACGTGCGTCGTGGCCGGCTCCCACTGGGTTTGCATGGGTTGCGCATGTTTGCGACGATGCGTCCAGCCCTCCTTCCTGTGCAGGTCCTATGGCCAGCGCCCCTCTGCCCCAGGCGGCACATGAACAAGAGGCAGTCGCGATTCATCGAGCGGCGGCCGGTTGCGGTGGCCGGTTGCGACTCGGCGCCTGCGTGGCGCCTGCGCCCGCCCTGCTGGAGCCCCCTCCGCCGCTCCCATTTCCCAGCGCCCCATTGACATGGTCGGGCATTCTGTAAGTCTCCAAGTCGCTCATCGTCAACCCGGCGAAGCGCGGCATCCAATTTGGCGCGCGAGACCCGCCACCAGCGCTGTCATGCACACCCCCAGCTTTGACACAGCGGCTGGACAGGAAAATTCGCAGATTTGATGGGGTGCGTGATCAGCAACGAAGTCACTCCATCTCCCGATGACGAGTTCCCCCAGTGAGCGTGAGGGGAACAGCAGGAGCTGCGAGGTGTCTCAGACGCGCCCGCGAATGCCGGCCCCGCTCCCGCCCGCCGACTGCCCTGCCGCCGCCGCCCGCCTCGCCCTCAGACGAAGCTACCGCTGCAATGTGCCGCTCCCTGCAGGGGCGGCAGGAAGCTGCGCAGGGATGCCACAGTGGAGGAGGTGTATGAGCTGGGCAACGAGTTAGGGACAGGCGGTGCGTCGAAATGAGCGCTTGCTGTGGGGCGCGAGGCATGTGGCGCCGCTCACCACTCTCCAACTTAAATCCAGCAGCCGTTGCCACGCAGGCTTCTCCAAGGTGTGGCTCGCCACCCATCGCGAAACCGGCGAGCAGTATGCATGCAAGGTGCGGAGGGCAGGTGGGGCTGGAGGGGCAGGAGGGCTGCACGCAGCTGGCGACGGCACTGGCTGCTGTTTGCTGTCTAGGTGGCGATGGCACTCACTGTGCTTATCCATTTTACCACTCACTGCTGTTTTTATCTCATCCCATCTCATCCGCCTCCTGCCCTGCAGATCATCCCCCTTCCCCGGGTGGGCCACCACTACAACGAGCACATGGCCACTCGTGCAGACATCATGTGCGAGATCGATGCGATCCTGGGGCTGGAGCACTCCGCAGTCTGTGAGCAGGGGGAGCTGCAGTGGCCGGCCCTGAGGGGCGCGCCCGCGCAGCCGCGCCCGCACTGCCGCACGCGCCTGCTTTGCCGTCTGCCCCCCCACGCCGGGCGCCGCTCCCGCCGCGGCGACGCAGCGAGAGCAGGCCTGGCCGTCGTGCATCTGAGGCGCCGCCTGTGCCTTGCATGTCCATACTGCACTGCAGGCTGGATCCACGAGTACTTTGTGTGGCACAACCACGCATATCTGATCCTGGAGCTGCTCCGGGGTGGAGACCTGCTGGACGCGTTGACCCTTGCACCCGAGGGGCGATACTCCGAGGGCGACGCACGCACCATCTTCCAGCAGCTGGTCGAGGGCGTGGCCTACATGCACTCGATGTGAGCGCGCCGGCGGGATGTGAGGACGAGAGGTTGCGCATGAAAGGAGGCGGCGGCGCGGAAGTGCCGCGAGCGCCACACTGCCGGCGTGCAGCGGCAGCGCCTGCCGTGCTGGTGTCGCAGGCCTGCGGTTGCGAAAGCTTGCCCCATGAGGGGCCTTGCTTTCTCTGCTGTGCAGGGGCGTGGTGCACCGCGATCTGAAGCTCGACAACCTCCTGCTGGCGCGCAAGGGCGACATCAGCTCACTGAAGATTGTCGACTTTGGGTGAGGGTGGGGAGGGTGGAGCAGTCTATGTGGAGCATGCACTTTGGCTCGGGCACACGCGCATGCCCGGTTGACCAATGTTGGCCGCTCGCTGCTTCGCGCCACCTCTCTGTCGGGGCATGCTGCTCAAGTGCGCTCGTGAATGCGCACGCCGCCATTCATCCACCTCCTGCGCTGCTGCAGGCTGGCCAAGAAGCGGCGACGCGTGGACGTCGGGCCGCAGCCCCTCAAGACGATCTGCGGGACGCCCCAGTACCTGGCAAGTCAGGACTGTGTCGCCCCGCATGCAACCCGAGCCAATGCCGCTCGGCACGCTGCCCCCCGCCCCTCGATCCTCAGCACCGCTCGCCCGCGGCCTGCGGCGCGCGCCCGCCCGCCGCGCAGGCGCCCGAGGTGCTGCGCTGTCGGGCCGAGGCGCAGCAGTGCGGCGGCTGCGGGTGCTGCGGCTACGCGGGCCCGGCGGTCGACATGTGGGCCTGCGGCGTCATCCTGTACATGCTCCTCAGTGGAGCGGCGCCCTTTGCTGACGCGCATCAACCAACGGTGCTGTTCTCCATCGCGCACGCACAGTATGATGTGGACGGCCCGGTCTGGGCCTCGATCTCCGGCGGGGCCAAGGACCTGCTCGCCCGCCTGCTGGTGGCCGACCCCAAGGCGCGCCTGGGCAGCGCGGACGTGCTGGAGCACCCCTGGCTGTGCGCAGGGGCGCCCTGCGACGGCCGCCCGCTGCCGCACGCCGAGGCCGTGACGCGGCGCACGGCCGACGCCGCATAACATACTGACCTCTTGCCTCTTGCTTCTTGTTATGGAACAATAATGCATGTGTATTATGCACTGCACGCACTGATCTCCGGAGCGGACAGGCACTTATTTTACAGCAGAAGTCTGTACCAGCCCTGGGGTCACACGTCAAAGGCAGGTGCTCACCCAAGCAGGAGGAGGGGCAGCGGAGACGAACACGCTGGACAGAGCATAATGCGAGGTGAAAAGCGCTGTGCACCAGCCCCCACAATGCTGGCTGGGCAACATTAGGATACAACACCCTGTGGCATTATGCTTGCCCGTGGGCAATAGTGCCGCGCGGCATCGTGCTGCCGGGCGGTTGCCAGCGGCTCACAGGGGGCGGGCGGTGCCGGGGACCGTGCCAGTGGTGGTGGTGGTGGTGCCGGGGGCGTAGGGCCCTGCGACCGTGGTGGCGGTTGGGTGCGTGGCGCGGTGCTCCTGAGGATACACACAAAAAGCAGGAGCGCCAAACAGAGGTGAGGGACGGCTGGTGACCAAGGAGCAGCCACGCCTGGAGCAGCCAGGGATGCGCGCACTGCACCCAAGGGCAGCATTACAGCGCTTGCCTTGGTGCCGGGGATGGCCTCTTTGGTCTTCTGCCACCCCTCATCCAGGGTGGCGCCGACCTGGCATGGGCAGGAGACCAGAGAGAAGGGGGGGGAGGCGGGCGGTCGGCGCGGTTGGTGCATGCAGTGTTACTACAGTCAGATCAGCGAGACGGCTTTGCACGTCGGCGCTCACCTTGGTCCGGTGCTCGTGCACCTGTGCAGGATGGGGGCAGAACCAGGAACCAGGGCAGGTCAGAAGCAGGCGCCTACTTCTGAGCCCGTGACGCCGTCGAGGAGGTGTGCGCCTCTCTGACAGCAGAGCGCATCCCTCACCTCGCCGGTGGGGGTCTCCACCAAGTGGTGTGGGTGCGTGACCGCGTGCTCCTGCGCCGGATGGGGCGCAGATTGGGGGGTGTCGGACGGGGGCGTTAGCTGATGCCTCGCAGCGGGACACGACCTGACGGCAGTGCACATGCCTGTCCCCTGGCCATTAGCCACCGTGCCACGCTGGACGTCGGGAGACGGCAGACCCCGAGACATCCAGGGGCGTCCAGCCAAACCCAGATGGCCTGGACGCGCACCAAGCCCTCCCATTCTTCATTGCGAGCGAGCACATCCTTGAATGCAAGCTCTCACCGTGGTGCCAGGGATGTGAGCCGCCGCGCGAGTGGTTGCGGGCATGCCGGCCGTTGTGGTGTGGGTGCCTGGGCGGCAGGGAGGGCAGGCATGCTGGGGCACTTCGGCAACAGGAGCAGCTGGCAGTAGCTTGCCACATCAGCACGTGGCACTCTGGCATCGCCGCGTCACCCGCCCTCGCGTCCTCCCTACTCCAGCCCTCTGGCTTCTGCTCGCCCCTTGTGCGCCACGCTCGCCCTCCCCCGCGTACCGGTGGTCGCGGTCGTGGTGCCGGCGGTGCCGGTGGTGTAGCCGGTGGTGGGCTGCATGGCTGCTTCGAGAGAGAGAATTAGAGAAGTCACGAAACAGGAGAACTAACAATCCCGAGGCAAGGGCAATATGAAGGCAAGATGGGGGCTGGTGAGAGGGCAGCTCCCGCCACCCGCTCACCGTCTTCTCGCCGCCTACCCAACGCTGCATATTGCTCTTCCAGGTTCAGCCGATCTTCCAACATCCCCAGAGGCCCCAAAGATTGATTTGCTCCATCTATGACACCCGCAGTCACAAGGCAGCACTGCACAAAGCACAACGCAAAGGGGTGGCTGGTGACAGCTGCGCCGCCCTGTTGTCACCCATCACCTAACTCCCAACTGGCCCGACCCGCCACATTCACTCTCGCAACTGCCGCCGCTCAGATGTCGAGGTGCAGGTTGACGCGGCGCAGCGCGGCCAGTGGGATGAGCCACTCGGCCTCGCGCTGCTTGCGAGTGAGGCTGCGCCCGCGGCCGGTCGCACTCCGATTGGCCCGCACGTCCGCCAGCCGCCAGCGCGTGACCCCCGCTGCCTCGTCCACCCCCACAAACTCTAGCACCTGGCTCTCGGCAGCGCCCCCGCTGGGGCTGGAAGGGCTGCTGCTGGGTGCGACCTCCCGGGTGGTGGGGGCAGCCGCCGGTGCCGCCGCAGGGGAGGTGGAGGCGGTGGTGGAGGCAATGGTTGCGGCGCCGGCGTCAAACTCCACCCGCATGGGCAGCTCCGCGAAGCGAGAGAGCTCGGCCGGGAAGCGCACCTGGCGCTCCGCGCCCTGCGGCAGGTGCAGAGGGGAGGGAGGCGGGTGACGGGGGCGGCGGCGGCGGCGGCATGCGCTGGACAAGGCTCGGCGCCCTGGCTGCTCCTCACCGCCTTGATCTCTACATCAGATCCAAGCTGCCAAATTCCGTACACGTTACCCAGTGTGCTGCACACTCGCAGCGCTTTGCCCCACACGCCCACCCCCACCTCGCACTACCACCCACCCACCCACCGGACTCGACACCTCGACCTCAATGTCGCCGGCCGCCTCCTCCCCCAGCGCCGCCTCCAGCTCCGCGCCCAGCCGGCGCGTGAATGCCTCGATGTCGTCGAGGGAGGGCGAGCCGAAGCGGCCTGCGCGCCGGACAGGGGTGTTGTAGCGGGGAGGGGAGGTCGCGCGGCTGGGACCCTGAGCGGCGGCACGTGGGGGCCCGCGCCACCCGTCTGCGCTGGAACGCAACAGAGACGCTTGACGCTGAGCCCACACCCGCCCGACCTGTGAGCTTGTCCAGGCGCACATCCAGCCGCCGACTGGAGGGCAGTGCCCGGAACGAGTAGAGCGCGAGATCCTTACTTTCTCCCAGCAGCCGCAGCACCGCCTCCAGCGCCTGCTCGCCCCTGCACGCAGGCGAGGGCGAGGGCGCGGCTCGCGGCTCGAGCCGGGCGCAGCCGGCGAGGAACGCTGCCCAAAGCCAGCCACCCAAAAGAACAGCCACATGAAACACAGACGCAGTCGCCGACCTGCGCAGCGGCTCACCACTGCACGCCGCCGGTCGAGACCTCCACCGCCGCCTCCTCCTCCTCCGCCTCTAGGTCGTCTAGAAATGCATCGCTCTCCCCCAGCTCGCCTGCACCGAGGCCAGGCAAGGGATGCAGGCATGCATCTGCCGGAGCAGCCATGCATCTGCCGGAGCAGGCATGCATCTGCCGGAGCAGGCATGCATCTGTTGGCAGGAGCAGCGCCGGCAGTGCGCAGCGACCTTGCCGTCCTTGCCGGCGACCCAGAACAAGCAGGGCACTTCACACCGATTGCATCTGCATCCTTGTCTTCTTCAAGCCCTGCCTCTCTTGCTGCTGCTGCCGCAAGCTGCTGCGGCCGCCGGCTGACGCCACTGCTGCCAGCGGCAGAGGCGAGCAGGCGGGCAAGGGGGGCGGCGCCGGTGGCAGAGGCGGACCCAGCGGGCGGCGCTCGCCAGAGCTGGGTGCCGCTGCTGCTGAGCTGCCGCAGGTGCGTTAGCGTCTCGTATCGAGGACTGGCGGCTCGCAATTGGCCTCCCAGCATTCTCCACACCCCTGCGGCGGCAGAACGAGGGATCATCTCGATCCAGTTCAGATACAGCATGCAGCTCACAATTCAAGGCCCTCACGCACCCAGATGGCTGCGGGATGTCGCTGTGAGCGCCCGCAACATTGGAGCCCAGCCTCTGGCGCCCAGCTGCTAGCAATCGACCGGCAGAGAGCGCTAGAACGCAACATAAAGTGAAGAGCTGAATGTTTGGTGGCGGAAATGGAGACTGGCGGGCGGGCGGACGGGGTACAGTGTGGGCCGCAATATGAGTCGGAGTCGGAGCAGGCTGTGGCTTTGACTGCGGTGTTCTTGCAGGGTTAATGCATACATTGGCTCGGCAATGTGCTCTCAGAAGCCAAATGGCACATATATTGAGGCCGGGCGTGTTCGGTCACAGCTCCTGGTGGCCGAGGGCCGCGCGCTTTGCCCGGAGGTGCTGCAGCGGCCCTGGGTACTTCTGCGGATGGGAGCACAAGGGATGGCACGAGCCAAAGGGAGGTTGCAGTCACGTGGCAAGCTCGTCACCATGACCCAGGCTCGGGCTACACCAGGGCGCCCCACGGGCCGGACCTAGCAGCTCAGGCGAGCAATTGAGCAATCAGTTGAACATTGCTCACGCTGGGGCATGCGCGGTCCCACAGCATGGGGTAGATGAGATTTCCCGGCGAGGTGTTGCTCTCCTCAAAGCCACCCGGGTAGAGGTAGGCCTGCAGCAGCGCGCATGCACCGGGCGCGTGAGAACACAGCCGCAACTGTTTTTCCCCCCTGGACCGTGGGGGCACAGGAAAGGAAGCGCGGGCATGGAGCGCTGCTGCAGCTGCGCCCCCTTGCCTTGAAGGGAGGGTTGTCGACTGCGATCACGGCCTGGAGCGGCTCCTTGCCCGTCACGCGGACCTGAGAAGGCCAGGGCAGCAGGGGGGTGGGAAAGCTGGAGAAAACACCAGGGCAGAGCTGCAATGAGGCGCTGTGCTGCAGGCACATGCCTGCACAGGACCGCGCTTGCAGGCCTCCTGGCTCAGCGTGCCCACCTGGTGCACCGCGTTTGGCAGGATGGTGAAGGTGGAGTTGGCGCGGATGGGCGCCTCGGCCACGCTGCCGTCGGCGCGCTTGATGGCCGCCACGCCCGAGCCGCGAAGCACGAGCCAGGTCTCCTCGCAGTCATGGCGGTGCACGGGGGTGCCGCCCCCCGGCGCAAACCACTCCATCCACACCTGCACCAAATTCAACAGCTCGTGCTGTCGGGCACGGCGGCCCAGGTTGCAGAATCCGGCCAGCGCAGCGCAGCGCAGCGCGCGAGGCCGCGAGTGCACAGAGTGGGGAGGCAGCGCACCTCCAGCCCTCTGGCGCCCAGCGTCTGGCCCCACAGCGTGATGTGCTCCAGCCCGGCAATAGGGTGCTTGGCAGGCTCCAGCTCATCGGCCTGTATCACGGGCGAGAGCGGGTAGCCTGCAAGTGCAGGGGGGACGGGCGGTGGAGGGGGCATGCGTGGCTAATGGGGTCGAAGAGCGCGAGGAGCGCCCCATGGAAGCCGCTGCTAAGCTCGGCAGGGCGGCGGGCGATAGCGAGCCCGCCGCCAGCAATGAGCGCCGCTGGGCGCCGGCGCCACGCCGCCACTGCCTCCCAGTCGCTGAGCCCTCTATCTCCTGCATCCAGACATCCAGCGCCTCCGCACCATCGTAGAGGTCCAGGCAGCTGATAAGTGCTTGGCCTGTGCGAGGGAGGATTTCACGACCGATCGCCGCGGTCCTGATGTGCCTTGCAAGCGGCGTCAGGGAGGAGAACAGCGTCCCAGCTGCAAAGCCAAGGAGGAGGAGCAGGAGTGTTCGCATTCTGGCAATCGGCGATCAGCAGCTATTGCAAAGCCCAGAGCAACGGCAATTGAATGTGGGAGCGGGACTGCTCTAATGGAGGGCGATAGCTCACGCAAGGAGCAACGGTATTGCCCGCCCGCCACGCCGACCGCCCGCCTTCCAAACCCTCCAACAGCTGCTGTACAAGCATTGCATCAACACATGCGCCAACAGCTCCGGAACACCTGTGCTGCTATAGCCCGCAGGCATGCCTCATGCAAGCGCCTCCAAACCGCCACCGCCCAGGCTGCCGCTCAAGCTCCTCTGCCTCGTGCAAAGGAATGACTCTTAACCGCCACCGCCGACCGCCAGCGCCCGCGCCGCCGCTGCCAGCTCCTCTGCGCTGGCAACGCGCGCCTGGCCCATGCCAGGCCTGCGCACGCACACCGCATACCGCAGGCAGAACTCATGCAGCGTGCCGGTCCCGCTGTCAAGCGTCTGCCACGCGGCCACGCGTGCGTGGCCCAGCTCCACCGGCACGGCCGCCAGCGGCTCTCGCAGCTGCACCGTGTAGGTGCAGCTGGCCTCGTCGGCTGCCACCGTCTTGCACGGCCCCTCCAGCGAGGGGCTCCCTGTGCCTGCCAGGGTCAGCCAGCGGGCGCCGCCGTCGAGCCCCAGGGTGCGCTCTGTCGTCAGGCACACGGTGTGCGCGCCTGCGCCGGGTGTGGTGCCGCCGGTGCCCACAGGCTGCACGGCCGTGATGCCCACGCGGCCTTGGTGGTGCTGCAGCGCGCGCGCCTTGGCCCATGCCAGCTCGGCAGTAAGGTCCCACTCCTCCTGCGGGCACGGGCAGTCCCAGAGGCAGGCCTGTGTCAGAGCTCGGCGCGTGCGCATTGCACTAGGCAATGTTGCCTAGTGCACAGACTCAGCTGATGTGCCCGCGCAAGCCCAGCTGCAGCAGCTTTGGCGCAGGCCTCACCTGGCCAACCACCAGCTGCAGCTCCAGCTCTGCCACCCCCTCCAGGCTCCTGCCAGTGCCAGTGGCCCGGCAGCAGAAGGCGTCGAAGAGCGTGGGCTGCGCTGCCGCCAGACTGGTCAGAGCAGCTGCCCCGGCTGCTGGCGCGACCGCCGGCAGCACGGGCAGGCCTGCCCGATTTGCACCCGCCTGTAGCAGAAACACCGCAGCCTCCCCGCTGCTGTTGCTTCCGCTGGCCCCCGCCAGGGCTGCCTCGCGGCGCAGCAGCGCCAGCAGCGCGGCCAGCAGCAGGCCACGCCGACCCTGCGGCTGTGCCAGGGGGCTGTCGGAGGCCAGGTGGAACGCTCGCCCCTGCTGTGCGAGCACCGCCACCTTGGCAGCACTCCCGAGCAGCAGCTCACGGTAGAGGCGGTGGTTGGGGTGTGGGAGCTGCTGGGTGGCGCGCGATGCAGCGTCTGCCAGGGTGGCAGCCAGCTCTGCAGCAGCTGGGCCCTCGGCCAGCAGCTCAAACTTCTCCTCCCAGCAGTCGGAGAGCTGCAGAGGCGCTGCGCGCCTGCGTGCGGCCGCTGGGAGCTCACTGCCGTCATCGCCCTCCCGCGCCCGCTTGCCCCCGCCGGCGGGCGGGGCGACTGCCTCCTGCGCCTGGTGACGGGCGGTGATGGGGATTGCCTGCTCGGATGCCGCCGCCGGCTCGCGCAGCTCCTGCTGGGGCGCCACGTGTTGCTCGGCCTGCACCTGCTTGGCCTGCGGCCCTTGGGGCTGCACCTGGTAGGTCTGGTGTTGCACTTCTTCGGACTGGAGCACCTCCTCCTGCACAAAGCAGCACGAACGCAGTAAAAACGGCAGGCCGGCAGGTGGGTTGGCGTGGCAACATAGCGACCTGCCCCATGCAGTCATGCATCTGTGCCAGTGCAGTGCCTCGCCATGCAGTGATTCACCAGCCATGACAGGTCCAGGGCCTCCGTCCGCTCTGGGCCGAGCGCGTCTCCCCTCACGGCTCCTGCCGCAGGTGCCAGTGGCTCCCGACCCCACAGCACTGCCATCTCGGCAGGAGGTGATGCATCCAGCTGGCTGCCTGTCGTACCTCCTGCACCGGGCGGCCCCATGCCGCTCAGCAACATCGCGTCTGCCGCCAGCAGCGGGCTGGGCATGGGCACGCTGCCAAGCAGGGCCGGCGGCATGCCTGCTGGCAGCGCAAGAGCGCCGCCTGCCGCAATCGGCAGGCAGTTTCCTGGCAGGAACGGCATGGTGTCTGCCATTACCGCCGCCGTTGCCGCCGGCAATGCTGGCCCCATCGCCACTGGCCCTGCCGCCAGCGCGAGCATGCCGAAAGGTGCCACCTGCGTCCCACCCTCGGCCGCCAGCTCCTCATCCGCTGCCGCCCCTGTGTCCTCCGCCTGCGTGCTGCGCGCTGCCGTTGTGCGCCGCCCGCCCGCCTGCTTGCGCGCGCTGCGGCGCTTGATTGTGGCATGCAACAGCATCCACCCCACTTTTTTGGAGTAGGTAGCGCACTCCATGTGCGGGGCAAGGCAAAGGCGGTGCTAAGGGAGCCCTTGCCCTAGAGGGGAGGCAATGCTGCGTCCAGTGGATTGCATCTCTCACCTCAGCACCGTCCCCACTGCCAGATCCTTTGCTTTGCGTCCCACAAAGCCGAGCGTGTCAGGCGCAGGCATGCTCCAGGCTTGCAGCACGCGGTGCCCGACCTTCACGATTGGCCTGCTGCTGCTGAACTTGTAGCCAGCATCCACCTGCACATCTGTGAACCACTTCTTCTTTTGCCGCCCGCTGCTGCTGCTGCTCCTTCGCTGCTGCCCTTCCTCCGGCTCAGCCTGCACCACCAGCTCCCGCCCCTTCACGGCGATGGGATCGTAGTAGTTCCGGACAGCCACCTGCAGGACCAACCGGCCAATCAGTAGTGTGGGAAGGGTGTGTCAGGTGCGGCAGCGGCGCAACGGCGCGACGGAATGCCACGCGCCTCGCTGCTGCCCAGGCTCGGAACCAGCAAGCTGGGGAGTCTGCAGGAGAGCCTGCAGAGCTGTCAGCCCACCTTGAGCCCGCCTCCTGACTCGCTGCGGAAGATTGAGCCGACGCTGATGGCCAGCACCTTGCCTCGCTGCTCTCCACCACCTCCCGCCCGCCCAGGCTCTGGCTGCTGAGCTTGAAATCTGCCGCAGCCTCGTCCTCCTCCTCTTCCTCTGTCTCGTCCTGCTCCTCCTCCCGCTCTGCTCCCTGCTCGCCGCCCTGTGCTGCGGCCTCCTCCCGCTCTGCTCCCTGCTCGTTGCCCAGATCCCGAGCTACCACCAGGCCTTTCTGCGTGCTGCCCTTTGCCGCGCTAGAAGGATGGCAGCATCCGCTTGGTGTTGCGGCGGCCCCTGACGCTTCGCCACCGCATTGCCATAGTCTGCCAGGCGGCGCTCCTTAGCTGCAGAGAAGATGGAGGCAGCGCCGGCGCCCTCCAGCGCCCAACCATCAGTTATCGTCTTTGTGATTGCCGCCGTCTGTTTCTTGGCCGCCTGTTTCTTAGGAGCGTCGGCCGACGGCTGGCCGGGCTGGGCGGGCGGTGCGGGCGGTTGTGCGGGAGGGTCAGCGCTGGCGCTCATCTTGTTGCCCTTGTCGCATGCTACACTGCGCTGACGCTGTTTGGCGGGTGTGGCGCCTGTGGGAGATGTGGGGCCTCGAGCCAGGACCTGTTCCGAAGCTCTGCGCGCAACCAAACCCTTTGGAGGCAGGGCACCAAGCCAGGCGAACAGGAGAAAGGGTGTCGCAGGCTTGGATGACGGCGCGCCAACAAGGCGGCACACGGGCAACACGGTCGTGCTAGACCAGCGCCGGTGCAACTTTGCCCGCCGTGCCATTTGTGCCCTCACGTTCTAACAAGAGAAGCCATCAACAACCAGGGCCGTCTCATGCAAGCCCCGCATGCTGCCAGTGATCACCAACACGTGCTGCGACGAGGGCATCTCGTGTCCCCGCTGCGCCCTCCAGTTCCGCCCACAGCGATGACCAAGGGCGCATGCTTCCTGCCCCAGAGGGGCATGCGAGTACCAGATGCAGACGCTGGCTGCACGCTGGCTCTCAATACACAGTGCTGCGGGAGTACCCCGCCACACCCTGCGTCACTGCCGCTCCCAGCGACGATGCCCGCAGCGCGGCCGACCCCGCGTTGACTGCGGCCAGCGCGGCGGCAGCCTGCCGCCCCAGGCGGAACCAGCCATCCGGCGAGAGCCGCTGCGCGAGGTTGTTGGTCGGATTGGCTGGGTGCAGAATCACGGGGCCCGGCCCCCACAGGTGGCGGAAGCGCTGCGCTTGTGCGGATTTGTAGAACGCTGTCGGGATGGCTTCTGCCTGCTCCTGGGCCACGTCTCGCAGCAGCGCGAGCACCGCAGCCAGGCACTCGGCGGCTGCGACAGGGCAGGAGGGCCGCACAGAGAGGCATGGGCAGGCGCCAGGCGTCGCAGGCTCCAGCGGCAAGCAGGCGCCAGCGCATGCTGCAGAGATCAGCCAAACCACAGACAGATCCACCAACCCAGCTCACTGCTGCCGGGCCGAGGGCTGGTCTCCATCCAGGCCTGGAGCGCCAGCACCTCGAGCAGTATCGAGGGTGGGGGCCCCAGCCCCGGCAGCGAGCCCGTGCGGTGCAGGTGCTTGGCCCACACTTTGAGCAGGCGAGCGGCATCGTTGGCCTGCACGTGGGGTGGCAGGGATCGCAGGGGGGCAGCGTGGGTCCAGCCCAGGGCAGCGGTGCAAGGTGGGGCATCGCACGGCGTGCCGACATGCCGGCCCCTCCCACCCTCCTGCACTTCCCGCATGTGCCATCTGCCCACACCTGGCCGGGCGCCTGAGCGGTCAGGTGGATCAGACTCTCGCTTGTGGAAAAGTCATCCTCGCGCCTGTACGCTGGCGGCCCCCGCGCAAAGATGTGGTTAAGCGCGCTCTTCAGCTGTGCCTCTCGCTTGGCGCCGGGCCCGTGCGCCGCTTGCGCCTGCACGCACAGATGCGGATGGCCAGCAGGCGGTGGGCCTCAGGCAGCGCGCAGGACAAACCAGCATGCGTGGCTCTCAATCAAACATTGCCTTGCCTCGTTGGAAGCCAGTCCTATGTCCACCATCACCGGCGCGCCGCCAGAGTACACGTCCAGCCGCAGCGTGGCCACTACACTGTCGTCGTCAATGTCATTGAGCAGCTCCGCGTCCTCTTTCTCCAGCCTGTCCACCAGCTGCCCCAGGATGCGCGGCCTGTGGGGCGAGGCAGAGGGGATGTGGTATCGGATGGTCGCCTGCTCGCACAAGCATGCGAGCCGCGCCCCATCCCCCCCTCTGCTGCAACCTCCCGCACCTGTCAAGCGGCTCTGGCGCATTGAGAAACAGCGTCGCGTCAACATCGAAAGCGCCGCGCGTATGCGTCTTGCGCCCGTACGACCCGCCGACGGCCAGGCAATCGACCGACACCCCGCTGAGCCCGTGCGCGGCGCGCAGCAGCTGGTGCGTCGCCTCGCGCGCTCGGCGCTCCTCGTCAGGGCCCGGGCGCACGTGAGCAGCCAGGCGGTCCACCGCCTGGACGACGTCGGGAGGTGGGCCGGGCATGGAGCGAACCTCTGGCTGCCTTAGGAGGGCGCAGTAGTAGGCAGCGAGCGGTCCGAGGCCTGGCAGACATGGGTTGCGCCCCCCGCCGCTCGCGCCGATCTTTCCAGCAGCAAGGTGCAACCGGTCAATGCGCGCCCTCGCCGGATGTTCTAGACGTGCTCGTAAGTTTACTGCGGCACAAAAAGAAGCAAACGTGAAAGAGCGGCACCTGCTGATGATAGGAACGTCGCCACAAACAAAGCTCTGAGATAGAAAACTGCAAACATCCTGCTGCTGCTGCTGCTAACTGCTAAGTTGGAGAAGCGGATTCAATGCTGGATCTGCCTAATGGCGTAGCGGCTTGCCGCCGCTGCTCCACGCCGCCCGTGCGGCGTGCCGCCCCCAGCCGCTGCAGCACGCCTGCTCAGCCGGCCGCTGTGCGGCGCGCGCGCCCGCCTGCCGCCTGGTTCGCGCCGCCCCCGCCGCCGCGTCAGTCAGCGCACTCGAAGAAGAGCACCGAGGGCTGGATGCGCCCGGCCTCGCACTTGACGATGACGTCCTGCCAGCCGCCGACGAGGCTGACCGACGCATCGTCGAACAGCACCCAGCGCTGGCCGGCGCCCGACACCTGCGGGGCGGATTGGGGCGGGACGGTGCGTGGACGGCAGTCGACGGGGCCGAGCGCGCAAGCGCGAGGCGAACAGTGCAGCGCAAGCAACGTGCGCCGCCAAGCCATGTATGGCGCCGCATCCGTGCGCCCCGTGGGCCTCTCTGCCTCTCTACCTCTCCCCCGCCCACCTGCACCAGCACAAAGGCCGAGTAGTGCGAGCCGTAGTAGCAGGCCATGCAGCGCAGGCGGTACCGGTGGCGCGCCGCCTCGCCGCCATAGACCTCGCGCATGTCGATCTGCGCAGAAGGGTGGGGGGCGTAGATAGGCACAAGGGAGTGCGCGCGTCGTTGGTGCTGCTTTGTGAGCAGAGCCAGGTGGACCGGCGGTGCATGGCTTAGGGCAGGGAGTCGCGCCCGGCGAGCGGCGAGCAGCGGGCACGCACGCAGGCGGCGCCGGCGCCGCCACGCCCGCCGCCGGCCTGCGCACCCGGACCGCGCCCATCCGCCCCGCCTCCCTCCCCCTCCCAGCCCGACCACCGTCGCGCACCTCGGCGTGGACCTGCTGCATGGTGGCGCGGATGTCGCGCGGGTCCTCGCGGCACGACTCCCAGGCCAGCTGCAGCGTGAAGACGCCGGGCGCGCGCAGCAGGTCGTGGCCCACGGGCGCGCGGCGCCCGCACCCGCCGACGTCGGTGTCGCAGCTCTTCTGCGTGCTGTCCTCAATCGAGCGCAAGATGCCGCCCATCGTGTTCGCCACCAGCTGCCCGCGGCGGCGCAGCTCCGCGCTCGCGCGCCCCTGCTGCCGCAGCGCGGTGGCCTGCACGGCGGGCGGGCGAGCGGCGGGCGGGCGGTTCGCGCTGTCGGAGCCCGGCAGCACGGCACGCGCGCGTGCGCGCGCACAAGAACAACACACAACGCGAGCCACACGCGCACGCAAGGGACACCAGGAGTGCAATCCCACAGGCGACGCTTCTGTCGCCGCGGGCAAAGCTTCTGCTCCAGACGCAGGACCCACCGCCACGTTGAAGAAGTACTGAGTGTAGGTGCTCTGGTGGCTCACGCACCCGCACGCGGCGCAGGCCAGCGCCTCGGCCACGTGCAGACCGAAGATGGCGTCGGGCTCCGAGGCGCGGCCGGCCGCCGCACACACCTTGTTGATGCGCTCGTACAGCGTGAGCAGCACCTCCCCCGCGTCGTTCATTTCGCCCACCTGGTTGGAGGGAGGCGGGGGAGCGCGCGCGAGGTGGGGAGGAGGGGAGGGGGGAGGAGGGAGGCGGGGGAGCGCGTGCGAGGTAGGGAGGAAGGGGGAGGGAGCGGGGGGCGGCAGAGCGGGGCGGGGCGGGGCGGGGCACGCGGGCGCGGGCGCGGCGTCGGAGCCTCCTCCCTCCCTCAGCTTGCGCGCCCCCGGCCAGCCGGTCCGCCCCGCACCTTGAACTGGCGGCCCGGCAGCGCCGACAGCGCCTCGCGCAGGCGCGTGGGGTTGACCACGCTGCGCCCGCCCTCGGCTGCCGCCGCCTCGGCCGCCTGCACCGCGCGCAGCACCTGGTGGAGCGCCGCCACCACCGGGTCCGCCTCGGCCAGCGCGCGCGGCCAGGCCAGCGCGGCGGCGCGAAACACGGCGCAGCTCCACAGGCACTGGATGATGACGTTGAGGAAGCAGTTGTACTCGCCGGCGGCGTTGGCCAGCCCCGGAGCGAGGCTGCTGCTGCGGCCAGAGGCGCCGGCGCCGGCGCCGGCGCCGCTGCTGGCGGCGGGGCTGATGAGCTGTGCGTCGGTGCCGTCCTCGCCGGGGTGGAGCAGCCGGTGGGCCAGCGAGGAGGCGGCCACCTGGGACCAGGCCGAGCTGCTGGGCGGCGCCGCCGCGGCAGCGCCGCCGCCGCCCAGCGCCGGCCAGGCGCTGGCAGGAGCCGCGGGCGGCGGCGCCGCGGTGGGCGGCGGTGCAGCGGCGGCGGCTGCCCAGCTCATCGCGGGCTGCGGTGCGGGGGCAGCGGGGGCGGGGAGCGTGGCAGCAGCATTGGTGGGGCCTGCCTCCGCTGCGACCGCTGCGGCCGCAGGCTGCTGAGGGCTGCTCAGCGGCTCGGCAGCCGCTGCAGCTGCTGCCTCGCCGCTGGCCGGCCGCTGCTCAGGGGCGCCAGGCAGCGGCGGCGTCTGCTGCTGTGCCGTGGGCGTCGGCGCTGCGGCCCACGCCTCGCTCGCTTCTCCCGCCTGCACGCCCATGCCTGCAAGAGGCACGCAGGGCGTGACGTCAAGCGCCAGTGCTCCGCAGAGAGGTCGGCCCGCTTCAAGCAGTCCGCTGTGCTGCCCATCCCTCAATTCGCACCCACAGCCTTGCCCTAGCTCCCCTGTAGGTATCGACACGCCCTCACCCTGCAGCATCTGATCGATGTCAGCTTGCTCCTCCTCGCCCTCCTCCGCCTTGCCCTCGAGTACGGCAGGAGCCTGCTGTGGCAGCGGCGGCTGCGGCATGCCGGGCGGCGGCTGCGCCGGCTGCGCCGGCGGCGGCTGGCCGGGCACTGCCGCGCCAGGCGGGAAGGGCGACCCCGCGGCCTCGCTCGCCACAGGGGCGTCAGGGGCCGGCGGCTGGGGCGGCCATCCGGGTGGCGGCGCCCCGCCAGGAGGGAGCACCATGCCAGGCGGCGGCACGCCCCAGCCCCAACCGTATGGGACTGGGCCCACTGCTGCTGCTGCTGCTGCGTACGGCATTGGCGGTGCCCCATACTGCCACGCCGGGCGCGCCTGCTGCGGCTGCTGGCCAGAGGGCCCCTGCCACCCCGGCTGCGGCTGCGGCTGGGGCTGCTGCCCGGGCGCCCCAAACGGCACAGGCCACCCCGGGGGAGGCACCATGTAGGGCGGAGTCTGGGCCCAGGGAGGCAGCGGAGCCGGCGGCGGCGGCAGCGGGCCGTGCGCGGGCGGCAGCTCCGCGCTCGCCGGCGCCGGCGCCTCTGCCGGCGCAGACGAGGCAACCTCTGAGTCAACGTCGGACTCGCCGGCCATCTCCCCCTCGGGCTGGGGCGAGCACACGCTGAGGCACGTGCTGCTGGCGGCGCGCGGCGCGCCGCTGCTGCTGGCCACCCGGCTGCTGCTGCTGGTCGCGGGGCTGCTCCGCCGGCGCAACTGCTGGGGCTGAGCGGCCGCCGGCGCCGGCTCGGGCCCGGACCCGGGCGCGGATGCGGTGGTGGCTGCCGACGATTCTGTGCGCTTCCCCGCCGGGGGCGGCTCCGCTGCCGACGGGGTCGCGACCTCTGCCGCCGGCGGTGCGGCAGCCACTGCCTTCTGCTGCCTTGCATGCTTGCCGCGACTGCCCTTGGCCCGCGGCTGCTCTGTGGCGCTCGGCTGCTGCTCTGCGGCACGCTGCTGCTGCTCTGCGGCGCGCAGTTGCTGCTCTGCGGCGTGCGATGCCGCAGGCGGCTCCTCTGCTGCTACTGTGTGTTGCTGCTGCTTGGCCTGTTTCCGTCTGCCCTTGGCCGCAGCGGGGACCGGCGGCAGCTCTGCTACTGCCAGCTCCGGCGGCTCCACAGTGGTTGCCGCCTCCTGCGCCGCCACTGCCGCCGGCTGCTCGGCCGTCGCCGGCTGCTCGGCTGCGGGTGCTGCAGTGCCGGCGGAGTGTGCTCCGTGTGTGTCGGCAGCGGCCTGCGGTGCTGCCTTGCCCCGCTTAGCCTTGCCCTTCTTGGCCCGTGGTTCGTGGGCTCCATTGCCCCGGTCTGCAGCGGGCGCCTCCTCTGCCCTGCGTTGCTGTGCCGCTGCCGCGCCTGTTGCCGCTGCCTGCCCCTCGGTAGCACCAGCCACAGCAGCTGCTTCTGCCTCAGCCTGCCTGGCTGCAGCTGCCGCAGCCTCGGCCACCCGCTCCGTCTCGGCCACACGCCCAGCCTCCTCCTGCGCCGCCTGGTCTGCTGCAGCAGCCTTTGCTGCGGCGGCCGGAGCTGCAGCAGCCTTGCCCAACGCCCGCCGCCCGCCAGATGCAGCTGCGTCTGCCGCCGCGGCTCCGGCAGGCCGCCGCCGCGCCGCCGCAGAGCCGCCGGCCTCCGCGCGCGCAGCGGGCTCGGCTGCTGGGGCTGCGGCGGGGGCGGGCGGCCGCGCCGCAGCCGCGGCCACCGCCTGCTCCATCAGCCGCCTGGCCTCCGCGCGCCGCTGCTTCTTGGCGTCCGTCTTGGCGGCCTCCAGCCACTGGATGCCGGCCTGCACAGCCGCCGCCGCCGTGCCGGTGGGGCACGCGCCGTCCTCCACCGCCAGCGCAACCACATCCCTGGCAATCTTGAATAGCTCGGGGTCCCAGTCCGAGGGCGCTGCCGCTGCGAGCGCGGCGGCGGCGGCGGCAGCACCCGCGCCCGGCGCCGCCGCGGCCAGGTGCGCCGCCACGGCCTGGGGTGGGGTCGCCTTGAGCGCGCTGTGCTCCCCTGCAAGCAACCGAGGCACGATATCAACATGGGAATATCAATTGGGATGTTTGCCAGAGAATCGACTGCGCTGGCAGCTTGCCAACCTCAAGCGGCGCCCTCAGTTTGCATGCCTCCATGCACTACTTTTCTCACCAGCTGGCGATGCAACCGTGCGGCGGTCCACTGCGCCGGGAGGAGCGACCGCAGGCGCCGTTGCGGGCAGCACCGGCAGCGGCGGCGGCAAGGCATCTGTCGAGGCGCCTGCCGGCTGCCGCGCTGGCTCGAGCGCCAGCACGGCAGCCGTGGCGCCCGCAGGCTGCTGCGACCTGCGCCGCCGCTGCGGCAGCACGCCCTGCAGCGCCTGTGCTGCAAGCCTGTTGCTCGCGCCATCTGCCATGCCCAGGGACGACCCCGGCCGCGATGTCGCGCCTGCCGTGGTCAGGGCCGCTTCAGCCGCATCTGCAGCTGCCACACGGATCGGCGCTGGTGCCGCCGCCAACGCCAACGCTGCTGCTGCTGCTGCTGGAACCACAGGCAGCGGCGCTGGGCGAGGCTCGGCAGCAGAAGCGGCTGCCACCTCTGCAGAGCGGGACGGCGCCCAAGGCAGCTGCACTCCCAGCGCGCCCTGCAGTGCCTGCTGGGCCACCCTCCGAGGCACCTTTCCTGCCGCCGCGCCTGTCTCCGGCCTGGGCGCCACTGCTGCTGCCGCAGGCCGCAGCAGTGCCGGCGACGGCAGCGGCAGCTGGGCCTCTGGCTCCGGCGCCGCCGCCGTCGCAGCACGCTCCGCTGCCTGCCGCTGCCCCGCGCCTCTGCTGAGCTGATACTCAATCTCGGCCGCTGTCGTGGTGACCACTGGGAGCGCGGGCGGGGCTGCTGCCGCCCCTGCAGTCCGTCCCGCTGGCGCCGCAAGGCTGTTAGCAGCCGCCGCGCCTGCGGGCTGCTCGCTGCCAGCGGGCGCCGCGGGCACCTGCGCCCCTGCCGCAGGGAGGCGACTGCTGCCTGTCGCGCCCGCCACATCGGCCCAACTGGTCTCCAACTTGCGCGGGCGCGGTGCCTCGGTCCCGGAAGGTGCCTGCAGTGCCGCCCCCGCTGCCGAGGGGGTCAGCTCTGCCTGCCTCGCTGCCTTGCCCTTCCGCGCCCTGGCCATCGGCGCCGCTGCCGGCTCCGAAGGCTGCACGTGCGGCGCGGCCGCCTGCTGCTCAGCGCTCTCCACAGGCTCCGCCCTGGATGCCGCAGCAGAGCCTGCAGCTGCCTTGCCATTGGAGGCCTCGACAGCATCCTGCGGGCGCTGCGCCAGGGACCGCCTTGCAATACGCTGCGCCTGGGCCTGCACCGCCAGCGCACCGTCGCGTGAGTTGGTGCCCGACCCGGCGGCCGCGGCCGCCTGATCGGCCGCCGGCACCCCCTCGGCCGCCGCCGCCGGCGCAGCACGCTGCTCGCCGCGCGCCGCGCTCAACCTGCGGGGCCGCGGCACCTCAAGGAACACTGCTGCCCCGGGCTGCGGCGCCTTGGCTGCTGCCGGAGCTGCTGCAGCCTGCTCCTGCCCGGCGGCCTGCGCCTCCTCTGCCCGCGCGGCGCCCGCTGGGCTGCCCGCCCCTGCAGCAGCGGAGGCCTTGCCCGGCAGCGGCACAGGCTTGCCCGCGGCCCCTGCCACCTGCGCGCCCGCCTGCTGCTTGCCGGCCTTGGCGGCCTTGCGAGCCTCCGCCCGGGAGGAGGGCGCCGTGGCTGCATCCGCATCGGGAGTAGGCCGCACGGGCGCCGGAGGGGCTGCCGCTGGCGCAGGCGCCGCCTTGTGCTGCTGCTTGCGAGTTGTGGCACGCACTGCCACCACTGCGTCTGACACAAGCGCTGGGGCCGGCACAGGACCTGAGGATGCTGCAGCGGGGACCTGCTCAGCCGCCGCCGCTGCCGGCCCTGCTGCTGGCTGCAGGCTGCCGCGCGACCCCTCCTGTGCCACAGGGGCCGCGACCGCTGCCGCAGGGGCACGCGCGCCGGCGGGCAGAGGCTGCTGGCGGGGGCCTGCTGCGGGGGGCTCGCCCAGGCTGCTGGGCTGTTGCTCCTGCTGGGCCGGCAGCGCCTTGCCGCGTGCAGCAGGTCCTGGGGGAGCGACCGCGCCTGCAGAAGATGGCCGGGACACCACCAGCACTCGCGGCACCTCCTCGCTGGGCTGCCTGGGCAGGCCGTTTGCTGGCGCATCGCCCGTCGCCCGCGGCAGGGCCTTCCTGCCCACAGCCGTGGCCGCGGTGCCGCCGCTGGCCGCCACAGGCTGCACGGCATGCGCTTGCCTGCGCTCGGGCTTCGCCTGCTGCCAGGCCGGCGGCGGCGGCGGCTGCTCTGAGGTGCGGCTGGGGGCCCTGGCCGGCGGCGGCTGCTCTGAGGTGCGGCTGGGGGCCCTGCCCGGCGGCTGCTCACCACGGCTAGCGGCACGGCCCGGCTGCCCCTGCTGGGGCTCCCTGCTGCTGGGGGGCCGCCCCACCTGCTGCTGGGTCTGGGGCGGGCGCTGTGAGGGCTGCTGCAAGGGCCGCGACAGCTCTACCATCCTGGCAGCAAAGGCGGCGTCGCCATCCGCCTCGGGCTCCCCGTCCGACTCCCCTGCCCGCTCCCCTTGCGGCTGCTCCTCCTCGGCGCCGCTGCCAGAGGCCGGCGCCTCCTGCTGCACGCGCTGGGCCGCGGCAGCGGCCTCCCCCGCCTTCTGCCTCTGCCGCTGCCGCTTGGCCGCCTGCAAGCCAGCGGCAGCCGCATGCAGCGCGCAGGCGTGACCCCTGAGCGCCCCCGCCAGTTGCCGGGGCAGCCGCAGCGTGCAGGCGCCCGGGCCCTCTGCACCGCCCAGGCCCTCTTGCGCATCGGGGTATCCTCAGAAGCTCACCTTCTTGGCCGCCTTCTGCTTCGCGGCCTCCTCCTCTGCCAGCAGCTCTGCCGCCGCAGCGTCGGCGTGCGTGCGCCCCGCCTCGTCCGCCGCCGCCGCCGCCTCCTTGGCCTGCTGGGCCTTGGCCTCCAGCCTCCGCTGAATCTTCGCGCTCCGCTTGGGCGGCTCGGCCGTCAGCCTCAGCGGCGCAGCGTAGCGCAGCAGCATGTGCACCAGCTCGCGGTGCAGCAGCAGCGTGCACTGCTCCGCGCGCCAGAGCCTGCGGGGACAAGCGAGCGGGCCGCTGGGCACGGCACCAAGGAACGGAGAGAGGCTGCTGCTGCCGCCGGGGCTCGGCCCGCGCGTCGCGGCAGCCCGCCAGCAGTGGATGAGCTGGGGAGCAGTGCAGCCGAACCCTCCAAACCCTTCCGTGCGCTCCCAGCCCCTCACATGAGCTCCTGCAGCGTGCGCATGTACACCGCGTTGGCGAGGCGCTCCAGCTCCCCCGCGATCTCCCTCAGGTGCCCCTCTATGCCACCAGCGTCGCGCAGTGTTGCCTGCAGGCCAGACGCGGTCCCCCCGCGCAGCCCCAGCCCTCGCCCGTCGCACTCTGCCGTGACTGCGGGGTCATGCGGGTGCGAGAGGGCAGGGGGCGCGGCCGTCGGGCAGGGGCGGGCCGTCGGAGCCCGGCCGGACGGCCGCCGGGGCAGCGCCCCGTTCAGGAGCACCGCTCTTGAGAGTCTGCTGCACACCCCCAGGCGGGGGAGGCAGCCACCGAGGCCGCCAATGCACGCACCGGCCTGCGCCTGGGCAGCTTCGACTCGCTGCTGCTGCTTCACGAGCTCGTCACACGGCGGCACCCTGCAGCAGCGGCCCGACGCGAGCAGGCGTGGCGTCGGCACGCGCGCGGCGTGGGCGCCGCTCCGCTGCGCTGTGAACCCTGCCGTGGGATGGCAGGCCAGCGGGCGAACTCACCCGGGGTGCACGCCGGCCCTGTGCTCCAGGAGATAGCAGTCCACCTGCTCCTGGAACAGCACCATGAGCGCTCGCCGCGCGGCAGCGCCTGCGCTGGGAGAGGGCTCAGACGAGTCATGACAGGCTGTGCTGGTCTGTCCACGAGGATAGGTTGTGGGCTCAGGCAGGCAGGCGGGGGTGCCCAGCCGAGCCGCGCTGCGCGCTGTCGGGCAGGCATCTTCTGGGCGCAGGAGGGGCGAGCTCGCGCCAGCGCACCCGGCAGCACTTGCTGCAGCCTGGCGATCGCCCACTCCGCGTCCTCGGCCCGCAGCGGCTGGCTGCTGTGCCGGCGCGCGAGCGGCTGCAGCTCGGCCTGCAGCTGGGCCAGCTCCTCGGCAGCTTCGCGCGCAGCCGCGGCGCCATCAGTGAGCGCAATGTCCTGCACCCAGTGAGCGCGGCAGTCGCCGTGTGGGCGCCCCGGCAACAGCTCCATGCCCCCGCAGCGTGCCATTCCCATGCCCCAGGACAGCAACCCTCGACCCCAGCCACCCCGCCCTGGCTCCCACCAGCAGCTGCATGGTTGCCGCCGCGGAGGCCGTGGCCTTGCTCTGCTGGGCAAACGGCATGAGGCTCTGCCACCTGCGGTTGGCAGGCAATGGTGCACCAGCTGCCTGAGTCTGAGGGTAGAAGAAATGCCTGTGTCCATGTCAAACGCTAGACGCTCCGCCATGGTCTGGGCTTGGGCACTCGCCTCGGCTGCGCCTGCGTCTCTCGCCAGTCGGCGGCGCCCAGCGGCACCCGCCGCGCCCCCACCATCACGGCCAGCGCGGCCGGGACGGGCGCCAGCTCGGGGCCCTCCACTCGTGGGACCAAGAGCTCGCCGGGCTTGCGCCCCACCGCCTGCACACAGCGCGCGCCCGGCTGCAGGTGAGGCTGCTGCCCGAGGCTGGCCGCCTCGCAGGGCCCCGCCCCGGCCTGCCGCCTCGCAGCGCGCCGCCGCCCGGCCGGCTCGCAGCGCGCCGCGCCGACCCCCCCGCCCCTGCCCTCGGACGCAAGCCGCGCGCGACCCGAGGCACAGGCCCGCGCGCGCGCACCGGCAGCTCGGCGTGGCACGCCCTGGGGAGCAGGAGCTCTGACAGCTTGGCGGGCTGCAGCACGCGCGGCCCGACGGCGCGCAGCGCCGCCCTGTCTGCTCTGGACACCGTGGTGTCCAGTCCGGGGACATCGACCGCGTCGTGGAACGCCTCGCCCACCAGCCAGCACACAAACGCGTATGCCTGGAGCAGCTCCCGCGTCTCCAGCTTGCCAAGATTGGCCAAGCTGGCAAGCCCCCGCACGCCTGCGGGGCGCGCGCAAGCGGCCAGTGTCGGGCGGCGCGGCACGGCGCTCACCACTCGACAGCGCCGGCGGCGAGCGGGACGCGGCGCGGCGCCCCGCGCTGGCGCGTGGGCTCCACCCCTGGGCCGGCCATGGGGCTGCCCGCCGCTGCCACCCACCCGCGGCGGCCTCCCAGGGCGCTGCCGCGCGGATGGCGTCGCCAAGGGTAGCGGCTGTGGCCCGTGGCAGGCGGTGTGCCATCGCCAGGGCCATCAGGGCTCTCCTGATGTCATCGAACAACTGGCGCTTGGCCTGCGGACACGGCAGCACAGGGGGCGCTTGCTCGCTTGCTTGCTTGCAGCGCGGGCAGTGCGCCGGCAGCACGCGGCGCGGAAGCCGCGGTGGGCCGCACCTCCACCGCCCCGTCTGCAGTGGGCACGCCGGCAAGCAGGCGGCACAGCTCCGCCCAGGCCGCGATTACATGCTGGCCCTCGCCCAGGTCGGTCAGGCTTCCAGCGACGGCTGCCTGCTTGATCTGCTCCCAGGCTCGCAGGGCGGCCTTTGCGCCGGCGCTCTGCGCGACCGGCGCGCGGCGATGTGCGGTAAGGCGCGGGCCGCGCGCGCGCTGCGCCACACAGGAGGAGGGGCGGGGAGCAGGGCACGGCGCACGCTGCGTCAGTGCCCACCTGTTCGCGCGCAATCCACTCCTCCACCGCCGCGCCCGACAGCAGCATCTGCTGCACCGCCTCCATGCCACCGCCTGTCTGGTCGGGCTGCGCAAGCAGCTCAAATGACGGAATCATCGCCACCAGGTGCCGCCCCCTCAGCATGGACCGCGTCAGCAGCTCCACCGGCAGCGGTGCCTCCTGCGCCAAAGTCGCACGACGAGAGGTCAGCGGGAGCACGAGCCGGCCGGTCTGACGGCGGCAAGGGGCGCAAGCGGCGCCTGCCCACCTCCAGCTCGCGCCGCTGCAGCCTGCTGGCCACCTCAGCATCCAGCGTCGAGTCTAGCAGTCCGTCGACCTCCGCGCCCAGCAGTCCGTCAAACAGCGCCCCTGGGTGGTGCAGCGGCGCACGTGAGGAGCAGCACATGCAGCGCAGCACGCCGCTGCTGCCCCACGCACAAGCGCGCGCCACCAGGGCAGAACACCAACGCACCTGCCCTGGCCTGCTCCTCGTGCCACTCCGCCACAAACTTCGCCACGTGCATGAAGGCGTCGGCGTGAACGCTCGGCACGCCGCCGTCCGACCCCTGCAGTTGACAGTCGCAGGAGGCACATGCACATGGGCATGGGACGCCGCGCCAAACCAGCTCACCCAGCAACCGCCAGAGAGGTCGGGCGGGCGGCAACGAGCAGGCCTGCCCACCTCGTCATCGGAAGACAGGTCTGCTTTGTCGCCCTCTCGATATATTGGCTCCAGGAAACCTGCGGAGTTTAGGGTTTTAGAGCAGGGCGCGCTTGGCTGCAGCGAGGCCGGGGCAAGCCAGAGGCTGGCGGCGTGGCGTGGAACGCGCAGCAAGCAGCCGCCTGCCATCTGCACTGCGCGCCCCAACCCCTCACCGCGCAGATCTGTGTTGCCATTGCTGGCCAGTAGATGGATCAGCGGCAGCTGGCCAGGTGCCACCAGCAGCGGGCGCTCCGTGAAGCTCTGCGCCGCGGGGGTTCGGGAGCGCGCGTTGCCCAAGGCGTTCGCAGGGCCGGCAGCCTCCCGCGCCTGCCCAGCACGCCGCACATGCGCCGCACGGGTGACCGCGGCACGCGCGCGCACCTTGTCGCCGCCAGCCGCGTGGCGCCCCAGCTGGTGGAGCGTCGTGAGCACCGAGCGCAGGTTGCCGGCCCCGGGGCTGTGCTCGGCTGCTGCCTGCCTCCTCTGTGTGGCAGAGGGGGGAGGGCCAGGCGGGCAGCGCATGCAGGTTGCACGGGCACGGGAGCAATCCAGTCCTGCGGGGAGGCCACACGTGCGCTGTGGCGGGGGCCCCCCTCGCACATGCTGCCCCTTCTTCCTGCGTCCTCTGCTCGCACACGCCGCCCCTCCAGCCAGGCCCTCCCTCGCACGCGCTGCCCTCCATCCAGCGCCCTCCCCTCGCCCCCCCGCCCGCTGCCGCACGCGCGCCTGCGCCTGCACCAGGCCAGCCTCGGCGATCTGCTTCAGCTGGTGGCTCGGGAACGCGTGCAGGGGCGCGGCCGTGACAGTCCTCTCATCGCAGCCGTTGCCCGGTGGCCTGTACACCACGGCCACGGCCCACAGCGCGGCCCAGCGCTTCTCATCGAAGCGCTGCTGGCCCAGCACCGTGAGCAGGGAGTCGAGCAGGTGCTCCGGCCGGGCGCCCTCGTCCCGCAGGCCCGCCACCAGGGCCACCAGCTCCTTGGCGCTCGCGCCCATCCTGCCGAGCAGCGCGGCCTGCGCAGGGGCGGGCGCGCGGGCGCAGCAGGAGCGAGGGCTGGGCTGGCGCCGCCGCCCGCAGCTCGGAGGCCCAGCCGCCGCCGTCGCCGCTGGCGCAGGAGCGGCGGCGCGGCGGCGCCAGCACGCGCACCTCAGCATCCCGCCGGCGCTCCTGCCCTTCGCCCAGCTCCGCCGCCTCTGCCTCAGCGTACACGAGCGCCAGCACGCGGGCAGCCTGCGGCAAGAGTCGCAGGGATGCTAAGGGCTCACGCACGCACCAGCACGGCCTGCCACCAGCCCGCAAAGCGAGCGCCACCCACGCGCAGCGGCCGGGCCTGCGAGGCGCACGCCGTCGGATCCCGGCCAAGCAGCAGCGCCGGCTGGCCGAGCACGCGCGCAGGCGAGGCTCCGGACGCACCAGCAGCCGGCGCCGCTCCAGACCTGCCAGGCTCTGCTTGCCCAGCACGACCTCTGGCTGGTTGGCCCAGTCCACCAGCCCCGTCGCTGCCGCCAGGCTGTGCCGATGCCGCTCGGTCAGCCAGGGCAGGCTGGGGTCCCAGAGGGCCTCGGCCCCGCTGCCCTCCCAGCCCATGCGCTCGTGCAGCTCGAGCGCAGCCAGCGCGCGGCGGCCCAGGCTGAGGCAGCATGCCAGGAACGTGTCCGGGTCGCCGCCGGGCTCCAGCTCGCAGTCCCAGCGCCCTGTGTCTGCCTGCGCCTCACCCGCCACTGGCAGCCACTCTGCCGCGTCGCGTGCCGCGCCGCGCCGCAGCTCCGCTGCCGCCTCCTCCTGCGCCGCGCTGCGCTCGCTGCCCGCCAGCGCCAGCGTGCAGCAGCTTGCCAGTGCGTACAGCGTGGGCGAGGCATGGACGCGCAGCACGGCTGCCGCCTCGAGCAGCGCGGCGTGCAGGAGGGCGTGCGCTTCGGCAGCGGCGCCCGCCTCTGCCGCGGCCGCGGCCGCCTCCACGCTGCGCTTGGTGCGCACAATCCATGGGGCGCTGCTGCCTGCCCTGCTGGCTCCTGCCCCACGGAGCTCTCCGATCATGCTGCTGCTTGAGGTGGCTGCTCGTGGCGTGTCAGCAGCCAGGTAATCAGGAACGTCGTGGCATTCTAAAATCGAACGATCACGAGGAGGGAGACGAGCGGGCGAAAACAAAGTTTGCGGGAGGGCCTGTTGTAGCGCCGAATTGCAAGAACGAAGCGCAGTGAGTGGAGCTGCCAAATAGATGAACTCCTAGCGGCCCAGGATCGGACGGCTGCCGGCGGCGCCGCCTGACTGCCAAGTCCCCTGCCGCCATTGCCGCCCCCCTCCCCCAGCTCCGCCCTCAAGCCAGCGCGTTCTGGAAAACGTGCTGAGTACCAAGCTCTCATGCGCCCGCAGCTGGCGGCAGCGTCTGCAGAGGTTAAATACATTGCGGTCAGGGCTGAAACAGTGCGGTCGGGGCTGAAGGCAATATCATATAGTATGGCGAAGGAACCAAGGCAAGCGCATGCGACTGTCGAGCGCGGGCCCCGCTCGCCGGGAGCCGGGCGGCATAGGCAGAGCCGCTGTGCGCGCTGCGTGCCAGCCGGCCGGCCGGCCGTCATATGGGGAGGGGGTTGGCGTAGGTAAACGGCTGCTGCTGGTCGACCTGCGGGTCGGGCGTCGGCGGCGCCAGCAGCTCCAGCTGCAGCACCACTCGCCCCGTGCGCCAGCTGCCCTCCTCAATCCTCTCCTGCGCGTGGGTGGGCGGGGGTGCGCGGGGGTACGAGGTGCGCGGGCGTCGACGATGGCCGCGTGTGCAGGGGAGCTAGGCGAGCAGAGGGTGGCTGGGGCGACGGCGGTTGTGAGGGTGCGGGTCACCAGCGCAGCAGGAGGTCTCAGCACTCGGGCCCCCGCCGCGCCCCCGCAGTGCCCTCCAGCCTCCGGCAGCGGCGCTGTGACTGGCCGTGCGATCTGGCTTCGCTGACACAAAGGCGGCGCCTCTGGGCGCCCACAGCACGAGACGGGAGTTCAATGCTTCAGCAGCCGCGCCTCACCAGCAGCCGGAAGTCGCTCCCCTCGCGCAGGGGCGAGCGCGAGGCCACCGCCTGCAGCACCTCCCTCCGCAGCGCCACCACGTCGCGGTCCCAGTCAAACGTGGAGCCCGCGCAGCCGAAGCACAGCCTGGCGCGCGCAGGATGCAGGGACGGGGGGCGCACGCGAGCAGCGCGGGGCGTGTGCCGAGGTGCGCGACGTCCAGCGCGCCCCCTGCCCGCGTTGACCTTCCATTGCTGTGCTGCCCCCCGTGCCGCCCCCCTGGCGTGTAGCACGCCGCTCCCCCACGGCCGCCCGCACCAACACAGACGCACCAATACAGATAGCCGGAGCTCGTCTCCTGGAGCTTGACATCTGCCGCAATCTGCTTGCGCATGCGCTGCGAGAGCGGGAACCTGCGGCGACGGGCGGGACTGGTGGGTTCGCGCATGCATGCCCACGGCTAGCTTGCAGAGGCGTCGCTATGGCAGGCGCGGAGCCGCCGACCACCCACTGCGCCGCTCACGGTCCCGCATGCGCCCCCCCCCACTGGTCGGCACCACCACCCCCAGGTGCTGATCACCCTCGGTTTCGGCTTTCTGCGCCCCACCTCTGCCCCGTGAGTTTGTCCAGGACCGTGGCTTCGCCCAGAGAAGCTGGTTGCCCCTTCGGCACTTCAAAGCTGAAGTCGTCTGTGCCCACAACCACGTCGAGACACGAGGGGCCCCGCCTGATCCATATTCCCAGCGTTGGGGACTCTAGATTGGACGCGGGCTGGGCCATCCGGTGCTTGTTCTTGACGCCCTTGTGCCCTGGACACGTCTTGACAAAGCAGAGAGTATCGAAAGCCAATTATCGCGGCTCAAATCTCATCAGACGTCGCCTCTCACGTGATCGATGCTCAGCAGACGTCGCTCTCCGCCCTCCGAAAGCGCACCGCTTTTTCAGTTCTCGATAATTTTGTGACATCCACACTCGGCCAGGCCCTGGCAACGCTCAACCACCCTGAGGCAGCTGCCACCAAACACAAAGCGAGCCTGCTGGGCTGCCCAGGCGTGGGCGTGGCTTTCGCCGAAGTAGTGGCGGGCACATGTAGAGTGAGCCGCGCACGGAGTTACGTGGGAGCCAGCCGCCGGGCGGGGAAGCCGCCGGGCGGGCGCAGCGCGTGGTGCGGCAGCCCCCGTGCGAAAGCTCTTGCAAAGTCCTCCCTCTTGGCGCAGTGGGGGCCTGCACCAGCAAGCCCAGCAAGCACACGACGGACGGCGATGAGCGCGTGGCAGCCCAGGCAGCGGCGCCGCCGGCCGCAGGGCAGCAGCGCCCGCCCGCCGCGGCATGGCAGGTGGACACTGCCAAGCCCCGCCAGGAGCGCCAGGAGGCGGCGCCTGCCGGCGGCGTGAAAAAGTCCGCCTCCCACGGCAGCCTGCCGTACTTGGCCTACAAGACACACATGAAGAAAGTGCCCAGGCGAGCGCCGCTAGCATGCGCTCTGCAGGGCTGCATGTGCGGCTGCCGTGCAGGCTGCGCGTGCGCTCCAGGCCGCCCTGCGACTGGGCCGTGCCGCCGCCTGGAGCGGCCGGCGCGCCGTGCTCACGCATCACTCACCCTTCCCTCCGCCTCCATGCGTCTGCAGCTTTGAGCTCATCCACGGCAAGAGCCAGGAGATCAGCATGAGGCACCTGGTCCGGTGAGCGCCGCAGAGCTACAAGCAATCGCACAACCCACCGCCGGTTGCGACGCGAGGCGCCCGGCAGCCGTGCCTGCCGCCGCGCCGCTGCGCCGCGCGCTCACGCCGCGCCGCACCCGCGCGCCCTCTTCCGCCCAGGCACCCGCGCCTGCAGCCTTTTGAGCCCATCAGCGGCCGGTTTGGCATGACAGAGGTGTGCGGAGCCGCCAGACGCCTGCCTGCTGGATCTTGGCGCGTCGATGGTCGCCGCCGCGTGCTACCGTGCATCCACGCGCCATGCTTCGTGCCGCGTGCGCTGCCTGTGCGCACCCTGCTGCACCGCACCTGCTGTCCCACCGTGCGCCGGCGCCGCGCTTTATTCGGCACAGCACGGCCCGCGCCCCCTCGCGCCCCCCCGCCCCCTCCCCTGTGCCAGGCGTACGAATGCGTGCGCATGCTGGGGCGCGGCGGCTCGGGGCAGACGTGGCTGTGCCGCGAGAAGGCCACGGGGGAGCACTTTGCGCTCAAGATGCAGCAGCGCCCCATCCCGCGTGGCGCGGTGCAGCTGACGTACAACGAGATCACGGTGGGCGGGTGTGGGTGTGCGTTTGCGTGCGTGTGCGTGCGTGTGCGTGTGTGTGCGTGCGTTTGCGTGCGCGTGCGTGCGTGCGTGTGCGTGCGTGTGCGCGCGTGCGTGCATGTGCGTGCGTGCGTGGGTGGTGTGTGTGCGTGTGTGGGTGGGCGGGCGGCGGGGGGGCGGCGGGTCGGAGGAGCGGCGCTTGTTCATGGTCGTAGGGTCGGGAGGGCAGTGGGGGCCGCTGGCCAGGGGCCACGCACCGCACCTGCCCCCCGCGCCCAGGGCGCCGTGGCGCTGGGGGGCGGCCGACACGCGGCGCCTTGCCCACGCCCTCGTGCGCCGCGCCATGCCACGCCCTTGGCCCACCCCCGCCTCTGCAGATCCAGGCCATGGTGGCCGAGGGCAGCCCCCACCTCACGCGGCTGCGGGAGGTCATCCTCTCGCCCTCGCACCTCGCCATGGTGCTCGAGTTTGTGAAGGGCGGCTCGGTCGCCGAGGTGCGGAGGCGCGGGGGTAGGAGGGGGATGGGGGGGAGGAGCTCCCCGTGGGGGGGGGTACGCTTCGGTGTGCTCGGCACTGTCAGAGCGTGCAGCTGGGGGCCTGGCGGTGGAGGCAGCCGCGTCCTGCCTCGCGCTGCCCCACCCGGCCCGCCGCGCTCCTCCGTCCTCCTCCCCCTCCGCTCCCTCTCCTCCCCGCGCTCACGTCGCCCGCGTCGCCCCCCTCCCCACCCAAACGCGGCCGCAGTACGTGGCGGCGCAGATCTCCAAGGTCTCGCGCCTGGAGCTCTGCGTGCCCGAGGAGCGCGCGCGCTTCCTCTTCAAGCAGCTCATCGCCGGCGTCGAGTGAGCGGCGCGGAGCAGAGCGGAGCGGAGCAGAGCAGAGCGGAGCGGAGCGGAGCAGAGCGGAGCAGAGGGGAGCAAGCCCTCCCGCCCTGCCACGCGCGCCGTGCCTGCGCGCCGCGCCGGCCCCCGCTTGCGCCCAGGCTGCCCCCTGCGCACGCCCTCCGGCCCACAGGTACATGCACAACAACCACATCTGCCACCGCGACATCAAGCTGGACAACACGCTGCTGGGGGGGTCGCCCGACCTGCCCACCGTCAAGCTCTGCGACTTCCAGTTTGCCAAGGTGGGCGGACGGCGGCGCGGCGGGGGGACGCGTGCGGCGGGAGGAGGGTCGGGTGCGGCGGGAGGGGCAGGTGGATGGGGCGGTAAGCCGCGGCGACGCGGGGCGGTGTGCGCGCAGCGGGCGAGGGGCAGGAGGAGGAGGCGGTGGGTCGGCAAGCGGCGGCCACGGTTGTGCGGCTCCGCGCGCCTCTCGACCGCACTGCGCACCGCCGTGGGCCCCCCTTCCTGCGCCCGCAGTACTGGGGCACGCCGCCCTTCGCGCGCATGAAGACGCACCTGGGCACGGGTGCGCTGCGCCGGCGGGCCTCCGCTCCCGCCGCCGCGCGCTTGCCCGCGGCGCGGCCCGCGCCGGCGACGGGGAGCCCGAGGGGAGGGCGCGGCGCGGCGGGCGCGCTCCCGCGCCGCCCGAGCGGCGCCCCCCGCCCCGGCCGGCCCTCCCAGCCCGCCGCCCGCGCGTCCCCCCGCCGCCCGCTCGCTCCCCGCCCCACGCGCGCCCGCCCGCCCCCGCCCCTGCAGCGGTCTACATGGCCCCCGAGATCATCAGCAACCGCCGCGACAAGCGGCCGTACGACCCCGTGGAGGGTGACGTCTGGGCCTGCGGCATCTGGCTCGTCGCGCTCCTCGTCGGCGCCTTCCCCTTTGACAACCGCCCCGGCGTGGACGACACCACGGGTGGGCGCGCGGGCGCAGGGGGAGGCGGGGGTGCGGGAGCGAGGGGGGGGGCCGAGGGGCCGCGCGCGCCGTGTAGGCGGCGGCGCAGGTCGAGGGGCCGCCGCGACCCGTGTGCCGCTGGCGCTCGATGAAGAGGCCCCCCCGGCCCGGCCCCACCCCGCCCCCCGGCCTCCCTCGCTGCGCAGCCGAGATGCAGGTTCTGGCGCAGGAGATGGCCGCCAGCTGGCGCGACTCCAAGTTCGTCAACCCATACATGAACATGGTGACTGTGTGGACGTCGTGCGCGCGCGGCATGGCATGCGCGTGCGAGAGGCACTGCCGAGGGACTCGAAAGCGAGGGACTCGAAAGCGACTCCCTGCAGCGCCCCCCGCCGCGCCCCCCTCCTCCGCCCGCACGCGCGTACTCATTCCGCCCGTGCCGCCGCGCCCGCCCACCCACGTCCGCGCAGCTGTCGGATGAGTGCCGCGACCTGCTCGACCGCATCCTCCACACCGACCCCGACATGCGCATCGGCATCGGTGGCATCCTTGCCCACCCCTGGATGACAAGGTGCGTGTGGTGTGCAGCGTGCGAGGGGGGGGAGGGGAGCGCAGCGGCGTGGGGCTGCGGCCCTGACGCGAGCGGCGGCCTTCCGCCTCCCTCCCTCCCCCTGTGCGCGAATTTTCATGCAAACCCCACTCTGCGTCCCCCGCCCTCCGTGCCCCCCTCCCGGCGGGTGCCGCAGGCCGCTGGAGCCGTGGTACCAGCGGGCGCTGGACGCGCTGGAGCGCGAGGGTGTGGGCGCGACCTACCGCCTGCAGGGGCTGGAGCTGGACCAGGGGCTCATCCAGCAGCGCAACAACCGGGTGTGGGAGATCGTCAGGCTCGCGGCCAAGCGCGGTGCGCGGGGCGGGCGGTGGGCGGGGGAGGTGGCGGGCGGGGTGCGGAGAAGGGGCGGGGACGTGGGGGCGCGCACCGAGGCGGGCCGCCGCCGCGCGCGCAAAGGGCTGACGCTCTCGGCGGCGCCGCGCTCTGGCGCGCCCTGGCCCCCGCGCGCCCGCAGACATTGCTGACATGGAGGAGGGCCTGCAGCACCTGCAAGACGTGAGCGCCGCCCCCTGGGCGGGCAGCGCGCGCCGCGGGGCCACCCTGGTAGCGGCAGCGCTCGGCTGGCCTGGCGCGCGCCGTGCTGAGCGCGCGTGCGCGCGCTGCTGCATCCCACCCTGCCGCGCCCTGGCCCCCACTCGCCTGCCCGACCCCCCGACCCTCCCGCCCGCCGCGCCACTCCCCGCCCCTGCAACTCCCGACCGCAGATGTGCGAGCTCCCCATGATTGACTGCCGCTCCGTGCGCCCCGCCGTGCGCGTGGACATGCGCCCAGAGGCGGTGGTCGTGCGCCGCGACGCGCGCGTGCTGGCCCTGCTCGACAGCCCGCCCACGCCGCGCACGCCCAGTGCCGCGAGCAGCGGCGGCGGCGCCGACGGCCGCGCGCGCGGCGGCGGCGCGGCCCACGCCTCCTCCCTCGGCGGCGCGGCGGAGGAGGAGCAGGGCCAGGAGCAGCGGCTGTGGGAGCCCCCCAAGGCCTGGCAGGCAGCGGCGTGACGCCCGGGGCCCGCCAGCCGCGCCAAACTGCGCCAAACTGCAGTGCCCAGGGACGGCGGCCCTCTGCCGTCTTGAGCGCGCGATTGTCAAACACACACGACGCCCGCTGATTTGATCTCTCATCCCCTTTGCACCCAACCCGCAAGATATCTTGTCCCCCCCTCTCTCTCGGCCGGCTCCGGCTACGACATAGCTACTGTTGCCCCCCCTCTCTGCTTTTGCCTCGCGCCCGCCTATTGGCGCGCCCCTCCTGCGCATCCTTGCATACGCTCGCTTCAGCCTTGTACCCCTCTCAACACTTCCCTCTCTCACTCCCCCGCCTTTCCACATGCGCAGCCCCAAATGCACCCTCTCAAATCCTTACACCTTGTACCGTTGGGTAAGAAACAGCTCTATGACGGCCGCGCCGCCCACGTCGCGCAGTGTGAGGCGCTGCGGCGCCTGTTGCAATGCGCCATGGCAGCGACCAGGCCTCTGCTTCGGTCACCACGCATCTGCCGCTCTTGGTCACACGCCATGCGGCGCCATGGCTTGCGCAACGCTGGCGCCGGGGCTCAGCTCCGGGTGGCCAGTCGGTGAGGGGGCGCGCACTCGCACGCCTGCAGCGCTATGCAGAGTGCATGCTGCAGCTGGCGCTGCTCATGTCCTGAGCCTCGCGTTGGCCTCGTCCCGCTTCTTCAGCATCTCTGCACGTGGGCGGCAACGCAGTGCGCCGGCATGCATGACAGAGGAGCCAAGGTAGGGCAGAGGCCAGAGGCATCGCCCGGCGCGGCGGGTGCCACCCACGTACCCAACCCAGGGCCCAGGCGCGATCCGCGGCGCTCTCTCGACTCTGGCACACCCTCCCCGCGCGCGCAGGGGCCCAGGCGCGCCCACCCTGCAGGTCCTTCTCCGTCTGCTCCTCGAACTTGACAATCCAGCTGCCAAATGCCGCTCCCGAGCCGGCGGCGATGGCATGGTGCCAAGGATTGCGGAGCAGCGGCAGCTTGCGCACCGCATTCACGTAGAGCTGAATCCCCAACCCGCACAGCGCCCCAATCCCCGCGGCTCCCGGCATGACCGCTGCGCGCCGCAGGCTCTGGAGGCCAGGGGGCAGGCAGTGGACGTGGAGGCCAGGCAGCCGCTCCAAGCGATCGGTGAAAGCGTGGGGAGAGAGGAGGAACCAGCAGGAGGCGATATAGGCTTCTTGAGAAGAAGGGATGCCACATCATCAGCACGTTGCGCCCAATTTGCCACTAACTCGGACGTTTCTCAAGGATTGTTTCACTCTACCTCGCTCATTTCACCCTGTACACCGCATTCACGCAGCTAGGCAGCCCCTCCGATACCAGACAAGTGCAGACGACATGGCAGGTGCGTGCATTCCTTGGAGGCTCCTTTGCGCTCCTGCTGCTCTGTGTCACATTTACTGAATGCCGCTGTGAAGCATCAGTCCGCAGAGAAGGTGCTGCACACTGCCGACGGTGCGCGGGGCGGCGGGTGCGGTGGCGGGTGGCGGGAGCTTCGGGGGCTGCTGCTGCAGGTGTGGCAGCGGTTGCGCTTCTGCTGGCTACCGCACCTCGATTCCTCCCAAACCTTCCCCCCCTGTGCAGAGGTCGACTTTGGCGGCCTGCCAGGCGGTCTTGCCGAGCCAGCCCCTCAGCCCACGAGCCCCAGGGACAGCCTGCACTCTGCGGATGGTGAGCGCTCTACCCACAGCCGGCGCCGGTCCATGTGCAGGTCTGAGCGTCGTGCCACCACAGCCAAGGGTGAGATTACCTAGCTTGCCTCTGCGCTTGCAGATCTTGACTTTGGCGGCGCCGGCGCCAAGCCAGCCACACACGGAGAAGGGCCCCGGGACACCATCCACGTGGCCGAGGGTGCGGCGGCGCCGCTCACGCGCCAGCGCTGCGCTCGCTCGCCTTCCCGCTGCCACCCGCGTTGAACTCTCGTCCGCCTGCGCCGCTCGCCTGTCGCTTGGCTTCTGCCAAACCAACACGCTGTATCCCCCCACCCAACACACGCTGCAGAGCTGGATTTCACTGGCAAGGGCCTGCCCCCCACGGCTCCTCAGCAGGAGCCTGCGGTCCCCCCCCTGCTGACAGCCGACGACGAGGACTTCGGCAAGCAAGGGGCAGGGAGCGGGGGGCCTGGGAGGAGGGGGGCGCGGCGGCGCGGCTGGCGGCGTATCGGAGGGCAATGCAGCGCGGGGGGCGCCTGCGCCTGCGACGAAGGAGAAGCCCGCTGCATGTTTGCCGTATGTCGTGCCCCCACTCTGCCGTGCGGCACCCTCCCTCCTGCTGTGTGTGCAGGGAAGCAGCACAAGCTGCCGCCGGGGGGCAGGGTCGGGGAGACGGGCGCGCCCCGCGACCTGGTGCACACCGCAGAGGGTGCGTGATTGCGTCTTTGGCTCGCTCTACGAGAGGGCAGGCGGGGACCTTGCAGCGGCGCAGTGGGAGCGCGCGGCTGTGCGCCGGCGGGCTGCGCCTGCCAGCCCTGTGGCCCCCAGATTGGTGCTCGCACAGCGCCGGCGCATTTGTCACTGCCCGCTGCGCGTGTCCCACAACCCACCTCCGCCATGCAATGCTTGTTGCAGACCTGGACTACACGTGAAAGAGGCCTTCCTTCCGACAGCAGCGACCGCCCGCCCCGTCGTCGCGCGCCCATGCGCCCCACCAAATCATTTCAATGTGCGCCCGCCAATCACCTGCGTGAGCCGAGATGACCCCAACTCCCCATCCTCCTTTGCCTTTTCAACTTCTTGGCCTCCGGTGCATCCTGCAACCGTGGTCTCTGGCGCGCCTGCCGTGCAAGCCCTCGCTCAGCCCTGCGGCGGCTCGCCACCCGCGGCGCCCGGCGCCGGCCCCGCCGCCGCCGCCCCAGCAGCGCCGCCGACGCCGCCGACGCCCGGTTGCTGCCCTGCCGGGGCCGGCCGCTCCAGCACCAGCGTCACGGGCCCGTCAGCAACGAGCCCCTTTCTGAGCGCCGTCGCAACCTCCGGCCAGCGCTGCGCGTCAGCGCCAAACACGCCAATCGTTCGCGTGGGCTTTTGGGCGCCGAACAGCAGTGCCGCCGTCTGGTAGCTGGGAGCAAGAGCAAGGGGGAGGGGGACGAGGTGAACCCTTTGACGAAGCGCAGGAGGCATCGCGGGGCGGGGGATGCTGCAGCGAGGGGCGGTCGGGTGCTGTGCAGCTGCACGGGCTGCCGGCGCGGGCGCGGCAGTGTCTGCTGAGCGCACAGGCGTGGAGGGCGGCTGCTCCCTCGCGCTCCCCCTTACGTGATGGTGGTGCAGGTGCAGGCACGGAGCACGTCGCCGGGGGCGGCGACAGAGGCCGCGAGCGCCGGATTGAGCCGCGCCCTGCGCCAGGCCTGCCCAAGCGGGCGGCACAACCGGCGGCGTCGCGCCGGATCGCCTGCCCATGCCGCCCACCCAGCGGCCAACTTCCCCTCGTCCCAGGCGCCACGCAGCATTCGGGAGCGGGCGCGGCGCGCGCGTGCGGCGCCCCGTCGGCCGGCGCGCGCCGCCAAGGCGCCCGCTGCCCTGGCCCTGCCGCCCGGCCCCGCGCGCACCGCCTCTGCGTTGCCGCCGGGGGTGAGCTCGGCAACGGCCGCGCGCCCAGATGCCGGGTCTTCTTCGAAAACGATGCCCAGGGGGCGGTCCAGGGTCACCGCCAGCAGCCGGCTGGGCCCCGGCAGGCGGCGGTTGAAGACAAAGGTGCGGTGCTGGGGCAGCGAGGGGTGGGGTGGGAGTGGGGTGGAGTGAGTGGGTGCACCCGGGTGGGTGGTGGATGGTCGGGGACACGTGGGCGCCACCCACAGCGGGCGCACGAGCGCGCAGCGGGCGCGGCACGGCGCGTCGCCGCGCTCCACGCCTGCTGCCCGCCGCCCGGGCCCCCCCAGCCCCCCGGCCCCGCCCACATGCGCGGCCCCCACCTGCGTGGCGCCCACGGGCCCGACATTTATGCGCAGCCGCTCGCCCTGCGCCCCCTCCTCCACCGGCCTGCAATGGAAGTGGGCGCGCATCAGGGGGGGGTGACAGGCACGGCGCCGCCACGCGGGGGCCCGCCGCGGCACAGGCGGGACCAGCACACGGGCCGGCGGCGCAGCACAGCATGCGGCTGTGGCCGGCTGCAAGGGCGCAACCTGCACCAGGGGGTGTTGCCCACGGGGGTGAATGCCAGCTCGCCCTTGTTGTCGCGCGCCGGCTGCGAGCCGGCCGGGGCCTCGAAGGCCACGCCTGCGGCATGCGCGAGCGAGAGGGGAGGCATCGGACCGATGGCTGCGCGGACTGCCGCCTGCCAGCGCTGCAGCGACACCATAGGGGCCTGCCGTATGGATGATGCGGCAGAGGGGGATGCCCCCTGTGTGGGACGCATCCCTACCTGTCGACTTGTCCTCGAAGACCGTCTCGCCTTTGCCCGGCCGCCGGAAGACAAGAGCCGCCGCGCCGGCGACCGCCAGCAGCATCGGCACCACCAGCGAGGCCACAAACATCGAGTCTTTCGCAGACTGGCAGGCGGCGTCGAAGCAAGCCGGTGGCGGGGCGAAGGCAAGGGAGAGCAGCGAAGCGGCGGCGGAGGCGGCGGAAGAGGCGGCGACCGCTGCTGCAGGCCGTCGTCGGCGCAGCTGCTGCCATCTCTTCCGCAACATCTGCCGTGGTGCCAGCCCATCAGAGGGTGCAGGCAGCTGACATGAGGCTGTTCGAGAGGGACAGGCTGGCAAGCCGGCCGCAGGAGGCATGTCTGCAGCTGGCGGCGCGCAATTGAAGTCGACAGTTGAAGGAGACAGTGACTGGAGCAGGGAAGCCGCGAATGTGATTGGGCACGGTTGATCGCCCTGGGCAAAGCAGTGCTTTGAAAGCGCGCAAACCTCTCCTTTCAAGCTGTTTCAATCACGCGAGCCTTCCTCCGCACTCCACAAGGCTAGGCAGTGGCCGGGGTTCGGCATTTTAAGCGTTGAACAAAAGACCACCTCCTGCCCAACCGCAACCAGCCTTTGCATGGGCAGCGCCATGAGGACGCTGCGCCAGAGACGCAACATGGTGCACCCAGCCGACGCGAGCGAGGCGGCGGAACCACTGCTCGCCGACCGGGCGGCGGCGGCGGCCGAGGAAAGCGGCGGCGCAGCGCACGAGGGCCACCTCGCGCGCCTGCTGGCGGCGCTGGCGGCTGCCTGGCGCCGGCTGCTTGACGCGCTTGCAGGGGCGCTGGCGCCGCTGCTGGCGCCACTGGCTCGGTGGGGGGCGGGGCGCCGCGTCGCGCCCGCGCCGCCGCCGCTCACGCCGCTCGCGGCGGAGCGGCTGGCGGCGCTGCAGGCGCGGGTGGGGGTGCCGTACGATCCCGCCTGTGAGGCGCACGCCGCCGCGCTGCGCGCGCTGTGGGCGGCGGGCTTCCCGGGGCAGCCCTTCCCCCCGGGCGTGCGCTCGCCGCAATGGAAGGTGCGCCTGCAGCCCCTTCCTGCATTGGTTTCGCGCTCCGCACAGTGGCCCGGCACGGTGCTGGGTTGCCACAGTGCCACCTACGCCGTTCCCCCCCGCCCCGCCCCCACTCCCCCTCGCCCCACCCAACCCCTGCCTCTCCCCGCGGCCGCCCGCCGCCGCCCCGCAGGAGATGGGCTGGCAGGGCGAGGACCCGGCGACCGACTTCAGGCGTGTGTTTGTGTGTTTGTGTTTGTGTGTTTGTGGAGAAGTGTTTGCGTGGAGAAGGGGGGCGCTGGCGGCTCGACGAGTGATGGATGAGTCGAGACGAACGGCACGGCGGCTCGCGCGCAGCCGGCCCGGTCGCCGCGAGCCGCTCCGCGCCCTTTCGCCCCGCCCCGCCGTCGATCGCAGGGGCGCCGGCCTCCTCGCGCTCGAGTGCCTGCTGCACCTGGCGACGCGCCGGTCGGACGACTTCCGACGCCTGATGCGGAAGGCCGACGGCGCGCGCAGCGACTGGGAGTGAGGCGCTTGGGGGGCCAGGGGCGGGCCGGCTGGGGGCCAGAGGTGGGGCAGGGGCAGGGTCCCCACGCGCTCGGGCCGCGCCGCGCCGCGGGGCGCGCCTCGAGGCTGCGCACGCTGGGGCGCCCCCCGCTGCGCTGAAGACACTCCTCCTCCTGCCTGCTCACGCCGGCGCGCGCGCACCGCCGCAGGTACCCATTTGCCGCCGCCGGCGTCAACCTCACGTTCATGCTGACAGGCGCGGGCGCGCGGACGGGAGTGGCGGGCCGTGTGCGTGGGCGGGGCCACGTGCACGGGCAGGGGACGGCAGGGTCGGCAGCGGCCCGCGCCGCTGGACATTGCTGCTGGGCGGCGCTGCTCGGTTCGCCGCAGAGGAGCCCCATTCGAGTCTGAGAGGTCTGAATGGAATGTTGCTAATTGAAAGTATGACCGACTGTGCGCCCCCGCAGAGCTTCTGGACCTGCGGCGCGCGCCGGCGCCGACGCCGGCCACCCCCGCGGGCGCCGCCTTTGTGGCGCGCGTGCTGCCGGCGTCGCGCGACGCTTTCGAGGGCCTGTTTGCGCTTTCTTTCCTCCTGCTGGACCGGGTCTGGCTGGAGCAGGGGGCCTCCTACATGGAGTTTCCTGCAGTGCTAAGGTGCGTGCTGGGGGCATACAACAGGCTGGTAGGAACCCGAGGGGCGCTTGGCGTGTGGCAGGCGTGCGCACGCCACGCCGCGCGGCGGTGCCTCCCGCCCAAGTCTGCCGCCCCGCCGCGACCGCCGCCCCGCCACGCCCGCCGCCCCGCAGGGAGGTGCGGCGGCGGGTAGATGTCGCGCTGTGCGGCGGCGAGGCACAGTCGCTGGCGGAGTTGGAGGCGGCGCTGCTGGCACCGGCCGGCGGATAGTGAGCGAGGGCGGCGCTGCGCGGCGCCGCCTGTCGAGCAGCGTCGAGCACACGCCTGACCGCACGCCTGTGATGGCAGACTGGCACAGATGGCCTGAGGTATCTGGGCAGGCCGGGCAGGCGTTGCAGTAGTACAGACTTGTGGGGGAGGGATGATGGGGGCGTGACGCAGCAATGCCACGGCATTATTATGCACAGCATTACTGCGGCTCCATATTTCACCGTCTCGCGCTATACAATGGATCCGTCCTGAGGACTGACGGACGCACCCAGAGAGGCCTACCGGTAGCTGAAGCTAACCAAAGGGTTGCGTAAGCAGTCTCGCGGACAATTGCGCACTTCCCTGTTGTGCGACAAGCGACTGGAACACAATATTCAGGAGCGGGCAAGAGGGAATGTCCTCTCGACAGGTGCGTGCCACGATTCGCAGCCTTGCACCGTCTGACGCGCCTCTGGGGAGCAGCATGTGCGAGGGACTGCCGATCCGGGCCTAGGAATGGCCCGCCTCTGGAGATGCGGGCGGGCGGTGCGGGCGGCCGACTCGAGGCGAGCTGGAGCTGGCCCCCCCCGGCTGCCCACCACGTGCCATTGCAGGAGGCACCTCACGAGGAGGATGTGGAGTTTGCCGACGCTGCAGAGCACCACAACAATAGAGAGGAGCAGGAGCGGGACAGCAGCACGCCGCCCGGCAGCGACGCGGAACGCCCCCGAAAGCGCGCGCATGCAGCGCCCAGCTTGGGGCACGCCCCGCCGGTGCTGCCGTCTGTGGCCCTGGGGCTGAGCCAGTCGACAGAGGCCGAGGCAGAGGGCACAGCAGAGGCGCGGGCGGCGGGCGCTCCAGCCGCCCCCGCCGCCGCGGCGCCAGCTACGTGTGCCGATGCTGTGGCAGCCGTGCTGGGGTCCCAGGAGCTGGGTGCCTGGCAGCAGATGGTGGCCAAAGCAGAGGGGCTGCTGCGCAGCGGGCAGGTGCGCAGCAGCTCCCGCGCCGCTCCCCCTGACGTGCACTGCGTGCGGACCGCGCGCACCCGGGCCGCCAGCCCGGCCCAACTTGCACCCAGCCTTTGCACCCCGCCGCGTGCCTCGCCCTCTGCTGTGCTGCAGTGGGAGCAGGCGATTGAGGAGTACGGCCACCTGATCCGCACCGCGCTGCCGCTGCTGGTGCTCCCAGTCTCCACGTCGTCGCGCGCCAGCGGGGGCGCCGTGGCGCCCGCCGCCGCGGGGCGCTGGCGCGACCGCCAGCTGCAGGCGCTGCTGCTGGGGCGGTCGCAGGCGTACGCGGCGCTGAGCCACCACCTTCGCGGGATCCCCGCCGCCGAGGCGAGCGCGGGGGCGCCTGCGGCGCGCCGCTGCACGCATCGCTGGGAAGCGCGGGGGCGTGGGAGCGCAGGAGCGCGGGGGCCCAGCCGTGCAGCCGCGCCGCCAGGGCGGGCCGCCCGCCGCGGCCCCTCTGCCAGCACTCACCCGCGCCGCTACGCCGCAACCCCGCGCCGCCCCATCCCCCTTGCGCGCGCAGAGCGAGAGCCGGGCGCTGTATGCGCCAGACCCGTGCCATCTGGCCGCGCTGGCGCTGAAGGACGCCGACGCCTCGCTGGCGCTGGACGCCGGCGCGCTGGGCCAGCTGGCGCGCGGGCGCGCGCTGCTGCTGCTGGAGCGATACTGCGAAGCAGGTATGTCGCTGCGCGCTGCGCTGGCGGCCTGTGCGCTGCGCTGGCGGCGGCGCGCTGCGCGCTGCGCTGGTGGCCTGTGAGACGCGCTGCAGCGCGCCGGGGCCGGGTCGAAGCACGGCGGGCGTAGCCGCCGCTTCTGCTCGCGCTGACCGCGCGGGTCCCCTGGCGCCCGCCCCGTGCAGAGTCGGCGCTGGCGGCGGGCCTCCAGGCGCGTCCCACCCTGCCCGGGCTCTGGCGGCAGCTCCAGGACTGCCACGCGGCCGCGGCCGCGGCCCTGGCCAGCGGCGCCGGCAGCGGTGCAGCTGCCGGCGGCGGCGGCGAGGCCCGCGCGGCGCGGGTCGCCTGCTCCGCCTGCTCCGCCGACGACGCCGAGTGCACGCTGTGCATGCGGCTGCTCTGGGAGCCGGTGACCACGCCCTGCGGCCACTCCTTCTGCCGCCCCTGCTACCAGCGCAGCACCGACCACACCAGCCGCTGCCCGCTCTGCCGCACGGTGCGCGCGCCGCCGCGCGGCGTGCGCACGCGCTCCGAGCCGCCGCCGGCAGCCACCACCGCCTCCGCGCCGCCCTGCCGCTCCCCCTCGCCCCCCCGCTCGCGGGCGCGCCCCGCTCCGGCGTGCCCTCCCACCGCCGCCGCCCGCTGCTCGCAGGTGCTGCACGCGGGCCGCGACCTCCCTGTTACGGTCGTGCTGAAAGCACTGCTGGAGGCAAGCTTCCCGGGAGAGTACGCGGCGCGCGGGCGCGAGGAGGCGGCGGCCGCGGGCGAGGGCGGCGCAGCGCCGCTGCCGCTCTTCGTCATGAGCCCAATGCTGCCGGGTGGGTGCGGGGGTTCGTGTGTGGTTGGTGGGTGGGTGGATGGGCGGTAGGGGGTGGGGTGGGATGGGGGGTGGGGGGGACGCAGATGGTGGCATGGTGGTGAGTGAGTGGGTGTGTGGGGGAGGTGGCCCCCTGCCATCCCGCCAATGCGCGTCCGCCTCCGCGCCGCATGCGCCCCGGCGCCGCCGCAGGCGAGCGCATGGCGCTCAACATCTTCGAGCCGCGGTACCGCCTGATGGTGCGCCGCTGCATGGAGGGCAGCCGCCGCTTCGGCATGGCAACGGTGGACGGCAGGCACGAGCTGCACCCGGGTGGGTGGCTGGCTGGCGGCGGTGTGTGCATGTGTGGTGGCGGTGGGTCGGCCAGCGCCCCGGGCGCCGCCGCGGCCGGCCGCCCCGCCGCGGCGCCGCGGCCGCGGCCGACCGCCATGCGCGCGCGTGCCGTGCCGCGGGCCGCCGCGGTGGCCTGCGAGGTGGAAAGCGCGTTTCCAGCCGTGGTTTCAAAATCAAATTAGCAAATCGATGTGAATTTCAACAATATTTAAACCCGTTTCCGCAGTGGCCTGCGAGGTGGAGATCACCGAGTGCCAGCCGCAGCCCGACGGGCGCTTCTACATCGAGATCGTGGGCCGCCGCCGCTTCCGGCCGGCGGCGACCTGGGAGCAGGCGAGTCGACGGGTGGGCGGAGATGGGTGGGCAGAGATGGGTGGATGCATAGGTGGATGGACCGCGGCGGACTTGGGTGGCTGGATTGCGTCGCATCGGCCTGCGACGGCTGCGCGGAGCGTCCTGGTGGCGACCTTCCTGGTCGCCCGTCGTTGGACGCTGCTTGCGTTGACTGCTACTGACGCCTGGGGCCTGCTCCCGGCTGTGTTTGTGTCCCTTCTGGCTCTGCAGGATGGCTACCGAGTGGCCCAGCCAGAGTACATCTGCGACGAGCCGCCGGCGGCAGCCGTGGGCGCGACCGCCGGCGGCGCCGCCGCCGAGCAGCTGGCGGAGCTGGCGGCAGAGGTGTCGGCGCTGGCCGACGGCTGGGTCGACCGCTTGCGCGGCCTGGTTCAGGCGTGCGCACATCGGCTCATCCGAGCCCGAGTTTTTGCTGTGCGGGGGCGTCTCAGAGCGTCGATCGCTCGCTCCTGCCATGCCTGGTCGCCCATGCGCCCACGCACCCAGTTGCGCAACCAGAACCCACCCACCCGCCCCACCGCGCGCACGACCACCGTGCCTCCCCCTCGCGCACACGTGCGCCCAACCACCCACGGTCTCCCCCCACCCACTGTCTCCCCCCACCCCCCACCCCTCCTTCCCTCTCTCCAGATGCGCCGAGGCGTTGCGGAGCTGCTGCACCGCGCCGGGGACAGGCCGCCGCCCAGTGACCCGCAGGCGCTCAGCTTCTGGGTGGTGCGTTCACTTTCCAGCTCTCCTCCTCATTCCCGCGCAGCCGCCGAGCTCTGCGTCCGTGCTGGCCGCGGGCTGCGCGCCCGCTTCCTGTTCTGCTTGCCATGCTTGCTTCCTGTGAGCGCTGCCGCGCCCATCACCACCCCCCACCCCCCACCCTCCCTCACCCNCCCCCTCCCCCCCCCCCCAGCCCCCCCCCCCCCCCCCCCCCCCTCCCTCGGCGCAGCTGCTGGGGGGCACCTCCACGCTCGAGCGACTGCAGCAGGAGCGGCAGCTGCTGCAGCAGCTGGGCCGCGCGCAGTGCAGCGGCTGCTCTGTCATGTGACTCGAGCGACGCGTGGCACGGCGCCTGGCACCGGCCCCTCGCGCTGCGCAGCCCCGGAGCGCCCGCAGCGCAAGGCCAGCGCCAAAGCAGCCCACGCCTGCAGCCCTCGACAGCCACCCAGCGGCCACAGCCGCTGTCGACTCGCGCCTTGGGCAGCGGCAGCGCGCACGTCGTGCGCCCCCGGCCCCAGGGCTGCACCCCATTCAGGCCCCTCCTTGCCCGCCTCGCCCACGCATGCCTCCTCACCGCCTTTCCTTTCCTACCCAGGCCTTCTTTTACCTATTCACTTTCATTCGTCCGCGCGTCCTTTGCCTTTTGCATCTGTGCGTGTCTCTTGCCCAATTCGCATGCGCCCTTGCGTGCCCCTTGCCAATTCTCGCCCCACGAACACAGCACGTCTCCCTGCCCCGCGGGGCGTCTCGCTTGAGCGTCCTCCCTTGCCCTTGCCCTGGTCCTCGGCACCATTGCCCCCGTGGTGTGCATCTCGCGGCGTGCCGGGCGCCTTTGCCGCCCGCGCTCGCGCCGCCTCCCCGCCCCGTGGCGTCGCGTCTCCCTCAACATGTCCATTCCGGCAACATATGTGGCACTGCAATGAGCAGCGCGGCAAGGCAACACAAGCGCATCGCGCGCCCCTGCTACGGTGCAGCAGCGGCAGCCGCCGCAGCGTCGATCCGGCGCGGCCGGCCCCGCGGCCGCTTGGCCGGCGCCGCGTCGGCCGCCGGAGCGCCGCCGCTGCTGCTGGTCCCTGAGCTGGACGCCGCCGCCGCCCCCGTGCTCGGCGGCCGTCCGCGCCGCCTGCGATGGCAGTGCAGCCGGTCAGAGCAGACTGCGCGGCGCCTCGCTCGCTCGCTCGCTCGCAGGCCGAGGCGGGCCCCACGCGGCGCCAGCGCCGACGGGGAAGGGGGGGCGGCTGCGCCTCACCGGGGCTTCCCCCTCCCTCCCGCTACTGCGGCCACCGCGGCAGCCGGGTCTGCGCCCGCGGCCACCGCATCCGCCACCATCTCCCTCTGCTTCTGGACCAGGTACTGCGGCGGCAGGGGTGGCGGGGGGGGGGAGCTGGGTCAGAGGGGAGAGGCCCTCGGCGCAGAACCAGTGCACAGAGGGCGGGGGTTGCCATGGCCGCCAGCCCTTGCGCCCGTCACCCCCCCCCCCCCCCCCCCCCCCCCCCACCCCCCCCCCCCCCCCACCCCCCCCCCCCCCCCCCCCCCCCCCCCCCCCCCCCGCCCCCCCCCCCCCNCCCCCCCCACACACACACACACCCCAAACTCCACACACACAAACTGGGGGGGGCCGCCCCCCCGGCGTGCTCCCGCCCTCCGCAAGAGCTTCCTCCCTGCTCGCCCGCTTCTGCTGCGCGTATCGCTGCCGCTCCACCAGGCTCTGCTTCTGGTAGTGCAGGCGCTCGTCGGAGGGCAGGTTGCGCCACATCTCTGCGCCGGGCGAGAGGCGAAGGTGAGAGGGGGCAGTGGGATGGGATGCAAGGGTGAGAGGGGGAGGTGAGAGGGCCCGACAGCTGCTTGCTCGAAGCAGCCACCGGGCGAGGGGCAGAGGAGACGGCGGCGCTCGCTCGCTCAAGGCTGCCGTGCTGCCTCTCAAATCGCCCTGCAACGCCCCGGGCCTCTCTCCTCCGTGCCGCGCCTTGCCATCCGACCTGGGCCTCTCCCCCCTTGCGACCCCCCCACCCCCACCCCACCCTCCCACCCACATGCACGCGCACGCGCACGCGCACGCGCACACGCACGCGCACGCGCACGCGCACGCACACAAACCACATCCCACTCACAAACACCACCCCCCGCTCACCCGCCAGGTGCGCGGTGACCAGCGCCCCGCCGGCGGAGCGCCCGCCGTCCGCCGCCCGCAGCTCCGCCGCCACTTCGTGGAGGCGGGCGGACCAAAAAATGTTGTAAGGGTTGCTGCATGGGGTGGAGGGTGGGGGTGGGGGTGGGGGTAACAGGGCAGCTGGAGAGGGGGGGGGGACAGGCGACGGGTGGCGGGCCATCGACGGAAGGCGTGAGCGCACACGACGGGCGGGGGGCGAAAGCTGCCGAGAGAGCAGAGGTGAGAGCACTGCGGGGGCCGCCGCACGCGAGGGCGCACGCTGGCCCCCCCACCCCCCACCCCCCACCCCCACCCCCCACCCACCCACACACACCACCACCACCACCACCACCACCAACCCACCGCGGGCGCGGCAGGTAGGTTAGGTCTGCGATCGCCGCCGCCGCCTCGGCCGTGCGCCGCTGCTGCACCAGCTGCTCCAGCTGCGCCTCTGGGGGCAGGCCCTCCAGCTCGGCCTCCTCCGGCTGCAGCCCCACCGCATGCACCTGCGGGGGCGAGGACGCACGGAGGCGTCGGGGCGCGTGTGGGGTGCTCCCACAAACGCACGCCGGCTCCGGGGTGCAGCAGCGCCGCCACCGGCGTGCAGCGGACCAGCGGGTCGGCCGGCCAAGCGCAGGGCACGACGCTGCTGCCGGTGCATGCCTCATGGTGCCAAGCCGTAAGACCAGACCAGACCAGACGGCGCTGCAGGGCAGCCAGCGCGGCCGGGGCAGCGCCCTCCCTCTCACCTCCCTCCACGTCCGGGCGACGCGGTTCAGCAGCTCATAGCGCTGAAGCTGCTCCGACCCCAGCTGCCGCCACTCGTCCTCCGCCAGCGCCCGCACCTTCTCCGCCGGCCCCTCTGGGCGACAGACGGGCGACGGGAGAGTAAATGTGTGTGTGAGTTATTTGGGGTGGTGGTGGTGGTGTGTGTGGGGTGGGGTGGGTGGGTGGGTGTGGGGTGGTGGCGGGGTGGGGTGGGGTGGGCCAGGCGGAGGGGGGCGCACCGCGTGAAATGCGCGCCGTCAGCGCCGCCGTCGCCGCCGCCACCCACTAGCCCGCTCGCCCTCGCACTACGTTGGTAGGCAGCCTGCCCCTCCCTCTACCTCCGCGCGCCTCGCACCCCCTCACCGCAGCCCCTCCGCCCATCCGCACGCCCACCTCCGCCGCCCGCTGCCGCAGCCGCCGCCTGCTGCGCCCACCGCTCTGCCGCGTACAGATCCAGAGCATCGAGGGAGTGGCGCCGCGCGCCGCTGTGTGGCACCGTTGCCGCTCCCCCTGTGCCTCGCCGCCCCTGCCCCTGCTGCTGCCGCGCGTCCACGAGCGCCTCGGCCAAGCGACCCAGGTTGATGGGCGACAGCGGGAGCTGCAGCGTGCCGGCCTGTGGCGGTGGGGGGGCACGGAGCGACCAAGCCAGGCAGAGGGGTGGGCCCGGGGGGGTAGGGGGAGCGCGAGGCAGAGCAGGCAGGCGCGCGCAGCGCAGCCCGCACACAGCAGCCTCCCCCACGCCAGCGCGGGGGCGCGCGCCCGCCCCACCATCGCCAGGTCCAGCAGCCGCCGCCGCGCCGCCCCCTCTGCCGCCTCTGCCGCCTTGTCCGCCGCCGCCAAGCCCAGGGCCGCCGCGCGATCGGCCTGCTCGGCAGCGAGCGCGTCGGCGGGGGCAGCTGCTGCGGCCCCCTCTGCTGCCGCCTCTGCCGCGCGCGCCCGCTCCTGCCGCCCCTTCTGCTGCTTGTGGGCCTCGTTGGACAGCGGCCTGCAGGCGCGGCGCGCGCGCACGGGCGAGTGGAGGGGCGCGGCGCAGCGGCGGGGGAGGGGCCACGCGGCGGGGGAGGGGCGGCGCGGCGCCGGGGCCAGATTGCGTCTGCCCAGGCGGGGCGCGCGCGGGCCGGGCCGCGCACGGTCGCCGGGGCTCAGGCTCAGGGCCGCCGGGGCTCGGCAGCCTGCCAAGGCCTCGGCTGAGGTGCCCCCCAAGGCCTTCGGGGCCCGAGGGCCGAGGGCCCCCTCCCCCCACGGCCACGGCGCCGGAGCTCAGGCATGGATCCGGGGCTCCGCAGCCACGGCCTCCCAGCCCTGCACGAGCTGAAATGTCAAATCAAATCAATCAAGTAATTCGCTTGGCGCCGATGCTGCACCCTCACGTCTGCATGAGCTGCAGGGCGTCGACCAGGCTCAGCTTCAGGAGGTCGTACTCCTGCGCTCGCGGCCGGGCGGGAGGCGCGAGGCCGCGCGTCGAGGCGCCGCCGCGGGCGCGCGCGGGCCAGGAGGCAGCTGCTGCCGGCGCCGCGGAGCCTTGGAGCCGCGGCAGCAGCGCAGCACAGCTGCAGCGCACGTGCGATGGAATTGAAGCAGCCGCGCGCGGCGGAACCCCCCCCCCCGCGCTCGCCTTGGGCACGGAGCGGCTGAATGAGCCACAGGTGATGAAGGGCCCCCACCGCCCGTTGCACATCATTATTGGCTCATCCAGCTCTGCATGTGTGTGTGCGCGTGGGTGCAGGTGGGTGGGTGGGGGGTGGGGGGCGGGGGGGGCACCTGTCAACGGCACACTCGCCAGCAGCCGCGCGGCGCGGCGCTCACCTGGATGCACGCCAATCTGCTTGGGCAGCGACAGCAGCTCCTGGGCAATCCGGAGGGAGATGGTGCGCCGCGACACCGTCTGTGGAGGGAGGGGAGGAGGGGAGAGGAGGGGGGTGTCGAGGGGAGGGGTGGGGGGCATCGCAGGCGGGGGGGACGCGGCGGACGGCACGGGGGCCGGCTGTTTGTGCACGGTTCTGCCATCGAGTGAAGCCCCGTCTCCACCCCTCAACTCCCGCCCCCACACCCGCCCCGCCCCGCCCCGCCCCACCCCGCCCCGCCCCGCGCCACACCAGCGGACCGTGCCACGTACCTTGCCCAGCGGTGCGCGCTTCATGCCCTCGTCCCCGTCGCGCCCGAGCTGCACGTACGGCCCGTACAGCCCGTTGCGCACTAACACCTGCCGGGGAGAGCGCAGGGAGCGGGGAGGGGGCGGTGCATTGCGGGGGCGGGGCGAGCGCGGGGAAGGGGCATTGGAGCCGGAGGGCGGGGCGCCTCGGCGGGGGGGGGGGGGGGGGGGGGGGGGGGGGGGGGGGGGGGGGGGGGGGGGGGGGGGGGGGGGGGGGGGGGGGGGGGGGGGGGGGGGGGGGGGGGGGCGAGGCAGCGCGCTGGGCGGGGGAAAGAAGGCGGGGACGGCGGGGCACAGGGGCACGGCGCGCGGTGGCGGGCGGGCGGTCGTCATGCAGGGTCGCGGGTTGAAGCCGGGGGCAGGGGCCAGCCAGCAAGGGGAGCGGTCGGCAGGCCGCGTCGGCCCCTTCGGGTAAAAGCGCGCACGCTTTCCCCTCGCCGGGCGGCGCGGCCCTGGCTGGCGAGCGAGCGCCTCACCGGCAGCCCCGTGGCAGGGTCCACGCCCAACCGCTTCGCAAAACCGCCTGCGACCGCCGCAAAACGTACGTCGGCAGCACGTAGTCCGCCTTCGTGGCGGCGGGTGCTGCGCGCGGCGGCAGCGCGCCGGCGCTCGCCGCCGCCGCCGCCCCAGAGCCGCGCCAGCGATCGACAGCCACAACCAATCGCCGCGAAACAAGCATCGCGCAACACCCGCAGACCTCGCAGCCCACCCACGCAGCGCTCACTCCTCATCGCCTCCCACTGGGCCCCGCCGGCGGGCCCCTCATCGCCCTCGCCGGCGACGGCCGCCGCAGCCTCCACGTCCTCCGCCAGTGCCTCTGCGTCGACGCCCCCGGTGCCCCTGCGCGACGTAGGTTCCAAGGGGCCTCGAGCGCGCTCGCCCCCGGGCCTCGCCGGCCTCTCAGCAATCGATCAGGCTGCCGCGGCCCCCCATGCAGCAGCAGCGGTTTGCGTCCGAGTTTCTGAGCGCCCGCGCCGCGCATGGTCACCCTCGCAATGGCCAGAAGGCAAATGCCGCGGCCTTGGCAGCATTGCAGTGTTTCCAAGGTTCCAAGGTTCCAAGGCGCCCACCTGGCGGGGCGCAGATAGCTGCACGCCGGGTAGGAGGAGCAGCCCACAAAGGGCAGCGCCTTGCTGCTGAGCTTGACCGAGAGGGGGGAGCCGCAGGCGGGGCACATGCGGTCCTCGGGCGCCTGCGGCGCCGCGGGCGCGGGGCGGGCGTCGGCTTGACGGAGTGGCGGCCCGTGTACGCCCCGCGCCCCCGCTGCCCCGGCACGCAGCTGGCGGGGGGAGGCGGGGCGCTGCGGCTCCCAAGCCAGCCGGCGACCCAGCGCTGCCGGGAGGCCGGCGCCGTGCTCTGCGCTCGGTCCCCCCCCCCCCCCCCCTCTCCCACCCCACCCGCCTTCTCCCCTCTCTGCTCACCGGGCCCATGAGCGCCGCCCCCAGCGCCTCGTTCAGCTCGTCGATGACCTGGGTGCCGGTGAGGGAAGCCATGGCCTCCACCTGCGAGGGAAGGGCGGCGGCAGTGCCGAGACGGCGCCACGGCGTGGGAGGGAGAGCGCGCGCAGGCGGCCGCGTGCAGCACGAGGCGCCGCGCGGGCGGGCCGCAGGCCGGCGCACGAGCGGCGCGCACGGCCGGCCCGCGCTGACGCTGGCGCGCGAGCCGGCGCGCGGCTCGCCTGGGCGGAGAAGGGGCCCCAGAACTCGTTCAGCACGCCGCGCCAGGGCACGGCGCCGCCTGCGCGGGGGGCAACGAACAAGGGAGGAGTTGCGCGCCGCCGCGGTCGGCGGCGCGGCGGCGGACAGGCGCGGCGCCCCGCGCCGCGACCTTGCCGCGCCGACCGCCGCGCAGCCGCGCAACGCAGCCGGCCGAGCCTGCGTCGGCGTGCCCCTGTCGCGAGGGGATGTGCGTGTGATGAGGTGGGACCACACCATCACACCACCACACCATCACACCACCACGCCACCACACCACCACACCACCACACCACCACGCCACCACGCCATCACACCACCACGCCACACCATCCCGCCACCACCAGCTCACCGGAGACCTCGTCCAGGGTCGCCTCCATGCCCGCCGTGAACTGGTAGTCGACCCACGCCCCAAAGTGCGCGGCCAGGAAGGTCGACAGCGCCCGCCCCAGCGGCTCGGGGTGCAGCGCGCGCCCCCGCCGGCTCACGTAGCCGCGCGCCTGTGCGCGGGTGCGTGGGCGGTAGGAGGTGTGGGTGGGTGGGTNCGCGCGCACAGGCACGCAGCCCCCCCCCCCCCCCCCCCCCCCACACACACCACCCACCGCCCCCACCACCCCACCACCCCACACACGCCCACCACCCCACCCCCACACACCCCCACACACCCACGCCCACCACACCTGCAGTAGCTTGACCGTGGGGGCGTAGGTGGAGGGGCGGCCGATGCCCAGCTCCTCCAGCCGCTTGACCAGCGTGCCCTCTGGGGGAGGGGAGAGGGCAAGACAGCGTGGGGAAGGCAAGAGCGCGGTGGGGACAAGGCGCGGGGGGGAGGCGTCGGGCAGGCAGGGAGGCACGCCGGGGGGAGAGCGCAAGCTCCCGACCAAAGCGCGCGCAGCAGCAGGTGCCGAGGCGCGGGCAAGCCATGCTGCACGAGGCTGGTGCGAGCAGGCGCGCACCGGTGTAGCGCGCGGGCGGCTTGGTCTCGTGAGCATCTGCCGCCGCGGCGGCCACGCCCACGGCCTCCCCGCCGCCGAGGCGCGCGAGCGCGGCGGCCGCCGCCTCGCGCCGCCGCCGCGCCGCCGCGCCGCCGCCCTGGCCGTCGGCGCCCTCGCCCGGCGCAGCGGGCTCACCGCCGCCGCCCTCCCGCCCGTCCTCTGCGGCGGCGGCGGTGGCGTCGGGATCGCCGTAGGCTGCGAGGAAGCCGGGGAACGCCACCCGGGAGGCGATTGCGCGCAGCAGGAGGTCGCCACTCTCGGTGGCAAAGTCGGCAGACAGCAGGGACAGCCGCGCGCTCTCCATCTGGGGGGGGAGGAGGAGGGGGGGGGGGGGGGGGTGGGGGCCGTGAAGTTGTGTGTGGAGTGGGTGAGTAGAGTGGGGTGGGTGGGGGGTGGGTGGGGGG
>PCFQ01000046.1:93507-103979 GCA_003063905.1 Chlorella sp. A99 | reverse complement strand
GGGGGGGCCGTGAAGTTGTGTGTGGAGTGGGTGAGTAGAGTGGGGTGGGTGGGGGGTGGGTGGGGGGGTGGGGGGGCGGCGGCGGGGCGAGCGGGAGGGGGGAGGGGGCGGCCGCACAATCGGGTCCTTGGAGGGTGGGCCGATGCCCCGACGGCCCCCGGGGTGCTTGGACCAGAGCCAGTTGCCGTGCGCGTACGCGCCCCGTGCCCGCCCACCTGGCAGGCCAGCGCCCGGCCGCGGATCAGGCCATAGAGCTTCACTGCGGCCGCCTCCACCCCCCGCGCTGCGAGCAGGTGGAAGGGAGGCAGGCGCGGGCTGCTTGGCCACGGCGCGCGCACCCAGCACGCGCCGGCAGCGCCGGCAGGGGGCGGCGGCGAGGGCGGCGCCGGGGCCAGAGGCAGGAGCGGGGAGGCAGCAGCGCTTCGCACCTGCCAGCTGCTCCGGGGTCAGGAGCGGGTCGGTGGGGCGGATGGCCTCGTGCGCCTCCTGCACGGATGCGGTGGGGCGCCGCGGCGGCGGGGCAGCGAGAGTGGTGGGCGCCGGGGCGTGGCGGGCGGTGCGGCGGCAGGCAAGGGCCGCGAGCCTGCGCCCTGTGGCTTCGGACTCCCCTCTGGCACGCGCGCGCGCGCACCTGTGCGTTCTTGCTGCGTGCCTTGTAGGTGCGCGGCGTTGGCGGCACGTACTCGGGCCCGTACTGCGCCTGCGCCAGGCGGGGCCGCGAGTGGGGTCGACCATTCACCACTCATACATTGCAGAACTCGCATACATGCTCGGATGGCTGGCGCGTCCGCAGCAGGCGGAGCTGGCGCGCGCGGCGCAGGGCCGCGGGTCTTGCTGCCCTGCTTGCCCACGCACGCGCGAAGCGCGGGACGCGGCGCGGCCGCGCGCACCTCGACCGCCGCGCGCAGGGCCGTGACCGCCGCGGGCGCCAGGCTCGCGCCGTCGGTGCGCATGTAGGTGATGTGGCCTGTGCGTGGGGGTGGTGTGTTGTGTGCGTGTGTGGAGGATGTGTGTTGGGGGGATAGGGGGAGGAAAGCACGACACAGCGTTGAGCGGCACGTGCAGGATGGGGCATGCTCTCGCCGAGACGGCCGACGTTCCCAGTGCGTCCCCCCCGCGGCGGGACATGCAGCTGCACAGGCTCCCGCACGCTGCCCAGCAGGCACACGTGCGCGCCTACCCGACTCATACAGCGCCTGCGCCAGGGACATGGTCCGGCTCGTGCCTGCGATGCGCAGAGGAGGGCGGCGGCGCCAGTCAGCGGCGTGAAACGCGGTGGAGTGGGGAGCCGGGGAGCAGGCGCGCACCCCTGCCGCTGCCAGCTCAGCCGTCCTCGAGTCGCCCCTGCGCCCCTCCGCCCTAGGATTAAACCCTAGCGCTAGGGTTCAACCTTAGCGCGCGCCCCCGAGGCTCACCCATGCCCAGCTTGCTGTTGGCCTCCTGCTGCAGGCTGCTGGTGGTGAAGGGCGGCGGCGGCGCGCGCGCCTGCTCGCGCGCGGCCGCCGCCGCGACGCGCAGCGCCGCGGATGCCACGCGCGCGGCCGCCGCCTCCGCCTGCCCCTGCTCCAAGAACCCCGGCTTGGGGGCGGGCTTGCCATCCACGGCACGCAGCTGGGCCTGCGCGGCAGCGGGGGGGCGGCGGCGCAGGGGGAGTGGGGGCCGGGCGGCTGGCTGGCCACCGAGCCCGGCTTCGGCCCGAGATGTCGCTGCTCTGCGCCGGCTGGGAGCGTTGCTGCAGCGCTGGTCTGCCTCGGCGCAGGCAGCGGCGCCGCAGCTGCTCGCCTGCACACTCGCGCCGCCAGGGAGCTCCACTTCTGCCCCCACCGTCCAATAGTGCTGGGCCTGCAGCGTGTGTGGGGGTGGGGGTGGGGGGCGGTGAGGGCGCGGGGCAGATGCACCCACGAGGGCAGACGTGCCACATGGGCAAACGCGTGTCCATCGATGGAGCCAAGGTGGCAGCGGCAGACAGCGCGCCTGGAACGCCTCGATCGCCGCCTCGCGCTCGCACAGCACGCGCAACGCGGCCGACTGCACGCGCCCCGCCGACCGCGCGCCGGGCAGCTTGCGCCAGAGGAGGGGGCTGAGGTGGAAGCCGAAGAGGTAGTCGAGCGCCCTGCCTCGGGGGGGGGCGCGAGCGGGGGCGAGTGCGTGCAACTGTTGGGCGCGGGTGCCGGGCGGCGGTGGGCGGCGGCACGGGGGAGGGCCAGCCTGCTCCCGCGGCCAGGCCCGCATGCAACGCTGGCGCGCTGCTGGGCCGCAGCGTCAGGCCCTGACTGCACAAACCCTCACTGCGCGCGCCGACCCAGCCTCACCTGCGCGCCATGTAGGCGTCGACCAGCGGGGTGCTGATGGGGCGCGGCGCGGCCAGCGCCGCCTCCACCGCGCGCCGTGTGACCTCGCTGAACGTTATGCGCTCCGGCTCTGCGCCGCCCGCCGGCAGCGCCTGCCGCGCGCGCAGCTCCTGTGGGGAGGGGGGGGGGCCAAGGCGCGAGACCAGACCATGCAGGGCCGAGCAAATCCAAACAGAAATTCGAAAGCGGCGAGTCCAGTTGTGGGATGCGGCAGATGCGTGTGGAACAAGGGCCGAGGAGCGAGCCGTGCAGGCCGGGCGCACGCGCGGCGCAACGCCGCGCCTGCAGACGTTAATGACTATAAACAGAAGCTAATGTAATCTATCTAGACGCCGCGCCTGCAGGAGGTGCCAGCTGATCGCCTCTCCCTCCCGGTCCGGGTCGGTGGCCAGGAGCAGCCGGCTCGCCCGCGCCGCCGCCGCCGCAATCTCCCTGCGCGGGCGGCGGCGGCGGGCGGCGTGCGGGGGAGGCGCGGGCGCTGGGGCGGGCGCGCCGCGCGGCCCGCGCCCGCGCGGCCGCCGTGCCCAACCCAGGGTGCGTCTGCCAAGCAGTTCCGTCGCTGTCGGTGCCCACCTGACGCGCGGCTCGGCCGACTTGCTCAGCTCCCACCGCATCGCAAAGTCTGCAGCAGGAGCTCGCACGACAAGCTCAGACCTAGGCCCAGCCTCAGAGGGGGGGCAGCGCCCAGGAGCGCCGGTGGCGCGCGCAGGCGCGGGCGCTGCCCTGCGCAGGGCGTCCCACGTGCGGTGCTGAGGGCGGCCCGCGACGCGCCGCCCCCGCGCACGCCGCCGCGTGCGCTCGCCTGCCTCTGGCGCCACCGACCCTGGCTTTGGCAGCAGGTCCCGCACGTGGCCATAGCTGGCCAGGACCTGGTAGCCAGCCCCCAGGAACTCCTGTGTGCAGATGCCATCGCAATGCAGTCAGTGGCTCAGGACTCCTGTGCAGATACCGGATTGAGAGGAGGGCATGGGTTGTGTCCAGGAGGGCCCCCGGGGCCGCCAGCACGGCAGGCAGGCCGCGCCGGGCCAGAGGCGCCGCGGCGGCGCGCTGGCGCAGCGCAGCAGCGCCGAGCCGCGACGCGTGCTGCTGCGCGAGTGCATTCTTTCTTTCTTGTTATTAGCTATTTTGTGTTGCTGCACCTGGATCTTCTTGGCCTTGGCCGGCGACTCCACCAGCAGCAGCTGCGCCCCTGCATCAGCTGCCTTGCCCGCCGAAGCACCCTTGCCCGCCGAAGCGCCCTTGGGCGCCGAAGCGCCCTTGGGCGCCGAAGCGCCCTTGGCCGCCGAAGCGCCCTTGGCCGCCGCAGCGCCCTTGGCCGCCGAAACGCCCTTGGCTGCCGAAGCGCCCTTGGCTGCCTTGGCTGCGGTCTTGCTGCGCGCGGCCTTGCCGCTTGCTGCCGCGCCGGCTGCCTTCTTGGCCGGCGTGGCGGCGGCAGCCGCCGCCGGGCTGGTTGTGAGGCGGCGCAGGCCCCCGAGCTGCGGCTGCCGCACAAGCGCGGAGCTGTCGCTAGCACGGCGTGTGAGCAGCGCCAGCTGGCTCGGCCACCGCAGCACGAGGCCCCAGACCTGCAGCGGGGCGACAACGAGGGAGGCCAGTTGCCAAGTGGATCCCCTCGCGCTTGGCTCCCGCCCGCCGCGCACGGCAGCGGTGCATGCCCGTGCTGCAACTTGCGCCTTGCGAGCCGTGGCTTCATCTACCTGATTCCTCATCCCCCAGGCCGTGGTGGCGCAATGTGCCGGAGCTGGGTGTCTTGAGGGCTGGGCACGGAGCATCACCGCCTCTCGCGCGCCATCGGCAAGCTCCCACAGCTTTCTGCAAGCCAGCGATTGTGCAATAGGCGAGAGAAGCTTGAGCCGGCAACAGAGCAAATGAGACCCCCGGCGCTTCTCTACAGAGTCAATTGCCAACCGACACACTCGGGGGAGCACAGGGAGGCGATATCAGAGCGATCGCAAAGCATGTTCATGCTGCTTTCTATCTCACGCCCGCCCCCGCCGCCGTTGCTTTCGCCCAGTGAATCCAATCTACCCCTCCATTCTGTCACTGCCGACAAACCACTATCGTGTGGAGGAGGATGCCGCAGCAGCGGAGCCACGGCCGAGGGCAGGCGCCGACGTCCAGCGGGCGCCCGCTTGTGTGGCGCGCCGAGCGCAGCTGGGCTCACCGCCTCTACGCCCGCTGCTGTGACTGCTTCAGGGGCCGGCGGTTTGAGGCCGAGGCGGCACACCAGCGCATGAGCCCCTTCTCCCCGGACAGCTACCGGCCCGGGTGGGGTGGCTCGTCGCCGCCGGCCGCCGCGCACGGCGGGGCGGAACGCGGCGCCGCCCGCGTGCACCCCCACTATTGATGAGCGGCGGACACCGCCTGATCTGCAGCGCCACCATGCTGTTGCCATTTTTCATCGTGGTCGGGGTTGGTATGGACTGCCCGTTGATGTGCCCCTTGACCCAACCTGCTGTAGCAAGCCTCGATCTTTCAGTGGCTGGCCGCAAGCATCCAGCACTCTCTCTGCAGGCTGGACACGAACAAGCAGCAAGGGGCATGACAGCTGCGAGTGCAGCAGACGGCGGCTGCGAGTGCAGCGGGCGGGCATGGACCAGGGCGGGGCGGGCCGCACCCCACCTGCATTAATCGGTCAATCCCAGCATCGGCGCTGATGAAATCAAGTGACTTCCGCCTCGCCAGCTCGATCTGCTCAATCTGCTACTTTAAGCAGCAGCTTGCCACCTGGCCACTCGATCACTAACAGCAGCGGCCTCTAGGTTGGCAGTCAGCATTGATCGCGGGCTGTGGGAGCTGCGCAGAGCCTGTGTGCAGCTTCCTACGGGGAGTCAGCAGTCTGCTCCTCTACCAAGCTATATCTGAGCCCAATGAGCCGATGCATAGCAGCGCCATTGACCGCCGCGCTACAGCAGGCGATGGGTTCAGCGCCGCAGCGCCGAGCGCCCGCCGCTCCCGCCCGCCTCGCGTGCCGCCGAGGGCCGCAGCGGCAAGTGGTGCATGGCACCTGCTACAGCAGACCGACGGCCGCGCGACGGAAGTGCAGGCTTCACAGCACGGCATCAGGAAGCAGCAACAGCAGCAGCGGCGGCGATCCTCCGCCACCGCCGGCGGCACCAGCAGAGGCGGCGCCGGCGGCCGTCGAGGGAGCCGGGGCCGCCGCGCTGCCGCCCGCCAGTGCCAGTGCCAGTGCCGCGCGCTCGCTGACAGTGGCCTTGGTGTCTGTGGATGAGGCGGTGATGGCGCTGGAGGCCGCAGACGCGCAGCAGGCCGCGCCCGCGGCGGCCGCCGAGGGCTGGCAGCCCGAGCCGCCTGTGGCGCGCGAGCGGCAGGAGCGCGGTGGCAGCGGCGCGGAGCAGCAGCTGCAGCACCCCCCGCCGCAGCGGAGGGGGCCGGTGTACCTGGGCGTCAGCATTCTGGCGGTGGTTGCCTTTGCGGTGGCCAACAGGTGGGCTGGCGGATCGCGGGAGGGTGGTGCAGAGGGCAGCCCTCGCGCGCGCGCCGTCGGCGTGGCCGGCCCTGCCCGCGCTGCGTCGTCGCCATCTCCACTGCGCATCGCTGATCCTGACAACTCCAAAACAGGGTGCTCTACAAGATGGCCGTCACTCCCTTGGCCAACTACATCTTCTTCCTGGCGCAGGTGGGGGAGGGAGGGGGAGGGAGGGAAGGGAGCGGAAGGCAGGGGCGGGGCGGGGAGAGCGCGCACGGGGGCGGGCTGGGCTGGGGGCCGAGCAGGACGCGCTCCCTCCGTCGCCACCCGTGACGGTCCAGCGGTCAACTCAACTCCCTGTCTATAACCTATCGCATCTGCACTTCGATGGGCATGCGTGTGCTCCACAGGCCCAAACGTTTGGATACATCCTGGTATATCGCGTCCTCCTGGGCCTGAGGATTAGGTGGGGCCGGGGGTTGGGGCGAGGGCAGCGCCTCGCCCACGCCCGCGCCCCCCGCCCCCGCGCCGCGGCGAGCCGCCCCGCGCCCCGCGCCGCCGCCTGCTCCGCTGCCGCGCAGCGCGGGCAAGGTGACGCCGCAGATGATGGAGCTGCCGCGCCGGGAGGTGCGCGCAGCATGTGGGCATCTATCTTTATGCGTTGAGCTGCCAACTGCACCTGGGCCGATCCAGGGCTCTTCCTCCTGTCTTCCTTGCCCCCTGCGTGCCCCCACGACCGGCGGGCGCGCGCCCTGCCGCCGGCTCGCCGGGCCTGCGGCCCCCCCCTCCCCACCCACCCACCACCACCACACACACACACCACCACCACCACCACTCGCCCTCACCCTCCTCCCCCGCAGTGGCGCATGTTCCTAGCCATCGGCCTCGTGGAGGCGCTCTCGGCCTTCTGCCACTTTATCGGCGCGAGCGGCCTGCCCGGCGTCGTGCTGCCGCTGCTCTCGCAGACCGTGCTCTTCTGGCAGGTGGGGCGCACCAGCCTGCCTACCAATCAGTTTGGCGGGTGGGGTGGGGGCGGCGGCTGCGCGGCTGCGCCACGGCACATACACCCACGGACGCGCCAGGCTCACGCAACACTCGCGCCCGCCGCCCCACGCCACCCACCGCTGCACCGCCCCACAGGTCCTGCTGGGGTACCTGCTGCTCGGCAAGACGCTCGCCGCGCCGCAGCTGCTGGGCTGCGCCGCGGTCATGGGCGGCGTCTGCCTCGCCTCCTGGCCCGGCGCCAGCGGCGGCATCGCCTCGCCCCTGCAGGCGCGGCGCCGCGGTTTCCTATCCGCCGGGGTGGGGTGGGGTGGGGGGTGGGGGGGGGCTGGGGACCGGGGCGGGGGGCGCTGCCGCTGCGCAAGCCCTGCGCCTTCCCACCCTTGTCGCTGCATCGCTGCCAGGCCCCGCGTCTCCGCGGCCCCACCCACCCCACCCCACCCCACCCCCACCCGCACCCACCCAACGCCCCCTCCCGCAGGGCGTCTCCCCCTTCTTCGCCCTGCTCTTCGTGGTGTCCAACCTCTTCCCTGCGCTGGACACCATCCTCAAGGAGCGCATCTTCGTGCGGGCGAGTATGGATGGGTTACATTAGCGTCTGTGTATAGTCGGTCGCTGAACTGTCGCGACGGCGAGGACGCGTGGGGGGGAAGGGTGTGCGTGTGCGTGCGCAACTGTGCGTGCAGGCGCACGCTGGGGTCGGCTGGCTCCCGCTGGCGACTGCCGCCTGCTGCTGACTCATTGTGGCGACCGGCTGGCGCCGCTTCTGTGGCCGGCTTGCGGCGCTGGCTTCTGCCGCCTGCTGGCTGCCGCCTGCTGCCGGCGGCCGAGAGCGTGCGCCGCGCTGCGGGCCGCGTGACCGGTCGCGGAGGGTGCGCGGGGGCCCCACGGGCGCGCGCCGGCGCACGCGCTCCCGCCACCTCCTCACGGCAAACCTCCCTGCGTGCCGCCGCCGCCGCGCCCATTGCAGGCGCGGGGCCTGCTGGGGCAGGACCTCGATCTGTTTGTGGTTAACACCTTTGGCAGCCTGTCCCAGGCGAGCGCAGGAGTTGCAACGAAGAGCGGTGCATAGCCGTGCATGGGGAGGTGCATTCCGGGCTCTGCTGACTGCAATCCGGGCGCTGCTGGTCGCTTGTGGCTGTTCCTGCGCGCTTGCGCGCCTCGTTTCCGTGTGTGCTGCGCGATGCGTTGCAACCGGTGTGTTGCGCGCAGCCGAGGCGGCCGGCCGGCTGCCTGGCCGCCACGCGTTGACGCGCCGCTCGCCCGCCCCGCCCGCGGGCGCACCGCGCCCTGCAGGCGTTTTTCGTCGCCCTGTTGCTGCCGCTTATAACGGGCCTGCGGGGCATGCCGCTGGCGCAGCTGCCGGGGTACTTAGTGCAGGTGCGGGTGGAAAGCACGGGGGTTGGAAAACACGCGCAGGTGGAAAGCGCGTAGGGCGGAGCGCAGGGCAACACTCCAAGCAGCCGCGCGGCGCTGGGCCCGAGCGCTGTGCCGCGTCGCCTCGCGTCGCGCCCCCACCCTCGCCTCCCTCCCCCCCACATGCCTGCCGCACCCGCAGGGCTGGGAGTGCTTCCGAGGCATCACGCCCGCCTGCGGCAGCAACTGCTCCGGCGCGCCGCTCATGCCACTCCTCTGTGAGTGCCGCTTTGCTGTTGCTGTTGCTGTTGCTGTTGCTGTTGCTGTTGCTGTTGCTGTTGCTGTTGCTGTTGCTGTTGCTGTTGCTGTTGCTGTTGCTGTTGCTGTTGCTGTTGCTGTTGCTGTTGCTGTTGCTGTTGCTGTTGCTGTTGCTGTTGCTGTTGCTGTTGCTGTCCGAGCGAGTGCGTGTGTATTGTTGTGGCTGTGCGTGTGCGTGTTGTTGGGGGGGGGGGGCGGGCAGCACGCTGTTCACATGCTCGCGGCTCTATGGGCACGCCGGGGCGGGCGCATCACCGCCGTCGGCGCCGCGCCCGGCCCCTGCTCGCCTGCCTCGCCCCCTCCCCCGCGCCCCCCGCCCCTCCCGCATGGCACGGCCCTCTCCCTCTCCCAACCGCGCTCCCCAAAACCGTGTCGCCCCACCCAGACGTGGCTGCCAACCTGGGTTTCAACGTCGCCGTCCTAAACCTCATCCGCGCCGCCGGCAACGTCACCATCAGGCGCGCGGATGCAGCTGTGTACTGGGAAAGCTGAACGGAGCGCCGCCGTGCATGCCCCACCCGCGACCCCCTTCCTCCCCCGCCCTCCCCCCGCCCCCGCGCCCTCCCTGCAGCATCGTCATGTCTGCCACCGTGCCGCTGACCATCTACGCCTTTACGGTGCGGGGGCTGGCCTGGAGGGGCGGGGGAGCGGCTGCGAGGCGCGGTGAGGCGCCAACTCACACCCCACGCAAGCTGTCGTCGCCGCCGCAGGTGCCCCTGCCCTACCTGGAGGCGCCGCCGCCCCTCTCCCACAACTTCATCCGCGGGGCGGCCACCCTGCTGCTGGGCCTCCTGCTGTACAACTTCCCCGTCTGGTGGCCCGCGGCCGCGCGCGCGGCGCGCGCGTGGGCGGGCGCGGGCGAGGAGCGCCCCTCCGCCGCACCGCGCGGCGGCGCCGCGGCCGGCGCGGCGTGAGGCGGCCACTGCGGCACGCTGCTGCGGCGCGCTGGGGGCAGCCGGCGTGTGCCAAGGGCAGCTCCAGGCAGGGGATGGCGGCGGCCGAGTGCGGTGGCAGGCGCAGAGAGGGGCCGTGGGCATGCGCTCCAGTTGTTGCTTGCGAGTTGAGGGGCTGAGTGCGGGTGTGAGTGCGGGTGTGAGCAGCACAAGGTGGCGGGGAGGTGGCTGAGGTGCCGGGCTCGTTGGAAAGAGAGGTCGCCGAAGAGGGATCGCTGCCCCAGGCGCTGGATCTGCCCAATCAGGCGCTTGTTTGGGTGGCGAGCCGGGCGGCTCAGGCGGCGTGCGCCAGCTCAACAGCAGAGCCGTGGGCGGGCATGGCGCCGCCTGCAGCACGTGCAGGGGAGCGCATGGAGAAGGTTAGAAATTTGCGCGGCGACCGCAAGCGCCAGGCCGTGGATCGCCCCGGCGCATGCGGCAGTGTGGCGTGGCGGCAGTGCGGCAGTGCGGCAGTGCGGCGTGGCGGCATGGCGGCAGTGTGGCAGTGCGGCAGTGCGGCGTGGGGCAGTGCGCACTGCCTCCACACCAGCGCCTGTCCCCGTGACGGAGTACATGGACTGCCCCAATGTGTCTGGGTTGCAACCACTCTATTCCGCACTCTGCAGCCAGCCAAGCAAGCCAATGATTGGTCGGGGAAGAGAGCACCTTCCCAGCACAGCCGGCTGGTGCTGCCTGCTGCCCGCGATCAACCTCCACCCACTGCCACTAAGCCACTCAAAGCCGTGCTGCAGGTGTGCCGGCGCCGGCGACGACGCCCAGCGCAGGCGGGGGTCGCAGCGAGCGGCAGGAGCGGCGCAGTGGTCCGCCAGAGCAGAGCGAGGGCGACGAAGGCCGCTGGCAGGGTGGGCACGGCGCCGGCAGCAGCGAGCGCTCGGACGAGGGGCCGGCCAAGCGCAGGCGGCGCAGCGTGTCGCCCGTCGGCCGCGCGGCCGGCCCGGCCGCCGGGCCCCGACCAGACGGCCAGGCGGTGCGGGGAGAGGCAGGCACCGACGGCTTGCAGCACGGGGGGGCTCTGGCGGATGAGCAGGCGGCAGCGATGCTCGCCAGCCGGCGGCCGGGGGG
>PCFQ01000046.1:80243-93367 GCA_003063905.1 Chlorella sp. A99 | reverse complement strand
GGGGGGGGGGCTCGCGCATGGACGAGGCTGGGCCCTACATGGACGCGGGCGAGGGGACGGGCGAGCTGGCGAACGAGGGCGTGGCGGTGGTGCGACGCGCGCCCGTGGGGCTACAGCCCACACCATGCCCGCCCCGAGTGGCTACAGCAGAAGCTGGAGCGGGGGGACTGGGACCTGCAGCAGCCCCCTCCCCAAGGCATGGGGTTCGTTGCTGTAAACGTCACGGGAGCTCGCTCCGAATACCCACTTGGGCAGTTTGGTCGTGGCAAGCATGTGGGGCCGGCGGGGAAGAGAGGAGCACGATTTGGAGCAGGCGCTGCTGGATATGGAAAGATGCCGGATGGAAAGATGCCCAGAGTGCGGGCGCCAGCCTGGCACCATGGTTTCACCTGGCTGGCGAGGCCAGGGGCACCAACTGCTAGTTACATGTAGCCGCGGCGGCTCACAGGAGCAGGTCGGATGGGCTGCCACTGCCCTCGCGCGGCGACGCGGTCGCCGCCCCCGCCCCCGCCGCCGCGGCCAGCGCCCCGCCGCTCGGCGCGCTGCCGCCGCTGGCCTCCCTGCCTGGCGCACTGGCGCTGCTGGCCTCCCTGCTGATCCCGCTGGCCTCCCTACTCAGCACCGACAGCTCATGGTGCACGGGCAGCGGCGCCCGCGGCGACGCCCGCAGCCCCGCGCTCGCTGGCGCCGACCGCGGCCCCGCCCACTGGTGCGCGCCGCCGCCCGCCTGCTGCTGCTGCAGCTGCTGCTGCTGGCTGCGCTGCTGCCAGGGCGTGGGCTGCGGCCGCGCGGGCGGGCCGGCGGCCACCGCCCCACCTGGCGCACAGCCCGCCTGCTGCTGCTGCTGCTGCTGGAGCTGCGAGCGCAGCAGGCCGGGCGCGACGGCCGCGGCGGCGCTGCCGGGCGGCCAGCCCGCGCCCGCGGCCGCGGGCGGCGCCTGCCAGGGCGCCAGCCCCGCCGCGCCCTGCTGCAGCGGCGGCGGATGCGGCTTGGGCGCCTGCGCGCGCCGGCGGCCCTCGTAGTAGCTCTGCAGCAGGAGCTGGCTGGCGGCCACGCGCGCGTCGGCGCCGTCGACGGCCCCCCACTCGCGGCCCAGGTGCCCCGCCGGTGCCGCGAAGCTGGCAGCCAGCGCCAGCGCCGCGCCGGGCGACGTGGTCGCGGGCGCCGCGCCGTCGCCGCCGCCCAGCGTCAGCTCGGCCGAGCCAAAAAGGCTGCCCACCGCGCCGCCGGCGCCGCCGGGCTGCCAGCGCGGCCCCGCCGCCGCCGCTGCCGCCGCCAGGTGCTGTTGCAGGAGGTAGGTGCGCGCCAGCTGGGGGTACTGCGGAGCGAGCATCGTGTACAGGGTGGGGCCGGCGGCCGCGCCCGCACCCGCCGCCCCCGGCGCCAGGACGCTGGCCAGCATGCTGGCGCCGGCAAAGGCGCCGCCGGGGGGCGGCGCGGGGGCGGCGGCGGCTGCCGCGCCCTCCTCCACCGCAGCCAGCATCTGCCGCCCGCTCCCCTGCGGGTGGAAAGTAGGAGGCGGGGCTGTGGGGAGGCGGCGCTGCGCCCCGCGGCCGGCGCAGAGCGCTGCAGCCGGCGCAGAGAGCCGCCCACCACCGCCAGCGGGCCCGCTGCGGCCGCTGCTGGGCGCGGCGCGCCGCCGGCCCGCATCCGGCGCCCACCTGCGGCTGCCAGGTGGGGTAGGTGGCAGCAAAGCAGAGGAAGCTCTTCTCCATCTTGCCCTGCCTGCTGCGCGCGGCCTGGGCGGCGCGGGAGGGAGGCGCGGCGGGCGAGGGGGAGGGAGCAGGTGTGGGGGGGGGGGCAGAGTTGCGCGCTGGAGGAGCGGAGGTGGTGGGGCGCGTGGCCGGCGCTCCGTCCCAAGAGGCAGCGAGCCGCTGCCGAGGAGGGACGTGCAGGGAACGAGCAGAGCGGGCGCACGGCGCGCGCGGGGCCAGCAGCGGCGGGCCACCGTCCCGTCCCGCCGCCCCGCTCCCCAAACGCCCACCCACCCACACCCACGCCCGATTCCCCCTACCCCCCACCCACCCACCAACACCCCGAGCACCACACACACACACACACACATCCACCCACCCCACCCGCCCACGCGCGCTCGCCTCCAGGAAGATCGCGGCCTTGAAGCGGAAGAGCGCCTGGAACTGCTCGCAGACCTCGCGGGTGTGGGCCCTGCGGGGGACGAGCGAGAGGGCAGGCGAGGGCGGGCGAGGGGTGGGGCGAGCGAGGAGGGGGACGGGGGCGCACGCGCCACGCGGGGCCGTGCGCCGCGCCGGCGGGACACAGGCGCGTGGGGCGCGGTGCCAACGTCGGGGGGGTGTCGCCCATCCCCCAACCCCCGTCGCCCGAGAAGCCGGCCGGCCGGCCGCCCCCGCCCACCGTCCGCGCCAGTGCGCCGGCAGGTGGTGCGTGTGGGCCACCACCTCCATGAGGGCCAGCTCTGGGTCGAGCGCCGCCGCCTCGGCGCCGTCGACGACGAGGGCGCGGCTGGCGGCCAGCACCACCCCCAGGACGGCCAGCCACCTGCGCGGGGGGCGACGGCGGGGCGGAGGGTTGTTGGGAACGGGGTGGGGAGAGGGGGTGGGGACCAGAACCGGGCGCGCGCAGAGGGGGAATGGGGACGGGGGGGCACGGGGGGGGGGGGGCGGCCGCCGCCGCTGCGCGCGCAGGGCCCGCCCCCTCCGGCGTCCGCCCCGCCCGCGCGCTCACCACACGACCTGCCGCCCGAAGAGGTCGCGCTCCAGGAGCCGCTCGTCCGCGAGCGTGAGGAAGAGCAGCAGTGCCGCAAAGGAGCCAGCGACGAACGACACGAGGCGCGCGACGTGGCTGCGCGGGGGTGGGTGGGGTGGGGGGGCAGGGGGGTCGTTCACCGGGGGGGCAGGGGCAACAGTGGGCGATGGAGGGGAGGCCAAGAGCAACAGCGTGTGCTAAAAGGGGTGGGGCAGGGCGTGAGCGGAGTGCCAGGGGGGCGCGCCTCGGCCGCCCGCTCGCCTGACCAGGTGGTTGGGGAACTGCTGCAGGTAGCGCTCGGCGGCCGAGGTGCTGGAGCTCAGCCTGGGGGCGAGGGGGAGGGGGGCGAGGAGGAGGGGCGCCGCGGAGGCGAGGAGGAGGGTGAGGAGGAGGGGAGCGGCCCGGCGGCGGTCGGGCCGGGAGGTCGCGCACGCGCGGCGGCGCTGGCGCCGTCGGGCCCCGGCCGCTGCACCAGCAGCGTCCCCTCTTCACCCACCCGCCCCCCCTTGCCGCTGCGTCCACCCACCTGTGGGCCACCAGGTGCGGCAGCTCGTTGAACTCGCGCAGGCGCCAGCGCGCCAGGGGCGACCAGCGCCGCGCGCCTGGGAGGGGAGGGGCGGGGCGGGCGGGCGGAGTTGGAGAGAATTGGTGCCTGTGCTTGCGCGCGCGCGCGGCAGGGGAGCGGCGGCGGCGCGCGCCCCACGGTCCCCCGCCCCCGCCCCGAGCGCCGCGCCCTCTTCCCTCCTCCCTCTCCCAGCCCCACGCGTGCGCCTGCCCCCCCCCCCCCCCCCCCCCCCCCCCCCCCCCCCCCCCCCCCCCCCCCCCCCCCACCCCCCCCCCGCCCCCCCCCCCCCGCCCCCCCCCCCCCACCCCCCNCCCCCCCCCGCCCCACCCGTGCCCCCCCCCCCCCCCCCCCCCCCCCACCCCACCCCACCCCACCCACACACACGCGTGCGCCCGACCCCTCCGCCACGCCCGCCCGCCCACCCAGGGAGGAGGGGTGGTTGTACAGCTGCTCCGCGTTCTTCATGAAAAAGTAGATGAGCAGAAAGGCTGGGGTGGGGTGGGGTGGGGGGTAGGAGTGTGCGTGTGCGGGCGCGGGCGGGGGGAGGCGAGCGGCGGCGGGGCGGGAGGCGCGGGCCAAAGCGCCGCGCCTCGGCCCCCTCCCCTCCCCCTCCTCTCCCCCTCCCACCCCAATCCCTCGCACAGATCCCCCCCTTCCCAGACAAAGACAAACGCACGCACCCAGCAGGAAGGGCGAGACCAGGAGGTTGAGCAGCGCCGCGGCGCGGAAGCGGCGCCGCAGGCCCGCAGGCGCGCGCAGGAACGCTTGGTCGACGCGGAAGTGGTCGTCAAACATGGCGTCCAGCACGCACCTGCGGCGGGGTGGGACGGGAGCGGGGGCGGGCGGGCGGGGGGCAAAGGGGGGCGAAGGGGGGTGAAAGGGCGGGTGGGGGGTGGGGGGGGCGGGGGGAGGTGAGCGTACCTGCTGGCCACCAGGCCTCGTACCCCGACTACCCCCCCCCACACACACACACCCCACCCCACCCCCCACCCACACACCAGTAGATGTTCCATTCCAGCGTCTTGGTGAGCATGAAGTGGCGGCGCAGCCCCGGCAGCGGCACGTTGAGCGCGAGCACGCCCTGCGCGCGCGCGGAGAGAGGGGATTCATTGAAGTCTGGCTGGGCGGGGGCGGGTGATGTGGGAGCGAGGGGAGGGGCGAGGAGACCGCGCCCGGCCGCGCCTCGCCACACGCCGCAGCGCGTCCCGCCCAGCCCCGAAGCCGCTTCGGTCGGCGCGCCGACGAGGCGGCTCCGCGCTTTGCCGCTCTGTATCATTACGTAATGCAACCATCTCGCAACACAACCGTCCCGTCGCACCTTGTTCAGCATGCCGATGAGGTAGTTCTCCCGGCGCATGACGCGCGAAGCGACGTCGTGCTCGCTCAGCGGGCGCACGAGGCAGAGGCGACAGCTGGCCTGGACCTGCGCGCGCGAGGGCGCGGTGGCGGGGGGGGGGGGGGAGATAGTGGGATAGGGGGCCGTTGATGGTGGAAGGTAGGAATCGGCCATTCATCCCACGGGTGGCAGAGCAGGGCGCTCGGTGCTGCCCCTCCGCTGCCTCCCCCCCCACCCACACCCCCCCCACCCACACACACACACCTGCACTCAGTGCTGCCCCTCCGCTGCTCCCCCGGCACCCAGCCCTCGCCCCCTTCCCCCGGCGCAACGCCCACCTGCACGAGGCGCGCCGCCATCTCGGGCCAGGTGGCCGCCCGCAGCTGCGCCTCGCTGAGGCCGAGGCGCCGCCACACAAAGGCCCGCACCTCGGCCAGCTCCCGCACCTCGGCCACCAGGTGCACCTGCGGTGTGTTTGGGGGTGGGGGGTGGGATGGTGTGGTGTGTGGGTGGGGGTGGGGGGGGTGGGGGGGGAGACGCAGAGCAGGCGCCGAGCTGTTGTCAGGCCAGGCCGCTCACCAGTGCAAAGACCCAGTAGGATGAGAAGATTGCCAGGTAGGCGAGGCAGAGCGCACGCCAGGGGGAGAGCCCCCCCTCCAGCGGGTGCCGCCGCACCGCCACCTGCGGCGCGGCGCGGGCGGGGGCGCGGGCAGGGGAGGAGGGTGCGCGTGGGGGGCGGGGTGGGTAGGTGGGGACGCGCCCGGGGGTGTGGGGAGGGTGTGTGTGTGGGTGGGTGGGTGTGTGTGTGGGTGGGGGTGGGTGTGGGTGTGTGTGGGGGGGGTACAACNTGGGTGGGTGGGTGGGTGGGTGGGGGGTGCGGGAGAACAGAGGCAGAGCAGAGCGTGCAACCTTGCCTCCGCAGGCCGGCGCGGCGAGCGCTCGCGTCCCAGCGGACGTGGCAAAACAGCAGTCGTTGGAATTGCCAATCAATGGCAAGTCACTGTCGTTGGTGACACTGGGCAAGCACTCACGTCCCAGATGTCGCACGTGTCGTCCTTGAGGCACTGCTCCCCCAGCGCGCCCCACCGCGCGTAAAGCAGCAGCAGCGCTGCGGCGAGGGGGGGCCGCAGGGCGCGTCGCCAGCGGCCAGCTCGCGGTCTGCTGCGCTGCAGGCCCGCGGGCCGGCGGGCGCGGTGGCGGCGGGCCCTGCGCCGCCTCATGGCGCGCCCGCGTTCGCCCGCCACCACCAACCCAACCCAGCCATCAGTTTTGCCCGCTCCGCCCTCGCCCCCTCGCCATGCCCTCCCAAGCCCCCTACCACCCCGCCGCACCCGCCCCCTCACCCGACATTGCGACCGTGAAGCCCAGGGCCAGCAGGTTGAGCACCCGAGAGGCCAGGATCGCCGCAAACCCGCGACCCTCCCAGTAACTGTTTGCAAGCAGGGCCCAGGGGGGGAGGGGCGAGGGGGCGCGGCGCGAGGCGGGCGGCGGGTCGGGAGGCGCCGCCGAGCACAGCCAGCAGCTCCGGGGGGACCCCGCGCCGCCTGTTGCCGCCGGCGGCCCGCACCCCCGCCCCACCGCATCGCCGTGCGACCGTGCCTCGCCGCACAATCCCACATCGCCGCCAGCCGCGCCCCCACCCCGCGCCCCCACCGGCTGTGTTGGGCGACCCCACGCCGCCGCCGCTAGCTGGCTGCACCCCGCGGGGCGGGTCGCCGCCGCCAGCTGCACCCCGCCCCGCGCCACCAACACACCGGTAGAGTCGGCAGAAGAAGCGGTCCAGGTTGCGCGGCAGCGGCTCCCACCCCGCCTCCGCCTGCTCGCTGCCCAGCAGCAGCGCCGTCGGCGTGTCCGCGCCCGCGTAGCCGCCCTCACCCTCCTCGCCGCCGTCCTCGCGCGCCTCTGGCGGCGGCGGGGGCGATGGGCCGTGGGGGGCGGCGCCGCCGTTGGCGTGCCGGCGCTGCTGCCGCCGGGGCGCGGCACCCGCCCCACCCAGAACCTCCTCGTCCGCTGGCGCGCTGCAGGCGCACGCAGTCGAGAGGCAAGCTGCGTGAGCACGGCACGAGTGCGGATGGGCGGCACCCGCCCACTGATTGGGCGGCGCCCGCCCGCCCGCCCGCACTGCCCGCCCGCCGCCGCACGTGCCACAATTCACCTGAGCAGCGGCTCATAATGCGCGTCCATCCCTCTGCGTCCTCCTCAGCGAAATCCAGCTCAAATTGGCGCCTTGTTTGGAAGCATGGGCGCCTTTGCCGTCGCACGAGGTCCCCCGCAACCCCCCGCGATCCCCGCGCGCTGCTGCAACTGCGGGGAAGAGGCAGAAAGCGCAGAAGGCTTGCACCGCAACTTGAGTTGGCGATTAGCGCTTCCGGGCACGCAGAGGAGCATAGGAGGATTGCACAAGTGCAAGAGACTGATCAGGCAGCAGAGTGTGCTTGAATTTCGTTGCGGTGCCGCCCGGGTGACTGGACGTGGCGGGGGCGCACGCCCAGTGGGCGCATGCGCATCTCCTTGCGAAGCACACTGGCGTGCCATGGCTTTGTGGAGGCTGGCTTGCATCTCGACGCAGCTCAATGAGAAGGGAATGCAAGCTCCAAGATGGGCGGTGGGTGGCAGGCCTGCGTCGTGGCGGTGTGCGTCGAGTGGCACATAACGAACTGCCGCGGCCCCACAACTGCTCAGCAGGGCCAGCCATAGGAGTTGGCGGGTGGCTGGCTCAGCCCCACAGCCCTAGGCTGGGCTGCCTCTCTTCCTCCCCCAACCCCTGTCAGTTGGCTTGCCCCGCAAGACAACTGCATCCCCCCGCAGCCCTGGCGCGGGAGACGCTGGAGAGCGCGGCCGTCGAAGGCACACTCCGGCGCAGGGCAGGCGGCGCAGCGTGCGCGCGGGCGCGGGCACCTAGAAGGCGCGGCGCGCCTGCCTTGCTGCCGGGCAAGGAGGCGGGTGGTTCGCGGCACCGTGGCGCTATCTGTGCAGATTCCGCTTCCAGCGGGCAGCCGGCGAGGAGGAGTGATGGCCCGCCTGGGCCAGGATGCAGCTGGGGCAGGAGGCAGGGAGGCAGGGAGGCCGGCTGGACGTGGGGCGGGCGGCAGCAGGGCCTCTCGACCGACTGTTTGTTGATGACCGATTTGCTCTGAGCTATTGCAAAAATGAATGCCACTGCACTCTCACTGAACAATGCATGCTGACGCTGTGCGCTTGCAGGAAGATGAGGCAAGCTTGCAGCAATGGAAGAATTCAAGAAAGGATGCAGCCTAGATCTTCAGCTCAGAAAACACGTAGTGCCACTCTTTCAGCCTGGGGAACATGATTTCCAGCTTCTTGGGCTCCAGCTTGATGTGCTCGATCGCCGCTGCCAAGCCCGGCCGCCCGCTGGCCGCGTTGGACGTGAGCACCGCCCAGAACTCTGCCAGCGTCATGTCGCGCAGGCCCTCGCACGCCAGGCCCACGTCGCAGATAATGCTGTAAAGCTTGGACGTGTTGAAGCAGCAGCCCGGAGGCATCTTGCCTGCGTGCAGCGGCACCGCGCCCGAGGGGTCCTCCTCCTCCAACGCCTGCTGCGCCTGCGGCCCCCGCCACGCGCTGTCGCACGGATGGCCTGCCTTCCTGCCGCATGCCAGCGTCTTGCTGCACAGATCTGCCGGCTTGCCCGCTGTGGCCGCCGCAGCTGCGGGCTGCACCTCCTGCTGCCCCTCCGCCCACTTGGTGTTGCAGCGGCCGCTGTGCCTGTCATCCCTGTCGCACACCGCTCTGGCCGGCACATGCCGGGCGGCTTGGCTGCCATGAGCGCCTCCTCCGACTGCTGCTCCGCCCCGGCCGCCGCCGACTTGAGCGTGCTGGGAGGCGGGGATTCGTTCTCCGAGTCGTCCCCGCCGCCTTGCTGCTTGCAGCGCTGGCGCTGGCTGACCAGTCATCATCGCCGCTGCGGCGCAGCTCCGCGTCGCCTGGCGCCTGCCTGCCGGCCGGCCCACTGGCCTGCGCTGCCCCAGACTGGTCTGAAGCTCCTGCGCCCCTGGGAGGCGCCTCCGCCTCCTCCAAGGCGGCCGCCAGCAAGGTCTTGTTGGGCACGTGCTTGCGCTTCCCGCGCCCACTCTCCTCCATTTCTGTGTCCCGCGACGCCATAAGAGGCCAGATCGAGGCTGCCGAGAGGTTCGAAGTCCCTTGCGCCCTTGCGAACTTGCGCTCCGCGCTCTGCCCCGCAGGTTAGGGGATAATTGCACCAATTCAAGAGGTTTGTGGCGGTCAGGGGCCGCGAGACTGCCGGATTTGAGAGCCGCCCGAGACCCAGCCTCACCGCCACCCCCCACCCCAGGTGCAGTCATAACGAAGGCGCTCTCGCTCCACACGAGCTTTCAGCGCCGTGCCGCGACCAACAGGTGGTGACGCCTCGCAGGCATGCGGAGAGCTGCAACTGGCTTTGCGCGTGCGCCTGCCCCGCCCGCCGGCGCCCTGGTGCCGCCGCCTCATCAGCTCCGCCCTCCCACCCAGCCACGCCCGGGCCAGGCTTGTGACGCGCGGCGCCGACAAGGCAGCCCTCTGCCCGCTCAGTCATGGACGACCGGGACGGTGCGTGGGGGGCTGCACCATGCTGGATGGGCCGCCTGCTCTGCAATGCCGAGATGGTTGCCCCACGCCCGTCTCATCCCCCCTCCCCCGCCCCGCCTCTCCGCTGCGCGCAGCCAAGCCCGCCCTGCTCCGGGCCGCGGGCATGGGGCGCGTGGAGGCGGTGAGGGACCTGCTCCGCGGCGGCGCCGAGGTGCGGCCGGCGCATGTGCCAGCTGCGTCTGTTGCTACATGTATTGCTACGTGTATTGCTCGCGCCGCTCCCACCTCCCTCCCTCCCTCCCTCCCTTCGCGCCACATCGCCACCCAGCCGCAAGCTCCGCGCTTGCCACCCCTCATGCCACCCCGTCTCCCCCCCTCTTGCTCTCTTGCTGTCACGCACCAGGTGGACCAGCGCAGCGCCTCGGGCGCGACCGCGCTGCTCGAGGCGGCGTACTGGGGGCGCGCAGACGTGATACAGGCAGGCCGCCTGGGCTGCATTTTGCTGCTGCAGCGGCGGCGGCGAGCGTCTCCCCTGCGCCCGCTCCCGTGCCCCCAACAACACCCACCAACAGTCGCCTTCCCGTGCCGCCCCCGCGCTCTGCAGGAGCTGCTCCGCGCCGGGGCGCGCCATGACACGCAGGACGCCAACGGCTTCACGGTGGGTCTTCAGGGCGGCGGGGAGGAAAGGGTGCGGCGCTCGTGGGTATGGCATGTGGATGCGGCCGGTGGGGTGGGGGGGCGCGAGGCTGCGGCGACCTGCCGCACGCCGCCCACGCCCGCCCCCCCGCGCCCTTGCGCTGGCCCGCGCAGGCGCTCATGTGGGCGGCCTGGGCGGGGTGCGTGCCGGGGCTGCAGCACCTGCTGGCGGCCGGGGCCAACGCTGGCGCCCTCAACAGCTCTGGCCAGTCGGCGCTCATGCTGGCGGCGCGGTGAGCGGGTGGTGGTGGGGGGGNCCCGGCCCGGGGGGGGGGGCCCCGGGGGAACGCCCCCCCCCCCCCCCCACCCCACCCCACCCCACACACACACACACACCCCACTCCCCCCACACACCCCACACCCATCCACACACCCAGACAACACACACACACACACACACACACACCTCGCACCTCGCACTCGCAGGTTACGCGCCTGCTGGAGCAGGCAGCGGCGTTCCGGCAGCAGCGCGCGCTGCAGGCGGAGCAGCAGGCGGCGGGCGCCGCAGGCGCGGCGGCCGTCGCCGCCGCCGCCGCCACGGCCTCGGCGGCGGCGGCCGCCAAGGCCGTGGACTCCAACGCTTTCCTCGCGGCCGCCAAGGCGGAGCGCGACGCGGCGACGGCGCGCGCGGCCGAGGCGGAGCGCTCCGCCGCCGCCACCGCGGCCGAGCGCGACGAGGCGGCAGCGCACGCCGCGGCGCTGGCAGCGCAGATGAAGGCGGCGCACGCGCGGCAGCAGGAGGTGCGCGACTGGGTGGCCGGCGCGCAACGGCAACGCGACGAGGCGCGCGAGGCTGCAGAGACGGCAGAGGCGCGCGTGGCCGAGGCGGGCGAGCACCTCGCGGCGGCGGCGGCGGCGCGCGAGGCTGCAGAGGCGGCGCGCGCCGCCGCCGAGGAGCGCGCTGCGGCGGCCGACACGCGCGTGCGGGAGCTGGAGGCGGCGCTGCTGGAGCGCGAGGGGGGGCGCGCGGCAGCGGGCGCGGCGGCGAGCAAGGGCGACGGGGAGGGCGAGGGGGCGCGCGCCGCGGCGGCGCTGGAGCGCCGGTGCGCGGAGCTGGGGGAGGGCTGCGTGGCGCTGGCCGAGCGGCTGGCGGCGGCAGAGGCGGAGCGCGACGGCGCGCGGGCGCGAGCGGCCGAGCTGGAGGCCGAGCGCGAGCGGCTGCAGGCCCAGCTGGCAGAGGCCCGCCGCGAGGCTCAGGCGGCCGCCGCTGGCCAGCCGGGCGAACCTTTCGATGCAACGGAGTGGAGTCGAGCCGACGGCGGCCTACCGCACGACCAGGCGTTTTCCACGCCTCCCGCCCGCAGTGCCAGCCCCCGGCTCGCCGTGCTGGAGGCCCGGCTGGCCGCGCAGGACCGGCCGGGCAGCTGCGCCGCCCTTGCGGCCGCAGAGGCGGCGGTGGAGGACCGGGTGCTGAATGTGCTGGAGAAGATGCAGGGGCTGGCCAGCCAGGGCGCGGCGGCGGCGGCGGCGCTGCGACAGCTGCGCGCGAGCGGCGGCGGCGGGCCCGGCCCGCCCACGCCGCAGCGGGGCGGCGGCGGGCTCAGCCCGCCCATGCCGCAGCGGGGCGGCGGCTCCGACCAGTTAAGCAGCAGCGGGGTAGCGGCTCTGACCCGTTGAGCGCCTCACGCTGCCCGGCATTCTGTATTTTTTGTATTTTGATTGTATGGTACTGTGCAAATGCCATCCTTTGTATCCCCGTGCAGCACAGCCCGCTCTCCCAGAAACGCGCAATTGGGAGGGGATACTTGTAGTACAGACACGGGGAGCCGCTTTGCAGCAGGGTGCCAGCCTGGCGGGGAGCCGCGTCCCGGTGTCCATCCCTTGGGAGCGGAGCCTCGCAAGCCGCTACCGCGTGCCTGGGGGCCAGGCGGGCCGCGCCCCAGCTTGCGCCCGCTCACACCGAGCCGGCCCCCGCAGGCATTCTCAACGGGACCCCGCCGCTCGACGGTGCGGGCGGGCGGTCTGGGGAGCGGCGCGGCAACGCGACTCGCGGTGAGACCCAGCCGCATGGGCCTGCGCCTGCGGCGGGCATGGGATACCCGCCCCGCGCACGTGTGCTGTGGCCTCGCTGCGCCGCGACTCACTTCCATTACTGCCCCCCCTCCCACCCCTCGCCCCACGCCCTGCCCGGCCCGTGTGCAGGCGCGCCCATGGGCACCCGCACCCGCACTGACAACTGCACAGGCCTCGCCAACTGCCCTCATGGTGGCGTCCCCCTCGCGATGGCACCGGCGAGCAAAACGGCCGTGGCGGCCGCCCCCTGCTGGGAGTGCACCCCCGCCCGGCGCTCAAGCAGGACGGTGCCGGCCCGGCCGCCAAGCGCACCCGCGGTGAGCAAGGCCTGGCTGCTTATTAGACGTTTTGCCAACTGCCACTTTGCATCCCCCATTCACCGACCCAGGAGCGCACACGTGCAACAGCAGCGACCGAAGCACAGAGGGGCGTGCTCAACCGCACCACGGCCCTGCCGCCGCCACCTCGCTGCGCGCTTACAGCGGGAACGTGGGCGCCTGCCGCCCCGGGTAAGCCGCCTCCCACAGGCTGCGCGGCAGGCGGCAGCGGGCGTGGCAGGGGAGCATCGGCGGCAGCAGGGCAGGGCAATAGCAACCCCACCCTGCCCGCGTCCATGCGCGCGCCGCCTGCACCTCCTTCCCCCGCCCCGTCCCCCGCGCCCACCTGCGGGGCAGCCACTCTGCGTAGGGGTCTGCCGCGCGCCTGTCCTTGAGGTAGGCGATGCCGCTTTCCACCTGGGACCTGACCTGCCGGTACAGCGCATCGCAGCGCTCGCGGTCCTGCGGAGGCAAGAGCGCGGCATATGCACGGTACGTGGGTGGGTGGGTGGGGAGGTGGGAGTGGGAGTGGTGGCCAAAGAGGGGGCGCGTGCGGCGCCCTCGCGAGTAGGGGAGCGGGGGACGCCCCGCAGCACCGGCGGCAGGGGGACGAGTCCTGGCGCCGCCCAGCAGCGAGGGCGGGTGCAGGCGGGCTGGGGCCGGCTGGCACTGCGCGCCCAAAGGGCGGCGGCGGCTCAGTGCCGGGGGCGGCGCGCCTTGGCGTCCTCGGGCCGGGTGGTGATGGGCGCCTGGAAGCAGAAGTAGAGGCGGCCCGGCGGCAGCTTCGGCACCATCAGCGGCGCGACGAACGACTCGTCCACATTTTCGGAGGCTGCGGATTGCGGGAAGAGGAGAGGAGGGTGGGGAGAATGGGGGGGGGGGGGGGGGGGGGGGCGGCGGCGCCGGGGGGGGGGGGGGGGGGGGGGGG